>JAYKKM010000215.1:915000-1392500 GCA_035772405.1 Chrysogorgia sp. JL179-B06 | reverse complement strand
TTTCTTCCTTTAGTTCACTCGCCCAATTAACATTAATTTTCGCGACTTTATTTTCGATCTCTTCGCCCCATGCTGAGACGTCTTCTTCGATGTCTCCCGCAGTCAAAATTTTCTCTTCGATCGCTTGTTTCACGTCCTTAATCGTCATCATTATTTTCGAACTCGAAATCTTCTGTCGACTTCTTCATCTTCGTTTACAAGTTCAGCGTAAGTTTAAGGATACATATAAAGAATAACACTTAGTTATATTGATCGCAGCTTTCGCTCGAGGTTGGTCATCCGTTACCTCATTCGCGCGAGGTCTCTCTGTCTCCATAGATCGAACTGGTCGAAATCACCAGTACTTGTATCCCGTTGGAGATGTCGTGTGTTGCAAATTTCCCTCCCCAATATCTACGACAAGTCACAATTTAGTTTTGAATCTTTTATTTCATCATAAAATCACACACGACGCCTCGTCTTTATCACCAAGAAGCACTGACACCATCACACAGTTACCATCGCACAGTCGCTTCTCACTCTCTTGACTTTCGGTATCGAACATTGCAATCTTTAATCCAACATAACGGTATCGGATTACTCTCACTCTTCGCCCTACCACTTCATGCATTCCAGTTCACGTATCATTACGAAATTAGTCTTACGATCTTCAACACCCCGTTTAGCTTCAGTCAATGCTACCTGAACAGTTTACGTTTCGCATTTACATTTCTCAACATGGTTAGCCAAACTCGTGAGCGATATGGAAGTTAATTGTGGGTTCGCACCCCATAACCGCATCATATAATCATGATTGCATGTATTCCCTTTCAGTTGGGTTTTCCGTTCAACCAATAATGATAAACTGAATTGTCGAGCGCTTAAAACATGAGCAACCTTATCCTGCGTGACTCTAAATAAATCATACTCGTACCATCATTTTAATTACACATATATTGGGATTCAAGATCAGGAAACTCAAGGAATGTATACGTATGCTACGAGTCACTAGTAATTATGATAACCTACATATACCTCAATGGTTAGAATATCTTTGTGACGTGAAAGTCGCTCTTCTCTTGATCTAGCACTCAGAAATGGTCTGAATGAAGACGAACTTCAGCACCAATGATTTTAACTCAACATAATAAACAAACATGATAACAACACAATGAAATGTCGGTATTTGAATAAAATAATGATGTAGAAGTCGTGCGTTGGGTAGGCAGTGTAAAATATGAATTAAAAGTACTAAAAGCTGGTGTACTGCTGAAATACTGAATAGGAGGTGTAACGTTTTGAGCGAAGGCTCTTCGTCCTTTCGTCTCTCTCCTTCAAGGCCACGAAATAGAAAGTGGAGAAGCGCTGAGGAATGTAATACAACAGCTCTCCGTCTTGCAAGTCATTTCGTGGACTTGGAAGTCTCTGCGCAAAAGAGAGTCCTTCGTCATAGAGTGAAATGTAAAGTGACATAATGCCTTTCAATCTCTAATGAAGGCAGAATTAGGGCGTTCACTTGACAGTAACCCTTTTAGCATTTTTGATTGGTAATTAAATCAGGTCTAACTTGGGCTTCTGTCCGTTAATTAATACAAAGCTCGCCTTACCTCTTGGTTTCTCCTTGCTATTCACATAAGGTTACCATCATGAAGAGTTGTTCTCTTGGTCTTAATGCTTTTACAGTCAAACAAGCAATGGTTTACTTTGCATCACTCCCGCATATTTAATAGCAGTCTCACGTGATTTGACGTGTCATTCTCAGATTTTCTTTGGAGGCATGGGAACGAGAAAGGCTCATCTTGACTATATTCTCATGTGAAACTTTTTGAAAGCTTTTTTATTCATTTATTCATGAAATGTTTTTCTACTGAAAACTAATAACATAGTACTTATAATAATCATCTGCAACGATATTCTTAAAATATGGACCAGTCAAGCCTTGAATCACCATTATTTATTCCTCTCTCAAAGACGAGACGATACAGAATGATGCTGGATGAAACGAAGAGGAGGAGAACACCAATGTTTTTATTATATTTTAGATTTTGTACTTTCACTACTTTGATATATAGGTATCAATTTATGTAGCTAGAACAAATCTCGCTTTGTTCTCTAAAAGTGCGCAATGTGCTTCTGGGTAATACTTGCGGGAATTGAGTCAATTTAAGAGTGTCAAACTTGTGTAGTATATTTGATTTTTTATACATAGTTTTTATGAATTCTCATCACAGCCCAAGAAATACGACTAATATGGTATACATTGTAGTAGCGCTTCCCCTTCGAGTTCATGACGACTTTATTAACAAACACGGAATTTGTGATACACCATAGTGACAGGATTATTATTATTATTATTACAACTTATTTACACACACACGGTAGCGTACTAGTTTCCTGATTTTCAAAGGGCCGTGTTCATAAATCTAAAACTAACATATTTATAACTGATGCATTTATAACTAATAACATTTACAGTTAAACCATTCCAGGACAAAGCTCTTCGATTAGAAAAGTATTTTTTAAGGAGATTGCTGCTGGGTTTAGATAAGTAAAAATTTCGATTATTGCTACGTAATTGGTGATATATTATTATTGTTGAAATCGATACGATCCATTGAACCGTGCGATCATGAGTTTTACTAGCTTGGCAGAATTGTTCGTTATTACTGGAACTGATTCTTCTTTCAAGCTGCTGTTTCTGTCGTCGTTGCCGCGTACACATTCTTCAAACCCTTGTTGGATGTCAAACGCTGACGGATTTGTTGGTTTAGTTGACTCGCGATCTTCCGCCGACACTTTACATTCGATCTCTTCGCCCACGTGTTTACGATTCTTGTGTGGATTTGAAAGTCTTTTGTGGATCCACCCACGTATTTTAGGTTGCTTCTCTCGCGATTTCGTTTAGACCGAGTTTCTCTCAGCTGTCGACTCGAATAGGCCTTCGAACCATTTAGGTAAACGTACACTTCTTCCATTCATGTCCAGTTCCCACCAGATCTCCTCGTATGCCAGATAACTTGTTCAAGGTAATCTTAGTTCGATAATGCTCTTGCATGTGTAGTCCTCAAGAGTAATAAGTCAATGTATGTTCGTATTTGGGATATACAACGGACTCCTTAAGATAAGAAAACTTCAAGGAATCTTGAAACTCGGAGTCAATATGATACGATCCATTGAGCCGTGCGATCTGCACGTGTTTTGGTTGCTTGGCAGAATTGTACTTCTTTGCTGTATCTGATATTTTCCCTTTCTAGCTGCTGTCTCTGTCGCCGTTGCCGCATACACTTTCATCAAAACCATTGTCAGATCTTAATTGCTTTAGTGACTCATCTTCACACCATCTTTGGCGACTTTATTTTCGATCTCTTCGCCCCATGCTGAGTCGTCGTCTTCTTCAGTTTCTCTAGCAGTCATAATTTTCTCTTCGATCGCTTGTTTCCGTCCTTGATGGTCATTATTATTTTGGAAATCTTCTGTCGGCTCGTTCGAGATGCCATGTATCGCGAATTTTCCTCCCCAAGTATCAACGACAATAAACAATTCGAAACAATTCGTGTTTTGTTTGAATCGCTCAGTTTAATTAAAGTTAGTAACCACAATGGGGTGTCATTGTTGAACAAAGTATACAAAGAAGTTGAAAGGCTTTTTTGATGCAAATTAATCAGAAACGCTGGATATTATCCAACCAATTATTATGACCTTGTCGCGTAGTTAATTAAACACAGTACAATGGTTGTCTTGCAGTTGTATGTTTGTTCAAATGTAATTAAAATGCAAAACTAAAACGCAACACTATAACAAAACTGGTTAACATATATATCTTGTAAAAGTGTGTTTAGTTTTGAGATTATAGAAGTAAAAAAGTAACAAGTAAAAATTAAAATTTTATTATCAGTTGGGTACTGCCTGCATTTGAATAATTTGAAATTGTTTTTGTTGAGCCTTGTTATGTTAAGTGTTAAGAGCATGTGTTAATATATACACTGCTGTAGTGAATGTGCTAGAGCTTGAGATGTGAGAGAGTGAATGTATGAGATATGAATAGAATGTATAAAAAAAATTTAGCCGATGCGAAATGGACTTAAATATGTGTAAATTGCGATGTAGATAACTCTGACTCAACGAAAAATATTTTCAGGTAAAATAAGAAATAATTTCGAAAATCAGGTAAATTTCTTTCCCCACCCCCCCACCCCCCCCTGGTCTTCTTTGCTCGCAACGGCCCTGATTAACACATCCAAACATTACCGATATATGGTGACTGCCGCATAGGCAGTAGTACATCATTGTAACCTTCGCTCTCCATCTGAGTCTCGGTGGCTCAATGGTTCAGTAGAGCGTCTCACCGGCAATCAGAAGGTTACAGGTTCGATTCCTGTCCGGTACTCAGAATCATTTTTCTTAAAAATAGGACTGGATCAAGCTTTCTATTGTATCTGATGAGCTGATTTTGAAACTAGATCAAGCTTTCTATTGTATCTGATGAGCTGATTTTGAAACTGGATCAAGCTTTCTATTGTATCTGATGAGCTGATTTTGAAGCTTGCATATTTGCATAATGTAAATTGACGAGAGATCATTAGAAGCTCCGAGTTTGCAAGCAATTAATCAAACTGTGCGCTCGCAAAATAGGTTTAGTGTCTGGCCAATATACGGTTTCTTCGTTAACATTAAATAAAATCTTGAACCTAATTTAACGTCTCATATTAGGCTTCTCTCACTGGATAATTAGAGCCAACGGCGGCCATTACTAAGGGACCAAGGTCGCAGAAAATCTATAGGTAGGCCATGAATAGTTTTACCCAGTAATTTGAAAAATGTCTGCTGGTCCTCTTTATAGTAAAATTATTTATTTTGTCGATGTTACCATAACGAGCACAATAGTTGCTCGATCCGTCTTCTTTCGAAATCAGTGATGATCTCTCATCAATTTACAGTGCTTCAAAATCAGCTCATCAGATACAATAGAAAGCTCAATCCAGTCCTATTATTGTTATATATTCCAACACTTAGAACCTGTAATTTAATCGAGTGAAATGCCAAATATTACTTGTCATCCCATTTGTCCCCTCAAGGGGTCGGGTCGTCTCGACACTGTTCTCGACTGTCTTCTGTCGCCAACTCTACTCAGATCCACCACTTTACCATCATCTCGAACACAATCCATCGCTTTCTCGGTCTCCCTCTCAGTGGAGCGCAGGGAGACGGGAACAAGGACCATCTAACCAATTCGTCATCTTCTTTTCTCTTCACGTGCAGTCCGTACCACCGCAGTCTGCTTTCTCTTATCTTCTCTCAGTTCCGTCACCTTCACTTCCTGCCTTATGTCTTCATTTCTTATTCTCTCCCGTCTTGTCACTTCTCTAATCGCTCGCAGACATCTCATCTCCGCTACTTCCAGTTTCTTCACACGAAATAAATCACTTCTTTGAAGGGTTGGGTAGCAAAATTTATTTACATAACAACAATTAAGATCATCATTTATTTTATTTATTTATTTTATTTTATTAACTTCGCCATATGTAACCTACATACAAATAATACACACAATAAGTTTAACAATGGCACTAGGGTATCCACAACAGCGTTAGCCAATTACTGTGGGCCCTTAGACGTATACAAAAGGTAGAATGTTAACTATAGAAAAAAATATATCACACTACAATATGAATATATTACATACAACAAGAAATTGCACCAGGGAGACTACGACAGAGTTACATTTGAGACAAATAGATTTGAACGTACGAGGATCTTCACAATTATAACAAGTTATCAAAGATGAAAAATAATACTTAAGCATAACTAATTTAAAGAATTTAAGATTATTTGTGAGGTCCAGCTTATTATCTAATATTGGAATCTCGTCATCAGTTCTCCTTTTCAGTTTTGAACCAAGTGTGAGGTCTGTACGCTAAATTATTTCCTTGAGGTTTTCGTACAGACCGAGCGACGAAGGAGCGAGGTTTGTGCGATAAAAACGAAGGCAAATACTTTCCAGTACAGACCTAGCAAACAAGGTTAATAAAGTATTTATTATATGGCTTTTGGTTCATTTTCTTTTAACGCTATTTAAAGGGGCTATGCACTGATCTCTATAAACCGAGTTGCCTGGTTACTCAGCTAAGCGTACTTTTTTATTTTTTGTTCAAGATAGTATACGGCAATCGTGGCCTTCCAGCTCCTTCTCGTTTCCCACCACGATTAGACATTAAATTGTCATTACCCTTTACTTATAACTCGTCCAAAAATAACCCACCAACATGAAAATAACAAATACTAATCGAATAAATTGTTCAGCTTTGTCAGCTTTCGCTTCGCTTTGATTTTGGATTCCGAATTAAAAATCAGAAAGTACGCTTAGCTGAGTAACCAGGCAGATCGTGATATACAGCCGTTTATACCTTACCTCTTTATACACTAGTATATGTTTCGCTTCATTTTACATCAGTTTTTAAAAGTGTCCCTGCGACGAAATATCACATTACGTTTCCTGGCATTTGTTGTTACACAACATCATTTTAGATTGATAAATATTCGCATTTACCAAAAAATGGAACAAGAAACATTCTATCACAAGAAATTTAACCTCCAAAGTCGCCCAACTTTTTCCGCCATTGCTCCAGCTTGCTCCGCCAAAACTTGTTCCAGAAAATGTAACCTTGTAACCCAATGCTCCTTTAATAATCCACAGTTTTCAAACCCAACCCTTCCCACCCTGTTTCTTTTTAATTCAATAATCGCTTCCATTTTAGGATAGCTCTTAAACAATAAAGAAATACCATTTGGTAAAATGTCAGCTGGATTTATCATCCATTAGGTTTTTATTCTGGTAATTTTATCGTACTTTAATCAACATTCTCCTACATGTCGTGTACTTTCGTAGTGAATCGTGTTGGAAAGTTTAAATCATTTTTCAAGCCTCCAAAAACTTTCCTAACATGCATTCATATACGAATTTAACACATTATTTTAAACAACAACAATATGCACAATTTATTATATTTGCTTGTGCAAAGAAATAGTGGACATAAAGGGAAGCTGCCAATAAAGGCATGTTTATGCCTGCTACTTTATGTCGCGGGAATTGTATTGTGCCCTTTCTGTCGACTATTGCCCTGCATAAACGAACGTCAGAATGATTTAATGTTTTTACAATTTGTTTTTGTAACATGGCAAATGAACTTGTCTATTTGCTCTCGTTCTATACTTAGCTTTGTTTCGAATCTCGCAACTTGCAATAACAACGGCATGTTTAAACGAGTATCCCGAAATTTGTTAATTGACAATTCCATCAATTATCTTAAAATCTTATGTGAAAAATATGTTAAAACTAACATGTAACTTTGAGGAACATCCTCCTTAATATCATGGAATTTCGCAGTAACTTATTTTTGTATTTTACTGGCCGGTTGGCAACTTTAAAACTTTCCGGACATGAATTTGCAACTGCAAATTTAACATAATTATTGACTACACACAACTACGTCCATTGTACGACCATGTATAGAACAAACGTGGCAAAAAATAATGGACGCAAAGGGAAACTATAACTACTTGGAGATGAGCCTAACGAAACATGCCAATTAGCATAGCGAAATATGCGTTCTTAATGTCAGAATTACATTGGGCCGTCTATTATTTCCCTCCACGATGAATAATTCTGTAAATTTTTTAAAGTTTTTAGATAAAACAGCAGACATGCAAGGCAGAGGCGAAAGGATACCTGAATTAGTTTTTACGATTGGTCTCTTCTTCGGCTTGTTTAACGTTTCGCAACTGGCAATAGTTGCGCATGGTTGAAACGACTAGTACGAAATTTCGCAAATTCTTCATACCATCGTGCCATTCATGTCTACTGTTACAACAACAAATATGTTCAAAATATGTTCAAAATAACATGTGTAATGTCGCAGTAACTTAACCTAAAAATTAGTTTCTGTATTTAACTGGCCGGTTGACAACTTTCAAACTTTCCGGACATGAATTTGCAACTGCAAATTTAACATAATAATTGACTACACACAACTACGTGCATAGTGTTTAATCTATAGAACAAACGTGGCAAGAAATAATGGACGGAAATGGCAATTATAACTGTACATTGAGATGAGCCTAGCTAACATGCCAATTACTATAGCGAAATATGTGTTCTTAATGTCAGAATTGCATTGGGCTGTAACAGTAGACATGAATGGCACGATGGTATGAAGAATTTGCGAAATTTCGTACTCGTCGTTTCAACCATGCGCAACTATTGCCAGTTGCGAAACGTTAAACAAACCTAATTCAAAAAAAACTAATCAGGTATTCTTTCGCCTCTGCCTTGCATGTCTGCTGTTTTATCTAAAAACGTTAATAAATTTAAAAAAATATTCATCGTGGAGGGAAATAATAGACGGCAACAAATATGTGAAAAATATGTTCAAAATAACATATGGAATGTCGCAGTAACTTAACCTAAAAGTTAGTTTCTGTATTTAACTGGCCGGTTGACAACTTTCAAACTTTCCAGACATGAATTTGCAACTGCAAATTTAACATAATAATTCACTACACACAACTACGTGCATAGTGTTTAATCTATAGAAAAAACGTGGCAAGAAATAATGGACGGAAATGACAATTATAACTGTACATTGAGATGAGCCTAGCTAAACATGCCAATTACTATAGCGAAATATGCGTTCTTAATGTCAGACTTGCATTGGGCCGTCTATTATTTCCCTCCACGATTAATAATTTTTTCAATTTATTAACGTTTTTAGATAAAACAGCAGACATGCACGGCAGAGGCGAAAGGATACCTGAATTATTTTTTACGATTGGTCTCTTCTTTGGTTTGTTTAACGTTTCGCAACTGGCAATAGCCGAATGGTTGAAACGACCATGTGGAATTTCGCAAATTCTTCATAATACCATCGTGCCATTCATGTCTACTGTTACAACAACAAATATTTTTCGTTATTTTAAATTTTTTTGACTGTTATTAAGATCTACTTTTTAGTAGATTTTTTTTTTTTGACGATTTATGCTTTTTCTCTTTCACTTGTGAAGTTACGGCTGGTGGTGGTGCTGGTATACTTTGTTCCTCGTCGTCGTCGTCGGGCGACAGCAGGTCCGCCAGCAGTTTCCTTTTGGAGGGCGTAGATGAGGAGGAGGAATTTGTGTTCGACTCGCCAACGCAGGTTGCGTTTAAAAATTTGCGCAGGCCTTTGCCTGTTCATCTTTAAATGCAGCCGCTTCTGCATCTGTTCCTACCAGCATTTCTGCATATTTGTCGGGATTCCGAAACAAATGTTTTACGATGGCGTAGTGAATGGCAGTTGAGTACATCGCTGCACCCACTTTGCACATTTCGGAAAAAAATCATCAACGTCGTCGTCCTCGCTATACATGTTACTCAGTAATATTTTGACGTCGTTTTTTGACGGCACTTCCTCATTACGATTATTTAATTTGTTCAAACTTTCTAGCAATGGTTTGAGTTTATTTGTCTTCTCGCCCACGTCGTTGTCTCCGAAGCGAACCTTCTCGTCCAGAAACGTCAAATTTTCAACCAATGTAGAAGAAAATTCGCTCATGGCAATTTTCGGCCTCGTCAACCATTCGCAACACTGCGGGTTGAGGCGACGGAAGGTTGTGTCTTGGTCTGGTGCTCCATCGGCTAGACCGTAAGGTTTTAGATGATTATTAGGGAAGTGTCTAAAAAAATTAACACCTAGCAGCCATGGGTGTTTGGGACGTTGCGCTATTGTTCTTCTTATGTTTGAACATCTACCGAAAAATAATAACGTGTAATAGTCAGTATAGGAAACTCAAATTTACTAGTTAAAATACTCTTACAGCGTTCGTGCAGCAAATATCGTGGAATTTTAGATTTGTTCGCTATTCGCAGCGTCACCGTCAATTAAACTAATAGTTATAATTTGTTAATAATTACATATATATATATATACTAAGAATTTATATATAGGAATTATTACTAATAATTCATATATATTTATAATTAATAATTGTAATTATTTTAGTAAATCACTAATAATTTGTTTTGATTGCTAATTTATAGATGTACATTGGCAACGTGATCATGACGATACCATTTGGCGAACAGGTCGAAAATATGCCGGTTTCAAAATTGTCAAAAAGAAAATATCTAACCAGTACCCGGCGGAATGGCGTCGATGTCAAACCATAGAACCGCTTTGCGCAATGTTTGCCCTGCGCCTTGCACATAGTTGTTGCATACGCAATGCGTAACGGATAAAAAATACGCTGCTGCCCCCCTCATTTCTCTGGACAGTAACAGGATAAATCGGAGCAAGAGTATTGTTGGCAAACTTCAAAAGAATTGTTTGGTTTTGCACGCGTTCAACGATGCCCACTTGTCCATTGACGATGCCGTTTCGTTTGTCCCTGTTCTGCGTTACAATAACTCGCATGCCGCCATAAATACGTGTTGGTTCGCGTTCGCAGTCTAGCTGTGCAACAGCTAAAGGTGTTGCGTTCTGAAACAACTTTGTCGCCATCAGATCGTTGACGGTGTCCGCGGCGCGTGTTGTGTATGTTAGCAACGTCGTATTTGGGTGCTCCTCGAAGGCTCGCAGTATGTCGTTTTCGGTAGCTTGACCGCTGGTCGAGATGACGCGACCGTCATGGATGTTGTCGAGAAGCTGTTGGTCGCGTGTCCAATATCTGATGTGATCCAGAAAGGCAAGATAATCCTCGTCCCCCACTCTATGCTGTCCATTTAGTATGTAATGGTAGGTCGAAGAAATAAAATTATGGTTCGTCATCGGGCTGGAAACATTCACCGTCTTCCTACCTACTTTAGAGAATGGTTGTTGCTGCGCCGGATCACCACAAACAAGTAGGATCGGTCTAAACAGCAACTTGTTAATGGTGGATAAAACGTGATCGAAAATGTTCTCTGCTAACATGGACGCTTCGTCGATAACGACGACGTTATACCGTGAGATTTTCCAGTTGATACGCGGGCTATCTTCTGGAGCGACCGGATAGTAAAACGACGAGTTAACAGTGTCGCAAGTGACAAAGTCGGGAACTCGTTCTCGGTAGCCACATGCCAGAAAACCAGTTGGTGCCGCAATTAAAACGTTTGCTCCCATACCCACAAGCTCGTGAACGATGGAGAGGATAACATGAGATTTGCCAGATCCAGGTTTTCCCGTCACCAGAATTGGTCTTTTCCAGTCGAGTTGTGGATCCGCAAGATGGTGACTGCTGGTCGTTGCTGTGGGGGGAACTACGCCTGATTCATCATCGTCAGAATCAAGATCTGACGATTCAGAGCCCTCTGACATGTACGAACGGTCGTCGACGTTGTAACGTTCATAATGACGGTCTCGCGCAGACAACGCTTGAAGAACGTGTCTTTTCACGACCAGCTGTTGTTCGTCCATAGGTAGTTTGTTCGGTGGAAAGTGTATTACTGGCGTCAAGTTGACAAGCCGGAATTATTTTCATTTGCCATAAGAAGAAGACGTCGGATATACTGGCAATGTAGGACAATACTGTTTTTATGTAGTGATCTCTGTGGCCTTGGTGTTGCAGATAGGTATTTAGTTGTTCCGAATTTTTCCACGCGTTTGGACAATGGTGGACAACGGCACCATACGTAGTCTCTCCGGAATTTGCGCATGCTGAGGATGCTGCAGTTCTGCAAGTTGTCTGTGTGGAAAGCGCATCAAGAGAAATTGGAAAAAATGTTCAACGTTAAAGAGCGACACATTCTTAAGTCCGACTAAGGTGTTGTCATCTTTGTAGGCCTTAGGAACTGCTTTTTGGTGATCGTAGGCACGGAGCCATTGAAGAAATGTGAGATGGTTCAAATCGTTCGATCGTTTGGCGTATTTCGCGTGCGTCTTGTCGCTCTCGGCCGCGGCACTTAACGGTACAGAGTAACGTTTTGTTTTGCTTGATGACCAAGCGACCTTGTCCGACGACAAAGCGAGCCACATTTCCGGTTCTGAAGGTTTCATATCTACCAGGTGCCTAATGGCAGCCTGTTGTCCAGACACGTGGTATGAATATAACGAGTCTATTTGCACAGCGTCGTGCGATTTTGCCACGTACGAGGTCACATATCGCAATAACATCGCGCGACCGTCTGTTGTTTGGAAATCTATCGAACATTTGAAGGTCGTCAAAATTGTGGAGACGTACGCTCTCAAATTTAAAGCAAATGCATCGGCGGGGTGCTTAAGGTGAAGCACTTTATTTCCTTGCGCGTCGCGCGCAACAGTTATCTCTCCGTTTTGCAAAGTCAAAGATGGTGATGGTTTGTCAGATGGTTGTAATTTGCGTGCGCGAAAAGCCAAGTCTGGGTTATCTCGCGGGAGGTCAGCCCTGATAAACCGCAGTTGAATGTACGAAATGTCTTTTAACCAGACCAGCAGGTGCAGATGTACGTACCCCTCTTCTGAAACTCAAGTCGATAAAAGTATGTTTCGACATTTCTTATATTCGCGGTTCTATTGTAACTGAATAGGTGGTTAGTCCATTTCTTGTTGTTGCTCCCGCAGAGATAACCCCGGACAATCTGTTCGAGACAGTGAGCGATGTGCATTGTTTCGAAACCCGCGAGTTCCGTAGGTCCCTTGCCTGTAACTTGTCGGATGTTTTCAAGCCATGCAGCAAATGGGAAAGACCACTCGAAGGGGCTTAGCGTGACGAACACATCGGGCAAACCGTGTTGTTCGACTGCATCGAGAAGAAAACGGTGTTTCCATTGCCAGTATGTTGGGCAAAAAGCTTTGGTGTCTAGTGACCGTGCGGGAGAGCAGCTTGCAAAGCGCGCAGTGTTTATTGCTCCACTTACAGTGTTATAGAGCCATCTGTCAAAGTGAAATTGCAACAGGTCATAGCACATCGCATAATCAATGATCTCTGAAGTGACTTTTTTGGAAAAAGAAACTTTTGAGCTAAGTCTCGACGCTTGTCCGCTCAATACACTTTCGCACCACTCCTCGAAAGGGTAAAGGTGTGGCCAAAGTGCACACTCGATGCCTTTTGTTTGTTCAGTATCGAAAGGATTGAGTTGCTCGTCAGACTCTAGCAATTGTTCGCGCAGTTCAAGAAAATGTGAATACCTTGACAGGCTGGACGCTACAAGGTACGCGTACGCGTTCTCGCATCTCACACGTTGGTCGGCGTTTTCAATGGCAAGTATCTTGTCTTTGACTGACTGTGGCGAAGAAACTATTCTGACTAAAGAAGTTTTCATTCTATAGCCCTTCGCGTGCCTTTCGTATGGACCGTAATAAACGTAAAATGATTGTAAAATTTTGACGTCGTCGCCCGAGAGATTTCTCAGCGGCTCCGGAATATTTTTGTATTGCGGGGTTATATATCTTTCTCGCGCACATCCGCAAGACTTCGTATTTGCATTTTTGGGCCGATTAGAAAATGTGCAGTTCAAGATGTTTCTCGACAGGCTGCCGCAAGTGGAACAATACGACCACGCTGAAAATGTTGCCCAGAATTCTAAGTTTTTAGAGACATTAGTGACCGCGTTGTTTCCAAACGGGTCCGAAGATGACATTTCCCCCTCGTATGTTGCGAGAAACTGCTCTTTTTCTTCTCTATCTCTTTCACATCTCTGTTCAGCCTGTGCGCGGAAAAGAGCAATTTTCTCGGTAACACTGTCATCTTTAACAACAGTGTATACCTGTCGTTTATCCCCAAAAAGTCGGGCTTGCTCATATGACCATGGCGTTGTCATGTCGTTTATAAATGTTATAAATGACCGAAAAAAACGAAATATTTTACTGTTTGATAAAAAGTCGAATCGTTATTTCTCAAGAAAAGCTATTGACTGGTTTTCTTGAACAGAGCCAACAGAAAAAATATAGCAGTGAAACAATTGAGTATAATTAGGAACCGTTGGGTTTATCCAAATAATTAAATGCTATGAAAAGGAACGTGTTATTTCGCAACGCAAGCTCACGAACGAACAATAATATTTTTAGATAACTATATATATTGTTATATTTTTATAACTATATATATATATATATTTATATTTTTATATATTATATGTTTTAACCAGAAGTACGAGATAAAATTTCAAGTAAAAAAGAGAGTAGACCAACCTTGAGTAATTTCACAAGGAACAGCAACAGTGTATCTATAGAAGCGATAACAACAGATGTAAATAAATAGAAAGTAAAATAAAACCGATAATTTCAAAAGCAGTTATAAATACGGTAAAATTTTAGCTTTTTCCAAAATTTATAAATTTCCTTACGAAGCTCAATGTTTCAAACAACAAGATGTGAAGCACAGGTTGTCCAAAAATTGACTTCGCCTGAGTAACAAACCGCAGAAACAAGTTATAGTACAACTACAATAGTAGCCTAGATAAACAGTTAAGAATAATTTTTTGGAAGAGGTTTACGATAAAAGAGTATTACGGAATGAAGAAAATTTGATGTCAACAAAAGTGCGAAGTACTTGCCGGAGGGCAAGTTTGGGCACGTTCAGTTGATAATTTATTCCCGTTAAAAATACACGTAATTAAAAAGAAAAACTATTAATAATAACCTTTTAGACGTTATATATTTACTACAAGAGTTATTTTCAAGAACAGTTATTAAAACGTGAAAATTTTAGGTTTTGCCAAAATACAGAAATTTAGTTACGAAGCTCAATGTTTCAAACAACAAGAAGTGAAGAACAGCTTGTTCAAAAATTGACTTCGCCTGAGTAATGTGCCCCCAAAGTAAGTTTTAGTACAACAGAAATACTGCATAAACAGTTAACAATAATTTTTTGTATCGTAAACACGATAAAAGAGTAATTACGGAAAGAAGAAAATTTCACGACAACAGAAGTGCGAAGTACTTGCCGGCGGGCAATGGGCACGTTCTGCCGAAGAATAATTTACGTCAAATATTTGCGTAAATGTGAATAAAAAGTAATAACAATAAGGCAAAACAGCTTATTTACTTACAGGATATATTTATTTATTCGAAAACTTGTAATAACCGCAAAACTTCAACACTTTTTCCAAGAGCCCAAACACTTGTCGTACAACTTTTACAAGAAGAAAGACAAGCAAAGCATTTTTGGCGGGGAAAAACAAAATGGCTGCCACGGAATGTACAGACTTATCAAAATTAGTGAATCTGCTAGTATTTATTTAATGTGAAGGACTTAGGACACTTGCAGCTCCAGTTTTAGGGGTAATTTTAAATTGTAGAAACCCTCGAACATATGTTTGCGCTGTATCTTCAACATTTCGTTGTTGTCTAACGTTAAACCCACGATATTTAACGAATGGAATAGCCTGAACGATATAACGTCACGATAAAGTCTTTCAACTCACCTTTTTCAAATGATCTCTTGTTTTCTGAGTGCATTGTTACTGTAATACATGGAAGATTTAGATGTTTATTGCCGAAATTGTCATTTGGCCATTTTCCATTTTTTAGCCATTCGGCCTTGTTTACCCTAAATATTCATAACAATAGTAATTGTTATAGGCTTATCTTATTTATTTTCTGCTCTCTCAAAGTATTTTCAATCTTTAAAGTTAATAGTTAAAGTGTAACATAGTAATTATTTTATTTTGATCAACATCTGATGACATTTTGAACACTGACAACAGGCCATTCAAACTTTTTTTAAATTTTAAACTTGAACATTCTTTCAAATGGACTTGTTAATATGTTTCCTACTTTCTCAGACTATTGTTAACATTGTTTGAGAGTTTAGCTGTTCTATATTGAGTATTTTGATATATAGACTGCCCTAATACTGATGTTAGTCTGATAACCCATTTTTGGCCAAAATGGCTTCTTTTTGCCTTTTTTATCCCAGATATTCATGGAAATAGTATTAGTTATAAACTTAACTTATTTATTTTCTGCATTCTCAACCTATTTTCAAGATTTAAAGTTCATTAGCAAAGTTTAACATAGGCATTTTTAGATTTTTTCTTGAAATTCTTGATGAGGGTTTGATGACATTTTGAACACTGAAAACAGGCCATTCAAACTTTTTTTAAATTTTAAACTTGAACATTCTTTCAAATGGACTTGTTAATATGTTTCCTACTTTCTCAGACTATTGCTAACATTGTTTGAGAGTTTAGCTGTTCTATATTGAGTATTTTGATATATAGTGCCCTAATACTGATGTTAGTCTGATAGGCCATTGTTGGCCAAAATGGCTTCTCTTTGTCTTTTTTATTCCAGATATTCATGGAAATAGTATTAGTTATAAACTTAACTTATTTATTTTCTGCATTCTCAACCTATTTTCAATATTTAAAGTTCATTTGCAAAGTTTAACATAGGCATTTTTAGATTTTTACTTGAAATTCTTGATGAGGGTGTGATGACATTTTGAACACTAACAACACGCCATTCACTCTTTTTTTACATTTTCAACTTGAACATTCTTTCAAATGGACTTGTTAATATGTTTCCAACTTTCTCAGACTATTGTTAACATTGTTTGAGAGTTTAACTGTTATGCATTGAGTATTTTGATATATATTGCCCTAATACTGATGTTAGTCAGATAAGCCAATATTTTGGCCAAAATGGCTTCCTTTTGTCTCTTTTATCCCAGATATTCATGGAAATAGTAGTAGTTATAAACTTAATTTATTTATTTTCTGCATTCTCAACCTATTTTCAATATTTAAAGTTCATTTGCAAAGTTTAACATAGGCATTTTTAGATTTTTACTTGAAATTCTTGATGAGGGTGTGATGACATTTTGAACACTGACAACAGGCCATTCAACCTTTTTTTAAATTTTAAACTTGAACATTCTTTCAAATGAACTTGTTAATATGTTTCCTACATTCTCAGGCTATAATTGTTAACATTGTTTGAGAGTTTAGCTGTTATGCATTGAGTATTTTGATATATATTGCCCTAATACTGATGTTAGTCAGATAAGCCAATATTTTGGCCAAAATGGCTTCTTTTTGTCTTTTTTATCACAGATATTCATGGGAATAGTATTAGTTATAAACTTAGCTTATTTATTTTCTGCATTCTCAACCTATTTTCAATATTTAAAGTTCATTTGCAAAGTTTAACATAGGCATTTTTAGATTTTTACTTGAAATTCTTGATGAGGGTGTGATGACATTTTGAACACTGACAACAGGCCATTCAACCTTTTTTTTAATTTTAAACTTGAACATTCTTTCAAATGGACTTGTTAATATGTTTCCTACTTTCTCAGGCTATAATTGTTAACATTGTTTGAGAGTTTAGCTGTTGTGCATTGAGTATTTTGATATATATTGCCCTAATACTGATGTTAGTCAGATAAGCCAATATTTTGGCCAAAATGACTTCTTTTTGTCTTTTTTATCCCAGATATTCATGGGAATAGTATTAGTTATAAACTTAACTTATTTATTTTCTGCATTCTCAACCTATTTTCAATATTTAAAGTTCATTTGCAAAGTTTAACATAGGCATTTTTAGATTTTTACTTGAAATTCTTGATGAGGGTGTGATGACATTTTGAACACTGACAACACGCCATTCACTCTTTTTTTACATTTTCAACTTGAACATTCTTTCAAATGGAGTTGTTAATATGTTTCCTACTTTCTCAGACTATTGTTAACATTGTTTGAGAGTTTAACTGTTATGCATTGAGTATTTTGATATATATTGCCCTAATACTGATGTTAGTCAGATAAGCCATTTTTTGCCAAAATGGCTTCTTTTTGTCTTTTTTATCCCAGATATTCATGAGAATAGTATTAGTTATTGTAGTAACTTGTTAAGTTAGTAAATTACATGTATCCTCTGGTCTCGTGATGTCCTTATATATGTGTCTATACTAGCAAAGGATCACGGGAAATACTACATTCCTCCCCTCTAAGTCTTCCATAAATCCAAATAATTTTAACTAACAATATGGAATTTCAACTTAAACATGTAGATAGTTATATACAGGTAATATCACATCAACTTAGCTGTTTGCTAGTTCATAGTCTTGTAAACGTTGAGGGATCTGACGATCTCTTAGGGGTTGTCTTCTGGGTTGTACTATCTGTTCAACAGGTGTTGGGGCATCGGGTTCCTGGTTGTCCAAATGAGTTGCCACAACCGTTGGTAGTAGAATATCTTCCAAGGCATCAGTAGTGGTTGCTTGACTTGGTGTTGTGCGGATGCGGAGATGATCTTGATGACGTCGGATAATTTGACCATCTTCAAGTTGTACTTTGGCTGACACTGGTCCTGTCTTCTCAATTACAGTCCCAGATATCCAAGCTTTAGGTTTTCTGAAATCTTTCGCATATACCAAATCACCTGCCTGGATGACTCGTTCTCTCGCATGATGGTCATGTGCAGACTTTTGGTGGGATTGCTTCTCCCTGACATGATCTCTTAGGTTTGGTTGCATCAGATCCAACTGGGTACGGAGGTGTCTTTTCATCAACAACTCTGCCGGTGCCACTCCAGTTGTTGTGTGTGGTGTTATGCGGTACTTTAGAAGGAATCGTGATAATTTTGTTCTCATGCTTCCTTCCTTCATCTTCTCCACCCCTTCTTTAAAGATTCTTACTGCCCGCTCTGCTTGCCCATTTGATGCCGGATGATATGGTGAAACTTGAATGTGTTTGATACCATTTCGCTTCATGAATTCTTGAAATTCGCTACTTGTGAAATTTGTTTCCATTGTCACTGACAACAGTTTTTGGTATTCCATGTGTTGCAAATATCTCTCGCAATTTCTCTATCGTAGCTGTGGATGTTGTAGACTTCATTAGGTGAACTTCTAGCCACTTGGAATATGAATCTACCACTACCAGGAACATCTCTCCTTTGAAGGGGCCCGCGTAGTCTATGTGAAGTCTTGTCCATGGATGACCTGGCCACTCCCATGGGTGGAGGGGTGCAGCTGCTGGAGTTGTCTGGTGAAGTTGACACTGGCTACAATGTTTGACTTTCGTTTTCAATGTCGTTGTCTAAAATAGGCCACCACACATAACTTCTTGCAAGGGCTTTCATACGGGAGACTCCAGGGTGAGCTTCATGAAGTTCTGCTATGACCTTTGCTCTCCCCGGTGGTGGAATGATAACTCGCGTTCCCCAGAGTAAACAGCCATCTTCTACACTTAACTCTAATTTCTTGCCAAGGTAGGGTTTGAACATTTTGGGATCACACGATTCTGGCCAGCCCTCTAATGTAAAGCGTAAAACTTGTGACATGACTGGATCACGTCTGGTCCACTCCTTTATCTGATTGCTGTTAACTGGTGTTTCCTCCAAGTGTTCCATCAATAGGATTGTTTCACCTGGTTGCGGTGTTGATTGAGGCATCTCTGGTAGGGGTAATCTGCTCAATGCATCTGCATTTCCATTGCTTTTCCCAGTTTTGTACATTATTTTGTACTCATACGCTGCCAGTGTCAGCGCCCATCGTTGAACTCGTGGTGCAGCAAGAGGAGGGACTCCTTTCTTTTTCACTTAACAGACCTTCTAATGGCTTGTGGTCGGTCTTAATGGTAAATGAGTGTCCATATAGGAATTGGTGGAACTTTGTAACTCCAAAGATTATGGCCAATGTCTCCTTTTCAATCGTTGAGTAGTTTCGTTCAGCTGCATTTAATGACCTTGATGCATAACCTATTGGCTTCTCTGTCCCATCTGGTAGGTTATGTGACAAGACTGCGCCTACGCCATAGTTGGAAGCATCTGTGGCTAGGATTATTGGCTTGGTAGGGTCAAAATGGATGAGTAGGTCGGCTGACTGTAGGAGCTCTTTTGCACATTCAAAGGCCACCTTTTGCTGTTGATGCCACTGCCACTTTGTTCCCTGTCGTAGTAACTTGTGTAGTGGTTCTAGGACTGTTGCAATATTGGGCAGGAACCTGTGGTAGTAGTTTAGCATTCCCAGAAATGATCGTAGTTGGGTGACATTCTCAGGCTCTGGTGCCTTCTTTATTGCGTCCACTTTATCTGTAACTGTGTGAATGCCTTTTCCATTTATCACATAGCCACAGTAGGTCACTTCGGGGACCATAAAACAACATTTCTTCTTCTTCAATCTCAGGCCAGCTGTAGACAGTCGTGTCAACACGGCATTCACGTTTGACAAGTGATCAGCATCATCTTTGCCTCCAATGAGAATATCATCCATTCGCACAATGACATAGGGTATACCTTGAAGTACGTTCTCCATTGTTCGTTTGAAATATGCCTGGGGCTGAAGATATACCAAACGGCAGACGATTAT
Source organism: Chrysogorgia sp. JL179-B06 (assembly GCA_035772405.1). Classification (NCBI taxonomy): domain Eukaryota; kingdom Metazoa; phylum Cnidaria; class Anthozoa; order Scleralcyonacea; family Chrysogorgiidae; genus Chrysogorgia; species Chrysogorgia sp. JL179-B06. Next base: position 1,372,280 of record JAYKKM010000215.1, on the reverse strand, counting down.
ATTGGTAGAGGCCCTTGTGGGTGTTGATAGTGGTATATTTTTTTGACTCGTCATCCAATAACAGTTGCTGATACGCTTGTGACATGTCCAGTTTTGTAAATTTCTGGCTTCCACTAAGTGTTGTAAGCAGGTCCTCTGTCTTGGGAATAGGATAATTATCGAGTTTCGAAACTTGGTTGATTGTGGCTTTGTAGTCTCCACATACACGCATAGAACCATCTGATTTCACCACCGGCACCACTGGTGCAGCCCACTCGGAGAATTCCACTGGGGATATGATTCCTTCACGATGTAGTCTCTCTAGTTCCTGTTCCAGGGGGACTCTCATGGCATAAGGTACTGAGCGTGCTTTCACAAATTTGGGTTGAGCTGCTTCATTCAAATACATTTTTGCCTTTGTTCCTTTCAAAGTACCTAATTCTTCTGCAAACACTTCTTTGTGTAATTCCAATACTTGCTTCAGTTGGCTGAGTGGTTTGCATTCGTTTATTTGAAATATTGTGTCCCAGTTTAACTTGATTACTTGTAACCAATTTCGACCAAACAGATTTGGACCTTGACCTCTGGACAACTAATGCCAGGAGTTTATGTTGTTGTTTCTCGTATCGTACTGGAATATGCACTTCACCTGCCACAGGAATTTTCTCTCCAGTATAGGTGCTCAGGACTGCAGTTGTTTTTCGAAGTGGTGGCAAATTCTGGCGTAGTATGTTGTATGTTTCTTCGCTTATTATTGTCTTGGTGGCTCCTGTGTCGATTTCCATTTTGATAGGTTGGCCAGCAAGTTCCACATCCAGCTGTATTGATTTGTCTTTTACTTTTTCTTGTACACGGTACAATGTATATTCACCGTCTTGGCTCTCTTCGTTTATTAAATGCGCTTCCGCTTTTTCTTCTCCCTTACCGCTTCGGTTTCCGGTTTCGTGACGTGATGTTGTTGTTCGCTTTGTGCTTCGACAAACCTTCGCGATATGGCCTATCTTCTCGCAGTTAAAACATCTGGCTTCGCGAAATTTGCAAGAACTAGCTGGATGCTTTCCCCCACAACGGTGGCATTCGTAGCGAATCGGTGGTTTCTCGGTGTTCTCACGGTTGTTGTCCTTGATTTGATTTATGTTTTGAGAGTGAGAGGCTTCGACGGCGCCATTGATGTTCATCTCTTCGACGTGTTTTGATGCAGACTCCATGGCCAAAGCTAGTTCAACTGCCTTCTTGTAGGTTAACTCCGGTTCGGCTAACAGTCGTCTTTGCATCTTTTCGTTGTTTATACCACATACCAATCGATCACGTATCATATCATTCAAAGAATCGCCAAATTTGCAATGTTCTGTCAACTTGCGTAATTCAGCTACATACTTTGAAATACCTTCCGCTTCCCTTCGAATTTTGCTGTGAAATTTGAAACGTTCTACGATTACGCTTGGCGTTGGGAGAAAGTGTTTCTCAAGCTCTTTCACGATCTCTGGTAGCTCCGTATCACCAGGTTTCTTTGGTTGAAGTAAATCTCTCACTAACGCGTATGTTTTGCAACCACACACACTTAGGAAGATCGCTCGCTGCTTCTTGCTGTCGGTCACTTCGTTTGCTAGGAAATACTGTTCCAAGCGTTCTATATACTGGGTCCACGTCTCCTCTGTTTCGTCGAATGGACCTACCTTCCCGTAGGTTGCCATTTGTAGTTTTACTGTAAATCCTCGTCGCCAATGTAGTAACTTGTTAAGTTAGTAAATTACATGTATCCTCTGGTCTCGTGATGTCCTTATATATGTGTCTATACTAGCAAAGGATCACGGGAAATACTACAGTTATAAACTTAACTTATTTATTTTCTGCATTCTCAACCTATTTTCAAGATTTAAAGTTTATTAGCAAAGTTTAACACAGGCATTTTTAGATTTTTTCTTGAAATTCTTGATGAGGGTGTGATGACATTTTGAACACTGACAACAGGCCATTCAAACTTTTTTTAAATTTTAAACTTGAACATTCTTTAAAATGGACTTGTTAATATGTTTCCTACTTTCTCAGACTATTGCTAACATTGTTTGAGAGTTTAGCTGTTCTATATTGAGTATTTTGATATATAGTGCCCTAATACTGATGTTAGTCTGATAGGCCATTGTTGGCCAAAATGGCTTCTCTTTGTCTTTTTTATTCCAGATATTCATGGAAATAGTATTAGTTATAAACGTAACTTATTTATTTTCTGCATTCTCAACCTATTTTCAATATTTAAAGTTCATTTGCAAAGTTTAACATAGGCATTTTTAGATTTTTACCTGAAATTCTTGATGAGGGTGTGATGACATTTTGAACACTAACAACACGCCATTCACTCTTTTTTTACATTTTCAACTTGAACATTCTTTCAAATGGACTTGTTAATATGTTTCCTACTTTCTCAGACTATTGTTAACATTGTTTGAGAGTTTAACTGTTATGCATTGAGTATTTTGATATATATTGCCCTAATACTGATGTTAGTCAGATAAGCCATTTTTGGCCAAAATGGCTTCTTTTTGTCTTTTTTATCCCAGATATTCATGGGAATAGTATTAGTTATAAACTTAACTTATTTATTTTCTGCATTCTCAACCTATTTTCAAGATTTAAAGTTCATTAGCAAAGTTTAACATAGGCATTTTTAGATTTTTTCTTGAAATTCTTGATGAGGGTGTGATGACATTTTGAACACTGACAACAGGCCATTCAAACTTTTTTTAAATTTTAAACTTGAACATTCTTTCAAATGGACTTGTCAATATGTTTCCAACTTTCTCAGGCTATTGTTAACATTGTTTGAGAGTTTAGCTGTTATGCATTGAGTATTTTGATATATATTGCCCTAATACTGATGTTAGTCAGATAAGCTATTTTTGGCCAAAATGGCTTCTTTTTGTCTTTTTTATCCCAGATATTCATGGGAATAGTATTAGTTATAAACTTAACTTATTTATTTTCTGCATTCTCAACCTATTTTCAAGATTTAAAGTTCATTAGCAAAGTTTAACATAGGAATTTTTAGATTTTTTCTTGAAATTCTTGATGAGGGTGTGATATGACATTTTGAACACTGACAACAGGCCATTCAAACTTTTTTTAAATTTTAAACTTGAATATTCCTTCAAATGGACTTGTTAATATGCTTCCTACTTTCTCAGACTATTGTTAACATTGTTTGAGAGTTTAGCTGTTCTATATTGAGTATTTTGATATATAGTGCCCTAATAATGATGTTAGTCTGATAAATTCGCCATTGTTGGCCAAAATGGCTTCTCTTTGTCTTTTTTATCCCAGATATTCATGGAAATAGTATTAGTTATAAACTTAACTTATTTATTTTCTGTATTCTCAAGCTATTTTCAATATTTAAAGTTCATTTGCAAAGTTTAACATAGGCATTTTTAGATTTTTTCTTGAAATTCTTGATGAGGGTGTGATGACATTTTGAACACTGACAACAGGCCATTCAAACTTTTTTTAAATTTTAAACTTGAACATTCTTTCAAATGGACTTGTTAATATGTTTCCTACTTTCTCAGGCTATTGTTAACATTGTTTGAGAGTTTAGCTGTTCTATATTTAGTATTTTGATATATATTGCCCTAATACTGATGTTAGTCTGATAAGCCATTTTTGGCCAAAATGGCTTCTTTTTGTCTTTTTTTATCCAGATATTCATGGAAATAGTATTATTTATAAACTTAACTTATTTATTTTCTGCATTCTCAACCTATTTTCAAGATTTAAAGTTCATTTGCAAAGTTTAACATAGGCATTTTTAGATTTTTTCTTGAAATTCTTGATGAGGGTGTGATGACATTTTGAACACTGACAACACGCCATTCAAACTTTTTTTAAATTTTAAACTTGAACATTCTTTCAAATGGACTTGTTAATATGTTTCCTACTTTCTCAGACTATTGTTAACATTGTTTGAGAGTTTAACTGTTATGCATTGAGTATTTTGATATATAGTGCCCTAATACTGATGTTAGTCTGATAAGCCATTTTTGGCCAAAATGGCTTCTTTTTGTCTTTTTTATCCCAGATATTCATGGGAATAGTATTAGTTATATACTTAATTTATTTATTTTCTGCATTCTCAACCTATTTTCAATATTTAAATTTCATTAGCAAAGTTTAACATAGGCATTTTTAGATTTTTACTTGAAATTCTTGATGAGGGTGATGACATTTTGAACACTGACAACAGGCGCCCATTCAACCTTTTTTTAAATTTTAAACTTGAACATTCTTTCAAATGGACTTGTTAATATGTTTCCTACTTTCTCAGACTATTGTTAACATTGTTTGAGAGTTTAGCTGTTATATATTGAGTATTTTGATATATATTGCCCTAATACTGATGTTAGTCTGATAAGCCATTTTTGGCCAAAATGGCTTCTTTTTGCCTTTTTTATCCCAGATATTCATGGAAATAAGTATTAGTTATAAACTTAACTTATTTATTTTCTGCATTCTCAACCTATTTTCAATATTTAAAGTTCATTTGCAAAGTTTAACATAGGCATTTTTAGATTTTTACTTGAAATTCTTGATGAGGGTGTGATGACATTTTGAACACTGACAACAGGCCATTCAAACTTGTTTTTAAATTTTCAACTTGAACATTCTTTCAAATGGACTTGTTAATATGTTTCCTACTTTCTCAGGCTATTGTTAACATTGTTTGAGAGTTTAGCTGTTATGCATTCAGTATTTTGATATATATTGCCCTAATACTGATATTAGTCTGATAAGCCATTTTTGGCCAAAATGGCTTCTTTTTGCCTTTTTTATCCCAGATATTCATGGAAATAATAGTAGTTATAAACTTAACTTATTTATTTTCTGCATTCACAACCTATTTTCAATATTTAAAGTTCATTTGCAAAGTTTAACATAGGCATTTTTAGATTTTTATTTGAAATTCTTGATGAGGGTGTGATGACATTTTGAACGCTGACAACAGGCCATTCAACCTTTTTTTAAATTTTAAACTTGAAAATTCTTTCAAATGGACTTGTTAATATGTTTCCTACTTTCTCATGCTATTGTTAACATTGTTTGAGAGTTTAGCTGTTATACATTGAGTATTTTGATATATATAAGTGCCCTAATACTGATGTTAGTCTGATAAGCCATTTTTGGCCAAAATGGCTTCTTTTTGCCTTTTTTATCCTGATATTCATGGAAATAGTGGTAGTTATAAACTTTATTTATTTATTTTCTGCATTCTCAACCTATTTTCAATATTTAAAGTTCATTTGCAAAGTTTAACATAGGCATTTTTAGATTTTTACTTGAAATTCTTGATGAGGGTGTGATGACATTTTGAACACTGACAACAGGCCATTCAACCTTTTTTTAAATTTTAAACTTGAACATTCTTTCAAATGAACTTGTTAATATGTTTCCTACTTTCTCAGGCTATTGTTAACATTGTTTGAGAGTTTAGCTGTTATGCATTGAGTATTTTGATATATATTGCCCTAATACTGATGTTAGTCAGATAAGCCAATATTTTGGCCAAAATGGCTTCTTTTTGTCTTTTTTATCACAGATATTCATGGGAATAGTATTAGTTATAAACTTAGCTTATTTATTTTCTGCATTCTCAACCTATTTTCAAGATTTAAAGTTCATTAGCAAAGTTTAACATAGGCATTTTTAGATTTTTTCTTGAAATTCTTGATGAGGGTGTGATGACATTTTGAACACTGACAACAGGCCATTCAAGCTTTTTTTAAATTTTAAACTTGAATATTCTTTCAAATGGACTTGTTAATATGTTCCTACTTTCTCAGGCTATTGTTAACATTGTTTGAGAGTTTAGCTGTTATACATTCAGTATTTTGATATATAGTGCCCTAATACTGATGTTAGTCTGATAAGCCATTTTTGGCCAAAATGGCTTCTTTTTGCCTTTTTTATCCCAGATATTCATGGAAATAGTAGTAGTTATAAACTTAATTTATTTATTTTCTGCATTCTCAACCTATTTTCAATATTTAAAGTTCATTTGCAAAGTTTAACATAGGCATTTTTAGATTTTTACTTGAAATTCTTGATGAGGGTGTGATATGACATTTTGAACACTGACAACAGGCCATTCAAACTTTTTTTAAATTTTAAAGTTGAACATTCTTTCAAATGGACTTGTTAATATGTTTCCTACTTTCTCAGACTACTGTTAACATTGTTTGAGAGTTTAGCTGTTATACATTGAGTATTTTGATATATAGTGCCCTAATACTGATGTTAGTCTGATAAGCCATTTTTGGCCAAAATGGCTTCTCTTTGTCTTTTTTATCCCAGATATTCATGGAAATAGTATTAGTTATAAACTTAACTTATTTATTTTCTGCATTCTCATCCTATTTTCAAGATTTAAAGTTCATTAGCAAAGTTTAACATAGGCATTTTTAGATTTTTTCTTGAAATTCTTGATGAGGGTGTGATAACATTTTGAACACTGACAACAGGCCATTCAAACTTTTTTTAAATTTTAAACTTGAACATTCTTTCAAATGGACTTGTTAATATGTTTCCTACTTTCTCAGACTATTGTTAACATTGTTTGAGAGTTTAGCTGTTATGCATTGAGTATTTTGATATATATTGCCCTAATACTGATGTTAGTCTGATAAGCCATTTTTGGCCAAAATGGCTTCTTTTTGTCTTTTTTATCCCAGATATTCATGGGAATAGTATTAGTTATAAACTTAACTTATTTATTTTCTGCATTCTCAACCTATTTTCAATATTTAAAGTTCATTTGCAAAGTTTAACATAGGCATTTTTAGATTTTTTCTTGAAATTCTTGATGAGGGTGTGATGACATTTTGAACACTGACAACAGGCCATTCAAACTTTTTTTAAATTTTAAACTTGAACATTCTTTCAAATGGACTTGTTAATATGTTTCCTACTTTCTCAGACTATTGTTAACATTGTTTGAGAGTTTAGCTGTTCTATATTGAGTATTTTGATATATATAGTGCCCTAATACTGATGTTAGTCTGATAAGCCATTTTTGGCCAAAATGGCTTCTTTTTGCCTTTTTTATCCCAGATATTCATGGAAATAGTATTAGTTATAAACTTAACTTATTTATTTTCTGCATTCTCAACCTATTTTCAATATTTAAAGTTCATTTGCAAAGTTTAACATAGGCATTTTTAGATTTTTACTTGAAATTCTTGATGAGGGTGTGATGACATTTTGAACACTGACAACAGGCCATTCAAACTTTTTTTAAATTTTAAACTTGAACATTCTTTCAAATGGACTTGTTAATATGTTTCCTACTTTCTCAGACTATTGTTAACATTGTTTGAGAGTTTAGCTGTTCTATATTGAGTATTTTGATATATAGTGCCCTAATACTGATGTTAGTCTGATAAGCCATTTTTGGCCAAAATGGCTTCTTTTTGCCTTTTTTATCCCAGATATTCATGGAAATAGTATTAGTTATAAACTTAACTTATTTATTTTCTGCATTCTCAACCTATTTTCAATATTTAAAGTTCATTTGCAAAGTTTAACATAGGCATTTTTAGATTTTTACTTGAAATTCTTGATGAGGGTGTGATGACATTTTGAACACTGACAACAGGCCATTCAACCTTTTTTTAAATTTTAAACTTGAACATTCTTTCAAATGGACTCGTTAATATGTTTCCTACTTTCTCAGGCTATTGTTAACATTGTTTGAGAGTTTAGCTGTTATGCATTGAGTATTTTGATATATATTGCACTAATACTGATATTAGTCAGATAAGCTATTTTTGGCCAAAAATGGCTTCTTTTTGTCTTTTTTTATCCCAGATATTCATGGGAATAGTATTAGTTATAAACTTAACTTATTTATTTTCTGCATTCTCAACCTATTTTCAATATTTAAAGTTCATTAGCAAAGTTTAACATAGGCATTTTTAGATTTTTTCTTGAAATTCTTGATGAGGGTGTGATGACATTTTGAACACTGACAACAGGCCATTCAAATTTTTTTAAATTTTAAACTTGAACATTCTTTCAAATGGACTTGTTAATATGTTTCCTACTTTCTCAGACTATTGTTAACATTGTTTGAGAGTTTAGCTGTTCTACATTGAGTATTTTGATATATAGTGCCCTAATACTGATGTTAGTCTGATAAGCCATTTTTGGCCAAAATGGCTTCTTTTTGCCTTTTTTATCCCAGATATTCATGGAAATGGTATTAGTTATAAACTTAACTTATTTATTTTCTGCATTCTCAACCTATTTTCAATATTTAAAGTTCATTTGCAAAGTTTAACATAGGCATTTTTAGATTTTTACTTGAAATTCTTGATGAGGGTGTGATGACATTTTGAACACTGACAACAGGCCATTCAAACTTTTTTTAAATTTTAAACTTGAACATTCTTTCAAATGGACTTGTTAATATGTTTCCTACTTTCTCAGGCTACTGTTAACATTGTTTGAGAGTTTAGCTGTTATACATTGAGTATTTTGATATATAGTGCCCTAATACTGATGTTAGTCTGATAAATTCGCCATTTTTGGCCAAAATGGCTTCTTTTTGTATTTTTTATCCCAGATATTCATGGAAATAGTATTAGTTATAAACTTAACTTATTTATTTTCTGCATTCTCAACCTATTTTCAAGATTTAAAGTTCATTTGCAAAGTTTAACATAGTCATTTTTAGATTTTTACTTGAAATTCTTGATGAGGGTGTGATGACATTTTGAACACTGACAACAGGCCATTCAAACTTTTTTTAAATTTTAAACTTGAATATTCTTTCAAATGGACTTGTTAATATGTTTCCTACTTTCTCAGGCTATTGTTAACATTGTTTGAGAGTTTAGCTGTTATGCATTGAGTATTTTTATATATTGCCCTAATACTGATGTTAGTCAGATAAGCCATTTTTGGCCAAAATGGCTTCTTTTTGTCTTTTTTATCCCAGATATTCATGGGAATAGTATTAGTTATAAACTTAACTTATTTATTTTCTGCATTCTCAACCTATTTTCAAGATTTAAAGTTCATTAGCAAAGTTTAACATAGGCATTTTTAGATTTTTCTTGAAATTCTTGATGAGGGTGTGATGACATTTTGAACACTGACAACAGGCCATTCAAACTTTTTTTAAATTTTAAACTTGAACATTCTTTCAAATGGACTTGTTAATATGTTTCCTACTTTCTCAGACTATTGTTAACATTGTTTGAGAGTTTAGCTGTTCTATATTGAGTATTTTGATATATAGTGCCCTAATACTGATGTTAGTCTGATAAGCCATTTTTGGCCAAAATGGCTTCTTTTTGTCTTTTTTATCCCAGATATTCATGGAAATGGTATTAGTTATAAACTTAACTTATTTATTTTCTGCATTCTCAACCTATTTTCAATATTTAAAGTTCATTTGCAAAGTTTAACATAGGCATTTTTAGATTTTTACTTGAAATTCTTGATGAGGGTGTGATGACATTTTGAACACTGACAACAGGCCATTCAAACTTTTTTTAAATTTTAAAACTTGAACATTCTTTCAAATGGACTTGTTAATATGTTTCCTACTTTCTCAGGCTATACTTGTTAACATTGTTTGAGAGTTTAGCTGTTCTATATTGAGTATTTTGATATATAGTGCCCTAATACTGATGTTAGTCTGATAAGCCATTTTTGGCCAAAATGGCTTCTTTTTGTCTTTTTTATCCCAGATATTCATGGAAATAGTATTAGTTATAAACTTAACTTATTTATTTTCTGCATTCTCAACCTATTTTCAATATTTAAAGTTCATTTGCAAAGTTTAACATAGGCATTTTTAGATTTTTACTTGAAATTCTTGATGAGAGTGTGATGACATTTTGAACACTGACAACAGGCCATTCAAACTTTTTTTAAATTTTAAACTTGAACATTCTTTCAAATGACTTGTTAATATGTTTCCTACTTTCTCAGGCTATTGTTAACATTGTTTGAGAGTTTAGCTGTTATATATTCAGTATTTTGATATATAGTGCCCTAATACTGATGTTAGTCTGATAAGCCATTTTTGGCCAAAATGGCTTCTTTTTGCCTTTTTTATCCCAGATATTCATGGAAATAGTAGTAGTTATAAACTTAATTTATTTATTTTCTGCATTCTCAACCTATTTTCAATATTTAAAGTTCATTTGCAAAGTTTAACATAGGCATTTTTAGATTTTTTCTTGAAATTCTTGATGAGGGTGTGATGACATTTTGAACCCTGACAACACGCCATTCACTCTTTTTTTAAATTTTCAACTTGAACATTCTTTCAAATGGACTTGTTAATATGTTTCCTACTTTCTCAGACTATTGTTTACATTTTTTGAGAGTTTAGCTGTTATGCATTGAGTATTTTGATATATATTGCCCTAATACTGATGTTAGTCTGATAAATTCGCCATTTTTGGCCAAAATGGCTTCTTTTTGCCTTTTTTATCCCAGATATTCATGGAAATAGTATTAGTTATAAACTTAACTTATTTATTTTCTGCATTCTCAACCTAATTTTTCAATATTTAAAGTTCATTTGCAAAGTTTAACATAGGCATTTTTAGATTTTTACTTGAAATTCTTGATGAGGGTGTGATGACATTTTGAACACAGACAACAGGCCATTCAACCTTTTTTAAAATTTTAAACTTGAACATTCTTTCAAATGGACTTGTTAATATGTTTCCTACTTTCTCAGGCTATAATTGTTAACATTGTTTGAGAGTTTAGCTGTTGTGCATTGAGTATTTTGATATATATTGCCCTAATACTGATGTTAGTCAGATAAGCCAATATTTTGGTCAAAATGGCTTCTTTTTTGTCTTTTTTATCCCAGATATTCATGGGAATAGTATTAGTTATAAACTTAACTTATTTATTTTCTGCATTCTCAACCTATTTTCAAGATTTAAAGTTCATTAGCAAAGTTTAACATAGGCATTTTTAGATTTTTTCTTGAAATTCTTGATGAGGGTGTGATGACATTTTGAACACTGACAACAGGCCATTCAAACTTTTTTTAAATTTTAAACTTGAACATTCTTTCAAATGGACTTGTTAATATGTTTCCTACTTTCTCAGACTATTGTTAACATTGTTTGAGAGTTTAGCTGTTCTATATTGAGTATTTTGATATATAGTGCCCTAATACTGATGTTAGTCTGATAAGCCATTGTTGGCCAAAATGGCTTCTCTTTGTCTTTTTTATCCCAGATATTCATGGAAATAGTATTAGTTATAAACTTAACTTATTTATTTTCTGCATTCTCAACCTATTTTCAATATTTAAAGTTCATTTGCAAAGTTTAACATAGGCATTTTTAGATTTTTACTTGAAATTCTTGATGAGAGTGTGATGACATTTTGAACACTGACAACAGGCCATTCAACCTTTTTTTAAATTTTAAACTTGAACATTCTTTCAAATGAACTTGTTAATATGTTTCCTACTTTCTCAGACTATTGTTAACATTGTTTGAGAGTTTAGCTGTTATGCATTGAGTATTTTGATATATATTGCCCTAATAATGATGTTAGTCAGATAAATTCGCCATTTTTGGCCAAAATGGCTTCTCTTTGTCTTTTTTATCCCAGATATTAATGGGAATAGTATTAGTTATAAACTTAACTTATTTATTTTCTGCATTCTCAACCTATTTTCAATATTTAAAGTTCATTTGCAAAGTTTAACATAGGCATTTTTAGATTTTTACTTGAAATTCTTGATGAGGGTGTGATGACATTTTGAACACTGACAACAGGCCATTCAAACTTTTTTAAATTTTAAACTTGAACATTCTTTCAAATGGACTTGTTAATATGTTTCCTACTTTCTCAGACTATTGTTAACATTGTTTGAGAGTTTAGCTGTTATACATTCAGTATTTTGATATATAGTGCCCTAATACTGATGTTAGTCTGATAAGCCATTTTTGGCCAAAATGGCTTCTTTTTGCCTTTTTTATCCCAGATATTCATGGAAATAGTATTAGTTATAAACTTAATTTATTTATTTTCTGCATTCTCAACCTATTTTCAATATTTAAAGTTCATTTGCAAAGTTTAACATAGGCATTTTTAGATTTTTACTGGAAATTCTTGATGAGGGTGTGATGACATTTTGAACCCTGACAACACGCCATTCACTCTTTTTTTACATTTTCAACTTGAACATTCTTTCAAATGGACTTGTTAATATGTTTCCTACTTTCTCAGACTATTGTTTACATTGTTTGAGAGTTTACCTGTTATGCATTGAGTATTTTGATATATAGTGCCCTAATACTGATGTTAGTCTGATAAGCCATTTTTGGCCAAAATGGCTTCTTTTTGCCTTTTTTATCCCAGATATTCATGGAAATAGTATTAGTTATAAACTTAACTTATTTATTTTCTGCATTCTCAACCTAATTTTTCAATATTTAAAGTTCATTTGCAAAGTTTAACATAGGCATTTTTAGATTTTTACTTGAAATTCTTGATGAGGGTGTGATGACATTTTGAACACTGACAACAGGCCATTCAAACCTTTTTTAAAATTTTAAACTTGAACATTCTTTCAAATGGACTTGTTAATATGTTTTCCTACTTTCTCAGGCTATAATTGTTAACATTGTTTGAGAGTTTAGCTGTTATGCATTGAGTATTTTGATATATATTGCCCTAATACTGATGTTAGTCAGATAAGCCAATATTTTGGTCAAAATGGCTTCTTTTTTGTCTTTTTTATCCCAGATATTCATGGAAATAGTATTAGTTATAAACTTAACTTATTTATTTTCTGCATTCTCAAGCTATTTTCAATATTTAAAGTTCATTAGCAAAGTTTAACATAGGCATTTTTAGATTTTTTCTTGAAATTCTTGATGAGGGTGTGATAACATTTTGAACACTGACAACAGGCCATTCAAACTTTTTTTTAATTTTAAACTTGAACATTCTTTCAAATGGACTTGTTAATATGTTTCCTACTTTCTCAGACTATTGTTAACATTGTTTGAGAGTTTAGCTGTTCTATGCATTGAGTATTTTGATATATAGTGCCCTAATACTGATGTTAGTCTGATAAGCCATTGTTGGCCAAAATGGCTTCTCTTTGTCTTTTTTATCCCAGATATTCATGGAAATAGTATTAGTTATAAACTTAACTTATTTATTTTCTGCATTCTCAACCTATTTTCAATATTTAAAGTTCATTTGCAAAGTTTAACATAGGCATTTTTAGATTTTTACTTGAAATTCTTGATGAGGGTGTGATGACATTTTGAACACTGACAACAGGCCATTCAAACTTTTTTTAAATTTTAAACTTGAACATTCTTTCAAATGGACTTGTTAATATGTTTCCTACTTTCTCAGGCTATTGTTAACATTGTTTGAGAGTTTAGCTGTTATGCATTGAGTATTTTGATATATATTGCCCTAATACTGATGTTAGTCAGATAAGCTATTTTTGGCCAAAAATGGCTTCTTTTTGTCTTTTTTATCCCAGATATTCATGGGAATAGTATTAGTTATAAACTTAACTTATTTATTTTCTGCATTCTCAACCTATTTTCAAGATTTAAAGTTCATTAGCAAAGTTTAGCATAGGCATTTTTAGATTTTTACTTGAAATTCTTGATGAGGGTGTGATATGACATTTTGAACACTGACAACAGGCCATTCAAACTTTTTTTAAATTTTAAACTTGAACATTCTTTCAAATGGACTTGTTAATATGTTTCCTACTTTCTCAGACTATTGTTAACATTGTTTGAGAGTTTAGCTGTTCTATATTGAGTATTTTTATATATAGTGCCCTAATAATGATGTTAGTCTGATAAATTCGCCATTGTTGGCCAAAATGGCTTCTCTTTGTCTTTTTTATCCCAGATATTCATGGAAATAGTATTAGTTATAAACTTAACTTATTTATTTTCTGCATTCTCAAGCTATTTTCAATATTTAAAGTTCATTTGCAAAGTTTAACATAGGCATTTTTAGATTTTTTCTTGAAATTCTTGATGAGGGTGTGACGACATTTTGAACACTGACAACAAGCCATTCAAACTTTTTTTAAATTTTAAACTTGAACATTCTTTCAAATGGACATGTTAATATGTTTCCTACTTTCTCAGACTATTGTTAACATTGTTTGAGAGTTTAGCTGTTCTATATTGAGTATTTTGATATATAGTGCGCTAATACTGATGTTAGTCTGATAAGCCATTTTTGGCAAAAATGGCTTCTTTTTGTCTTTTTTATCCCAGATATTCATGGCAATAGTATTAGTTATAAACTTAACTTATTTATTTTCTGCATTCTCAACCTATTTTCAATATTTAAAGTTCATTTGCAAAGTTTAACATAGGCATTTTTAGATTTTTACTTGAAATTCTTGATGAGGGTGTGATGACATTTTGAACACTTGACAACAGGCCATTCAATCTTTTTTTAAATTTTAAACATGAACATTCTTTCAAATGGACTTGTTAATACGTTTCCAACTTTCTCAGGCTATTTTTAACATTGTTTGAGAGTTTAGCTGTTATGCATTGAGTATTTTGATATATATTGCCCTAATACTGATATTAGTCAGATAAGCTATTTTTGGCCAAAATGGCTTCTTTTTGTCTTTTTTATCCCAGATATTCATGGGAATAGTATTAGTTATAAACTTAACTTATTTATTTTCTGCATTCTCAACCTATTTTCAAGATTTAAAGTTCATTAGCAAAGTTTAACATAGGCATTTTTAGATTTTTTCTTGAAATTCTTGATGAGGGTGTGATGACATTTTGAACACTGACAACAGGCCATTCAAATTTTTTTAAATTTTAAACTTGAACATTCTTTCAAATGGACTTGTTAATATGTTTCCTACTTTCTCAGACTATTGTTAACATTGTTTGAGAGTTTAGCTGTTCTATATTGAGTATTTTGATATATAGTGCCCTAATACTGATGTTAGTCTGATAAGCCATTTTTGGCCAAAATGGCTTCTTTTTGCCTTTTTATCCCAGATATTCATGGAAATGGTATTAGTTATAAACTTAACTTATTTATTTTCTGCATTCTCAACCTATTTTCAATATTTAAAGTTCATTTGCAAAGTTTAACATAGGCATTTTTAGATTTTTACTTGAAATTCTTGATGAGGGTGTGATGACATTTTGAACACTGACAACAGGCCATTCAAACTTTTTTTAAATTTTAAACTTGAACATTCTTTCAAATGGACTTGTTAATATGTTTCCTACTTTCTCAGGCTATTGTTAACATTGTTTGAGAGTTTAGCTGTTATACATTCAGTATTTTGATATATAGTGCCCTAATACTGATGTTAGTCTGATAAGCCATTTTTGGCCAAAATGGCTTCTTTTTGTCTTTTTTATCCCAGATATTCATGGAAATAGTATTAGTTATAAACTTAACTTATTTATTTTCTGCATTCTCAACCTATTTTCAAGATTTAAAGTTCATTTGCAAAGTTTAACATAGGCATTTTTAGATTTTTACTTGAAATTCTTGATGAGGGTGTGATGACATTTTGAACACTGACAACAGGCCATTCAAACTTTTTTTAAATTTTAAACTTGAATATTCTTTCAAATGGACTTGTTAATATGTTTCCTACTTTCTCAGACTATTGTTAACATTGTTTGAGAGTTTAGCTGTTCTGCATTGAGTATTTTTATATATATTGCCCTAATACTGATGTTAGTCTGATAATTCGCCATTGTTGGACAAAATGGCTTCTTTTTGTCTTTTTTATCCCAGATATTCATGGGAATAGTATTAGTTATAAACTTAACTTATTTATTTATTTTCTGCATTCTCAACCTATTTTCAAGATTTAAAGTTCATTAGCAAAGTTTAACATAGGCATTTTTAGATTTTTACTTGAAATTCTTGATGAGGGTGTGATGACATTTTGAACACTGACAACAGGCCATTCAAACTTTTTTTAAATTTTAAACTTTAACATTCTTTCAAATGGACTTGTTAATATGTTTCCTACTTTCTCAGACTATTGTTAACATTGTTTGAGAGTTTAGCTGTTCTATATTGAGTATTTTGATATATAGTGCCCTAATACTGATGTTAGTCTGATAAGCCATTTTTGGCCAAAATGGCTTCTTTTTGCTTTTTTATCCCAGATATTCATGGAAATGGTATTAGTTTATAAACTTAACTTATTTATTTTCTGCATTCTCAACCTATTTTCAATATTTAAAGTTCATTTGCAAAGTTTAACATAGGCATTTTTAGATTTTTACTTGAAATTCTTGATGAGGGTGTGATGACATTTTGAACACTGACAACAGGCCATTCAAACTTGTTTTAAATTTTAAACTTGAACATTCTTTCAAATGGACTTGTTAATATGTTTCCTACTTTCTCAGGCTATTGTTAACATTGTTTGAGAGTTTAGCTGTTATACATTCAGTATTTTGATATATAGTGCCCTAATACTGATGTTAGTCTGATAAGCCATTTTTGGCCAAAATGGCTTCTTTTTTGCCTTTTTTATCCCAGATATTCATGGAAATAGTAGTAGTTATAAACTTAATTTATTTATTTTCTGCATTCTCAACCTATTTTCAATATTTAAAGTTCATTTGCAAAGTTTAACATAGGCATTTTTAGATTTTTTCTGGAAATTCTTGATGAGGGTGTGATGACATTTTGAACCCTGACAACACGCCATTCACTCTTTTTTTACATTTTCAACTTGAACATTCTTTCAAATGGACATGTTAATATGTTTCCTACTTTCTCAGACTATTGTTTACATTGTTTGAGAGTTTAACTGTTATGCATTGAGTATTTTGATATATATTGCCCTAATACTGATGTTAGTCTGATAAGCCATTTTTGGCCAAAATGGCTTCTTTTTGCCTTTTTTATCCCAGATATTCATGGAAATAGTATTAGTTATAAACTTAACTTATTTATTTTCTGCATTCTCAAGCTATTTTCAATATTTAAAGTTCATTTTCAAAGTTTAACATAGGCATTTTTAGATTTTTACTTGAAATTCTTGATGAGGGTGTGATGACATTTTGAAAACTGACAACAGGCCATTCAAACTTTTTTTTAATTTTAAACTTGAACATTCTTTCAAATGGACTTGTTAATATGTTTTCTACTTTCTCAGGCTATTATTGTTAACATTGTTTGAGAGTTTAGCTGTTATGCATTGAGTATTTTGATATATATTGCCCTAATACTGATGTTAGTCAGATAAGCCAATATTTTGGCCAAAATGGCTTCTCTTTGTCTTTTTTATCCCAGATATTCATGGAAATAGTATTAGTTATAAACTTAACTTATTTATTTTCTGCATTCTCAAGCTATTTTCAATATTTAAAGTTCATTTGCAAAGTTTAACATATACATTTTTAGATTTTTACTTGAAATTCTTGATGAGGGTGTGATGACATTTTGAACACTGACAACAGGCCATTCAACCTTTTTTTTAATTTTAAACTTGAACATTCTTTCAAATGGACTTGTTAATATGTTTTCTACTTTCTCAGGCTATAATTGTTAACATTGTTTGAGAGTTTAGCTGTTGTGCATTGAGTATTTTGATATATATTGCCCTAATACTGATGTTAGTCAGATAAGCCAATATTTTGGCCAAAATGGCTTCTTTTTGTCTTTTTTATCCCAGATATTCATGGGAATAGTATTAGTTATAACCTTAACTTATTTATTTTCTGCATTCTCAACCTATTTTCAAGATTTAAAGTTCATTAGCAAAGTTTAACATATGCATTTTTAGATTTTTTCTTGAAATTCTTGATGAGGGTGTGATAACATTTTGAACACTGACAACAGGCCATTCAAACTTTTTTTAAATTTTAAACTTGAACATTCTTTCAAATGGACTTGTTAATATGTTTCCTACTTTCTCAGACTATTGTTAACATTGTTTGAGAGTTTAGCTGTTCTATATTGAGTATTTTGATATATAGTGCCCTAATACTGATGTTAGTCTGATAAGCCATTGTTGGCCAAAATGGCTTCTCTTTGTCTTTTTTATCCCAGATATTCATGGAAATAGTATTAGTTATAAACTTAACTTATTTATTTTCTGCATTCTCAACCTATTTTCAATATTTAAAGTTCATTTGCAAAGTTTAACATAGGCATTTTTAGATTTTTACTTGAAATTCTTGATGAGGGTGTGATGACATTTTGAACACTGACAACACGCCATTCACACTTTTTTTACATTTTCAACTTGAACATTCTTTCAAATGGAGTTGTTAATATGTTTCCTACTTTCTCAGACTATTGTTAACATTGTTTGAGAGTTTAACTGTTATGCATTGAGTATCTTGATATATATTGCCCTAATACTGATGTTAGTCAGATAAGCCATTTTTTGCCAAAATGGCTTCTTTTTGTCTTTTTTATCCCAGATATTCATGGGAATAGTATTAGTTATAAACTTAACTTATTTATTTTCTGCATTCTCAACCTATTTTCAAGATTTAAAGTTTATTAGCAAAGTTTAACACAGGCATTTTTAGATTTTTTCTTGAAATTCTTGATGAGGGTGTGATGACATTTTGAACACTGACAACAGGCCATTCAAACTTTTTTTAAATTTTAAACTTGAACATTCTTTAAAATGGACTTGTTAATATGTTTCCTACTTTCTCAGACTATTGTTAACATTGTTTGAGAGTTTAGCTGTTCTATATTGAGTATTTTGATATATAGTGCCCTAATACTGATGTTAGTCTGATAAGCCATTTTTGGCCAAAATGGCTTCTTTTTGCCTTTTTTATCCCAGATATTCATGGAAATGGTATTAGTTATAAACTTAACTTATTTATTTTCTGCACTCTCAACCTATTTTCAATATTTAAAGTTCATTTGCAAAGTTTAACATAGGCATTTTTAGATTTTTACTTGAAATTCTTGATGAGGGTGTGATGACATTTTGAACACTGACAACAGGCCATTCAACCTTTTTTTAAATTTTAAACTTGAACATTCTTTCAAATGGACTTGTTAATATGTTTCCTACTTTCTCAGGCTATTGTTAACATTGTTTGAGAGTTTAGCTGTTCTATATTCAGTATTTTGATATATAGTGCCCTAATACTGATGTTAGTCTGATAAGCCATTTTTGGCCAAAATGGCTTCTTTTTGCCTTTTTTATCCCAGATATTCATGGAAATAGTAGTAGTTATAAACTTAACTTATTTATTTTCTGCATTCTCAACCTATTTTCAATATTTAAAGTTCATTTGCAAAGTTTAACATAGGCATTTTTAGATTTTTACTTGAAATTCTTGATGAGGGTGTGATGACATTTTGAACACTGACAACAGGCCAAATTTCAAACTTTTTTTAAATTTTAAACTTGAACATTCTTTCAAATGGACTTGTTAATATGTTTCCTACTTTCTCAGACTATTGTTAACATTGTTTGAGAGTTTAGCTGTTCTATATTGAGTATTTTCATATATAGTGCCCTAATAATGATGTTAGTCTGATAAATTCGCCATTGTTGGCCAAAATGGCTTCTCTTTGTCTTTTTTATCCCAGATATTCATGGAAATAGTATTAGTTATAAACTTAACTTATTTATTTTCTGCATTCTCAAGCTATTTTCAATATTTAAAGTTCATTTGCAAAGTTTAACATAGGCATTTTTAGATTTTTACTTGAAATTCTTGATGAGGGTGTGATGACATTTTGAACACTGACAACAGGCCAAATTTCAACCTTTTTTTAAATTTTAAACTTGAACATTCTTTCAAATGGACTTGTTAATATGTTTCCTACTTTCTCAGGCTATAATTGTTAACATTGTTTGAGAGTTTAGCTGTTATGCATTGAGTATTTTGATATATATTGCCCTAATACTGATGTTAGTCAGATAAGCCAATATTTTGGCCAAAATGGCTTCTTTTTGTCTTTTTTATCCCAGATATTCATGGGAATAGTATTAGTTATAAACTTAGTTTATTTATTTTCTGCATTCTCAAGCTATTTTCAAGATTTAGAGTTCATTTGCAAAGTTTAACATAGGCATTTTTAGATTTTTTCTTGAATTTCTTGATGAGGGTGTGATGACATTTTGAACACTGACAACAGGCCATTCAAACTTTTTTTAAATTTTAAACTTGAACATTCTTTCAAATGGACTTGTTAATATGTTTCCTACTTTCTCAGACTATTGTTAACATTGTTTGAGAGTTTAGCTGTTCTATATTGAGTATTTTGATATATAGTGCCCTAATAATGATGTTAGTCTGATAAATTCGCCATTGTTGGCCAAAATGGCTTCTCTTTGTCTTTTTTATCCCAGATATTCATGGAAATAGTATTAGTTATAAAAGTTTATATAAGTTAAGTAACTTATTTATTTTCTGCATTCTCAAGCTATTTTCAATATTTAGAGTTCATTTGCAAAGTTTAACATAGGCATTTTTAGATTTTTTCTTGAAATTCTTGATGAGGGTGTGATGACATTTTGAACACTGACAACAGGCCATTCAAACTTTTTTTAAATTTTAAACTTGAACATTCTTTCAAATGGACTTGTTAATATGTTTCCTACTTTCTCAGACTATTGTTAACATTGTTTGAGAGTTTAGCTGTTCTATATTGAGTATTTTGATATATAGTGCCCTAATACTGATGTTAGTCTGATAAGCCATTTTTGGCCAAAATGGCTTCTTTTTGTCTTTTTTATCCCAGATATTGATGGAAATGGTATTAGTTATAAAAGTTTATATAAGTTAAGTAACTTATTTATTTTCTGCATTCTCAAGCTATTTTCAATATTTAGAGTTCATTTGCAAAGTTTAACATAGGCATTTTTAGATTTTTTCTTGAATTTCTTGATGAGGGTGTGATGACATTTTGAACACTGACAACAGGCCATTCAAACTTTTTTTAAATTTTAAACTTGAACATTCTTTCAAATGGACTTGTTAATATGTTTCCTACTTTCTCAGACTATTGTTAACATTGTTTGAGAGTTTAGCTGTTCTATATTGAGTATTTTGATATATAGTGCCCTAATAATGATGTTAGTCTGATAAATTCGCCATTGTTGGCCAAAATGGCTTCTCTTTGTCTTTTTTATCCCAGATATTCATGGAAATAGTATTAGTTATAAAAGTTTATATAAGTTAAGTAACTTATTTATTTTCTGCATTCTCAACCTATTTTCAATATTTAAAGTTCATTTGCAAAGTTTAACATAGGCATTTTTAGATTTTTACTTGAAATTCTTGATGAGGGTGTGATGACATTTTGAACACTGACAACAGGCCATTCAAACTTTTTTTTAATTTTAAACTTGAACATTCTTTCAAATGGACTTGTTAATATGTTTCCTACTTTCTCAGGCTATAATTGCTAACATTGTTTGAGAGTTTAGCTGTCATGCATTGAGTATTTTGATATATATTGCCCTAATACTGATGTTAGTCAGATAAGCCAATATTTTGGCCAAAATGGCTTCTTTTTGTCTTTTTTATCCCAGATATTCATGGGAATAGTATTAGTTATAAACTTAACTTATTTATTTTCTGCATTCTCAACCTATTTTCAAGATTTAAAGTTCATTAGCAAAGTTTAACATAGGCATTTTTAGATTTTTTCTTGAAATTCTTGATGAGGGTGTGATGACATTTTGAACACTGACAACAGGCCATTCAAACTTTTTTTAAATTTTAAACTTGAACATTCTTTCAAATGGACTTGTTAATATGTTTCCTACTTTCTCAGACTATTGTTAACATTGTTTGAGAGTTTAGCTGTTCTATATTGAGTATTTTGATATATAGTGCCCTAATACTGATGTTAGTCTGATAAGCCATTTTTGGCCAAAATGGCTTCTTTTTGCCTTTTTTATCCCAGATATTGTTGGAAATGGTATTAGTTATAAACTTAACTTATTTATTTTCTGCATTCTCAACCTATTTTCAATATTTAAAGTTCATTTGCAAAGTTTAACATAGGCATTTTTAGATTTTTACTTGAAATTCTTGATGAGGGTGTGATGACATTTTGAACACTGACAACAGGCCATTCAAACTTTTTTTTAATTTTAAACTTGAACATTCTTTCAAATGGACTTGTTAATATGTTTCCTACTTTCTCAGGCTATAATTGTTAACATTGTTTGAGAGTTTAGCTGTTCTATATTGAGTATTTTGATATATAGTGCCCTAATACTGATGTTAGTCTGATAAGCCATTTTTGGCCAACATGGCTTCTTTTTGTCTTTTTTATCCCAGATATTCATGGAAATGGTATTAGTTATAAACTTAACTTATTTATTTTCTGCATTCTCAACCTATTTTCAATATTTAAAGTTCATTTGCAAAGTTTAACATAGGCATTTTTAGATTTTTACTTGAAATTCTTGATGAGGGTGTGATGACATTTTGAACAGGCCATTCAACCTTTTTTTTAATTTTAAACTTGAACATTCTTTCAAATGGACTTGTTAATATGTTTCCTACTTTCTCAGGCTATAATTGTTAACATTGTTTGAGAGTTTAGCTGTTATGCATTGAGTATTTTGATATATATTGCCCTAATACTGATGTTAGTCAGATAAGCCAATATTTTGGCCAAAATGGCTTCTTTTTGTCTTTTTTATCCCAGATATTCATGGGAATAGTATTAGTTATAAACTTAACTTATTTATTTTCTGCATTCTCAACCTATTTTCAAGATTTAAAGTTCATTAGCAAAGTTTAACATAGGCATTTTTAGATTTTTTCTTGAAATTCTTGATGAGGGTGTGATGACATTTTGAACACTGACAACAGGCCATTCAAACTTTTTTTAAATTTTAAACTTGAACATTCTTTCAAATGGACTTGTTAATATGTTTCCTACTTTCTCAGACTATTGTTAACATTGTTTGAGAGTTTAGCTGTTCTATATTGAGTATTTTGATATATAGTGCCCTAATACTGATGTTAGTCTGATAAGCCATTGTTGGCCAAAATGGCTTCTCTTTGTCTTTTTTATCCCAGATATTCATGGAAATAGTATTAGTTATAAACTTAACTTATTTATTTTCTGCATTCTCAAGCTATTTTCAATATTTAAAGTTCATTTGCAAAGTTTAACATAGGCATTTTTAGATTTTTACTTGAAATTCTTGATGAGGGTGTGATGACATTTTGAACACTGACAACAGGTCATTCAAACTTTTTTTAAATTTTAAACTTGAACATTCTTTCAAATGAACTTGTTAATATGTTTCCTACTTTCTCAGACTATTGTTAACATTGTTTGAGAGTTTAACTGTTATACATTGAGTATTTTGATATATATTGCCCTAATACTGATGTTAGTCTGATAAGCCATTTTTGGGCAAAATGGCTTCTTTTTGCCTTTTTTATCCCAGATATTCATGGGAATAGTAGTAGTTATAAACTTAACTTATTTATTTTCTGCATTCTCAACCTAATTTTCAATATTTAAAGTTCATTTGCAAAGTTTAACATAGGCATTTTTAGATTTTTACTTGAAATTCTTGATGAGGGTGTGATGACATTTTGAACACAGACAACAGGCCATTCAAACTTTTTTTAAATTTTAAACTTGAACATTCTTTCAAATGGACTTGTTAATATGTTTCCTAATTTCTCAGGCTATAATTGTTAACATTGTTTGAGAGTTTAGCTGTTATGCATTGAGTATTTTGATATATATTGCCCTAATACTGATGTTAGTCAGATAAGCCATTTTTGGCCAAAATGGCTTCTTTTTGTCTTTTTTATCCCAGATATTCATGGGAATAGTATTAGTTATAAACTTAACTTATTTATTTTCTGCATTCTCAACCTATTTTCAAGATTTAAAGTTCATTAGCAAAGTTTAACATAGGCATTTTTAGATTTTTTCTTGAAATTCTTGATGAGAGTGTGATGACATTTTGAACACTGACAAACTTTTTTTAAATTTTAAACTTGAACATTCTTTCAAATGGACTTGTTAATATGTTTTCTACTTTCTCAGACTATTGTTAACATTGTTTGAGAGTTTAGCTGTTCTATATTGAGTATTTTGATATATAGTGCCCTAATACTGATGTTAGTCTGATAAGCCATTTTTGGCCAAAATGGCTTCTTTTTGTCTTTTTTATCCCAGATATTCATGGAAATGGTATTAGTTATAAACTTAACTTATTTATTTTCTGCATTCTCAACCTATTTTCAAGATTTAAAGTTCATTTGCAAAGTTTAACATAGGCATTTTTAGATTTTTACTTGAAATTCTTGATGAGGGTGTGATGACATTTTGAACACTGACAACAGGCCATTCAAACTTTTTTTAAATTTTAAACTTGAACATTCTTTCAAATGGACTTGTTAATATGTTTCCTACTTTCTCAGGCTATTGTTAACATTGTTTGAGAGTTTAGCTGTTATGCATTGAGTATTTTGTTATACTGATGTTAGTCAGATAAGCCATTTTTGGCCAAAATGGCTTCTTTTTGCCTTTTTTATCCCAGATATTCATGGAAAAAGTAGTAGTTATAAACTTAACTTATTTATTTTCTGCATTCTCAACCTATTTTCAATATTTAAAGTTCATTTGCAAAGTTTAACATAGGCATTTTTAGATTTTTCTTGAAATTCTTGATGAGGGTGTGATGACATTTTGAACACTGACAACAGGCCATTCAAACTTTTTTTAAATTTTAAACTTTAACATTCTTTCAAATGGACTTGTTAATATGTTTCCTACTTTCTCAGACTATTGTTAACATTGTTTGAGAGTTTAGCTGTTCTATATTGAGTATTTTGATATATAGTGTCCTAATACTGATGTTAGTCTGATAAGCCATTTTTGGCCAAAATGGCTTCTTTTTGCCTTTTTTATCCCAGATATTCATGGAAATGGTATTATTTATAAACTTAACTTATTTATTTTCTGCATTCTCAACCTATTTTCAATATTTAAAGTTCATTTGCAAAGTTTAACATAGGCATTTTTAGATTTTTACTTGAAATTCTTGATGAGGGTGTGATGACATTTTGAACACTGACAACAGGCCATTCAAACTTTTTTTAAATTTTAAACTTTAACATTCTTTCAAATGGACTTGTTAATATGTTTCCTACTTTCTCAGACTATTGTTAACATTGTTTGAGAGTTTAGCTGTTCTATATTGAGTATTTTGATATATAGTGCCCTAATACTGATGTTAGTCTGATAAGCCATTTTTGGCCAAAATGGCTTCTTTTTGCCTTTTTTATCCCAGATATTCATGGAAATGGTATTAGTTATAAACTTAACTTATTTATTTTCTGCATTCTCAACCTATTTTCAATATTTAAAGTTCATTTGCAAAGTTTAACATAGGCATTTTTAGATTTTTACTTGAAATTCTTGATGAGGGTGTGATGACATTTTGAACACTGACAACAGGCCATTCAAACTATTTTTAAATTTTAAACTTGAACATTCTTTCAAATGGACTTGTTAATATGTTTCCTACTTTCTCAGGCTATTGTTAACATTGTTTGAGAGTTTAGCTGTTATACATTCAGTATTTTGATATATAGTGCCCTAATACTGATGTTAGTCTGATAAGCCATTTTTGGCCAAAATGGCTTCTTTTTGCCTTTTTTATCCCAGATATTCATGGAAATAGTAGTAGTTATAAACTTAATTTATTTATTTTCTGCATTCTCAACCTATTTTCAATATTTAAAGTTCATTTGCAAAGTTTAACATAGGCATTTTTAGATTTTTTCTGGAAATTCTTGATGAGGGTGTGATGACATTTTGAACCCTGACAACACGCCATTCACTCTTTTTTTACATTTTCAACTTGAACATTCTTTCAAATGGACTTGTTAATATGTTTCCTACTTTCTCAGACTATTGTTTACATTGTTTGAGAGTTTAACTGTTATGCATTGAGTATTTTGATATATATTGCCCTAATACTGATGTTAGTCTGATAAGCCATTTTTGGCCAAAATGGCTTCTTTTTGCCTTTTTTATCCCAGATATTCATGGAAATAGTAGTAGTTATAAACTTAACTTATTTATTTTCTGCATTCTCAACCTAATTTTTCAATATTTAAAGTTCATTTGCAAAGTTTAACATAGGCATTTTTAGATTTTTACTTGAAATTCTTGATGAGGGTGTGATGACATTTTGAACACAGACAACAGGCCATTCAACCTTTTTTAAAATTTTAAACTTGAACATTCTTTCAAATGGACTTGTTAATATGTTTCCTACTTTCTCAGACTATTGTTAACATTGTTTGAGAGTTTAGCTGTTCTATATTGAGTATTTTGATATATAGTGTCCTAATACTGATGTTAGTCTGATAAGCCATTTTTGGCCAAAATGGCTTCTTTTTGCCTTTTTTATCCCAGATATTCATGGAAATGGTATTATTTATAAACTTAACTTATTTATTTTCTGCATTCTCAACCTATTTTCAATATTTAAAGTTCATTTGCAAAGTTTAACATAGGCATTTTTAGATTTTTACTTGAAATTCTTGATGAGGGTGTGATGACATTTTGAACACTGACAACAGGCCATTCAAACTATTTTTAAATTTTAAACTTGAACATTCTTTCAAATGGACTTGTTAATATGTTTCCTACTTTCTCAGGCTATTGTTAACATTGTTTGAGAGTTTAGCTGTTATACATTCAGTATTTTGATATATAGTGCCCTAATACTGATGTTAGTCTGATAAGCCATTTTTGGCCAAAATTTCTTCTTTTTGCCTTTTTTATCCCAGATATTCATGGAAATAGTAGTAGTTATAAACTTAATTTATTTATTTTCTGCATTCTCAACCTATTTTCAATATTTAAAGTTCATTTGCAAAGTTTAACATAGGCATTTTTAGATTTTTTCTGGAAATTCTTGATGAGGGTGTGATGACATTTTGAACCCTGACAACACGCCATTCACTCTTTTTTTACATTTTCAACTTGAACATTCTTTCAAATGGACTTGTTAATATGTTTCCTACTTTCTCAGACTATTGTTTACATTGTTTGAGAGTTTAACTGTTATGCATTGAGTATTTTGATATATATTGCCCTAATACTGATGTTAGTCTGATAAGCCATTTTTGGCCAAAATGGCTTCTTTTTGCCTTTTTTATCCCAGATATTCATGGAAATAGTAGTAGTTATAAACTTAACTTATTTATTTTCTGCATTCTCAACCTAATTTTTCAATATTTAAAGTTCATTTGCAAAGTTTAACATAGGCATTTTTAGATTTTTACTTGAAATTCTTGATGAGGGTGTGATGACATTTTGAACACAGACAACAGGCCATTCAACCTTTTTTAAAATTTTAAACTTGAACATTCTTTCAAATGGACTTGTTAATATGTTTCCTACTTTCTCAGGCTATAATTGTTAACATTGTTTGAGAGTTTAGCTGTTATGCATTGAGTATTTTGATATATATTGCCCTAATACTGATGTTAGTCAGATAAGCCAATATTTTGGCCAAAATGGCTTCTTTTTGTCTTTTTTATCCCAGATATTCATGGGAATAGTATTAGTTATAAACTTAACTTATTTATTTTCTGCATTCTCAACCTATTTTCAAGATTTAAAGTTCATTAGCAAAGTTTAACATAGGCATTTTTAGATTTTTTCTTGAAATTCTTGATGAGGGTGTGATGACATTTTGAACACTGACAACAGGCCATTCAAACTTTTTTTAAATTTTAAACTTGAACATTCTTTCAAATGGACTTGTTAATATGTTTCCTACTTTCTCAGACTATTGTTAACATTGTTTGAGAGTTTAGCTGTTCTATATTGAGTATTTTGATATATAGTGCCCTAATACTGATGTTAGTCTGATAAGCCATTGTTGGCCAAAATGGCTTCTCTTTGTCTTTTTTATCCCAGATATTCATGGAAATAGTATTAGTTATAAACTTAACTTATTTATTTTCTGCATTCTCAACCTATTTTCAATATTTAAAGTTCATTTGCAAAGTTTAACATAGGCATTTTTAGATTTTTACTTGAAATTCTTGATGAGGGTGTGATGACATTTTGAACACTGACAACAGGCCATTCAACCTTTTTTTAAATTTTAAACTTGAACATTCTTTCAAATGGACTTGTTAATATGTTTCCTACTTTCTCAGGCTATTGTTAACATTGTTTGAGAGTTTAGCTGTTATGCATTGAGTATTTTGATATATATTGCCCTAATACTGATGTTAGTCAGATAAGCTATTTTTGGCCAAAATGGCTTCTTTTTGTCTTTTTTATCCCAGATATTAATGGGAAATAGTATTAGTTATAAACTTAACTTATTTATTTTCTGCATTCTCAACCTATTTTCAAGATTTAAAGTTCATTAGCAAAGTTTAGCATAGGAATTTTTAGATTTTTTCTTGAAATTCTTGATGAGGGTGTGATATGACATTTTGAACACTGACAACAGGCCATTCAAACTTTTTTTAAATTTTAAACTTGAACATTCTTTCAAATGGACTTGTTAATATGTTTCCTACTTTCTCAGACTATTGTTAACATTGTTTGAGAGTTTAGCTGTTCTATATTGAGTATTTTATATATAGTGCCCTAATAATGATGTTAGTCTGATAAATTCGCCATTGTTGGCCAAAATGGCTTCTCTTTGTCTTTTTTATCCCAGATATTCATGGAAATAGTATTAGTTATAAACTTAACTTATTTATTTTCTGCATTCTCAAGCTATTTTCAATATTTAAAGTTCATTTGCAAAGTTTAACATAGGCATTTTTAGATTTTTTCTTGAAATTCTTGATGAGGGTGTGACGACATTTTGAACACTGACAACAAGCCATTCAAACTTTTTTTAAATTTTAAACTTGAACATTCTTTCAAATGGACATGTTAATATGTTTCCTACTTTCTCAGACTATTGTTAACATTGTTTGAGAGTTTAGCTGTTCTATATTGAGTATTTTGATATATAGTGCGCTAATACTGATGTTAGTCTGATAAGCCATTTTTGGCAAAAATGGCTTCTTTTTGCCTTTTTTATCCCAGATATTCATGGCAATGGTATTAGTTATAAACTTAACTTATTTATTTTCTGCATTCTCAACCTATTTTCAATATTTAAAGTTCATTTGCAAAGTTTAACATAGGCATTTTTAGATTTTTACTTGAAATTCTTGATGAGGGTGTGATGACATTTTGAACACTGACAACAGGCCATTCAATCTTTTTTTAAATTTTAAACTTGAACATTCTTTCAAATGGACTTGTTAATACGTTTCCAACTTTCTCAGGCTATTTTTAACATTGTTTGAGAGTTTAGCTGTTATGCATTGAGTATTTTAATATATATTGCCCTAATACTGATGTTAGTCTGATAAGCCATTTTTGGGCAAAATGGCTTCTTTTTGCCTTTTTTATCCCAGATATTCATGGGAATAGTATTAGTTATAAACTTAACTTATTTATTTTCTGCATTCTCAACCTATTTTCAAGATTTAAAGTTCATTAGCAAAGTTTAACATAGGCATTTTTAGATTTTTTCTTGAAATTCTTGATGAGGGTGTGATGACATTTTGAACACTGATAACAGGCCATTCAAATTTTTTTAAATTTTAAACTTGAACATTCTTTCAAATGGACTTGTTAATATGTTTCCTACTTTCTCAGACTATTGTTAACATTGTTTGAGAGTTTAGCTGTTCTATATTGAGTATTTTGATATATAGTGCCCTAATACTGATGTTAGTCTGATAAGCCATTTTTGGCCAAAATGGCTTCTTTTTGCCTTTTTTATCCCAGATATTCATGGAAATGGTATTAGTTATAAACTTAACTTATTTATTTTCTGCATTCTCAACCTATTTTCAATATTTAAAGTTCATTTGCAAAGTTTAACATAGGCATTTTTAGATTTTTACTTGAAATTCTTGATGAGGGTGTGATGATATTTTGAACACTGACAACAGGCCATTCAAACTTTTTTTAAATTTTAAACTTGAACATTCTTTCAAATGGACTTGTTAATATGTTTCCTACTTTCTCAGGCTACTGTTAACATTGTTTGAGAGTTTAGCTGTTATACATTCAGTATTTTGATATATAGTGCCCTAATACTGATGTTAGTCTGATAAGCCATTTTTGGCCAAAATGGCTTCTTTTTGTCTTTTTTATCCCAGATATTCATGGAAATGGTATTAGTTATAAACTTAACTTATTTATTTTCTGCATTCTCAACCTATTTTCAAGATTTAAAGTTCATTTGCAAAGTTTAACATAGGCATTTTTAGATTTTTACTTGAAATTCTTGATGAGGGTGTGATGACATTTTGAACACTGACAACAGGCCATTCAAACTTTTTTTTAAATTTTAAACTTGAATATTCTTTCAAATGGACTTGTTAATATGTTTCCTACTTTCTCAGGCTATTGTTAACATTGTTTGAGAGTTTAGCTGTTATGCATTGAGTATTTTTATATATATTGCCCTAATACTGATGTTAGTCAGATAAGCCATTTTTGGACAAAATGGCTTCTTTTTGTCTTTTTTATCCCAGATATTCATGGGAATAGTATTAGTTATAAACTTAACTTATTTATTTTCTGCATTCTCAACCTATTTTCAAGATTTAAAGTTCATTAGCAAAGTTTAACATAGGCATTTTTAGATTTTTCTTGAAATTCTTGATGAGGGTGTGATGACATTTTGAACACTGACAACAGGCCATTCAAACTTTTTTTAAATTTTAAACTTTAACATTCTTTCAAATGGACTTGTTAATATGTTTTCTACTTTCTCAGACTATTGTTAACATTGTTTGAGAGTTTAGCTGTTCTATATTGAGTATTTTGATATATAGTGCCCTAATACTGATGTTAGTCTGATAAGCCATTTTTGGCCAAAATGGCTTCTTTTTGCCTTTTTTATCCCAGATATTCATGGAAATGGTATTAGTTATAAACTTAACTTATTTATTTTCTGCATTCTCAACCTATTTTCAATATTTAAAGTTCATTTGCAAAGTTTAACATAGGCATTTTTAGATTTTTACTTGAAATTCTTGATGAGGGTGTGATGACATTTTGAACACTGACAACAGGCCATTCAAACTATTTTTAAATTTTAAACTTGAACATTCTTTCAAATGGACTTGTTAATATGTTTCCTACTTTCTCAGGCTATTGTTAACATTGTTTGAGAGTTTAGCTGTTATACATTCAGTATTTTGATATATAGTGCCCTAATACTGATGTTAGTCTGATAAGCCATTTTTGGCCAAAATGGCTTCTTTTTGCCTTTTTTATCCCAGATATTCATGGAAATAGTAGTAGTTATAAACTTAATTTATTTATTTTCTGCATTCTCAACCTATTTTCAATATTTAAAGTTCATTTGCAAAGTTTAACATAGGCATTTTTAGATTTTTTCTGGAAATTCTTGATGAGGGTGTGATGACATTTTGAACACTGACAACAGGCCATTCAAATTTTTTTAAATTTTAAACTTGAACATTCTTTCAAATGGACTTGTTAATATGTTTCCTACTTTCTCAGACTATTGTTAACATTGTTTGAGAGTTTAGCTGTTCTATATTGAGTATTTTGATATATAGTGCCCTAATACTGATGTTAGTCTGATAAGCCATTTTTGGCCAAAATGGCTTCTTTTTGCCTTTTTTATCCCAGATATTCATGGAAATGGTATTAGTTATAAAACTTAACTTATTTATTTTCTGCATTCTCAACCTATTTTCAATATTTAAAGTTCATTTGCAAAGTTTAACATAGGCATTTTTAGATTTTTACTTGAAATTCTTGATGAGGGTGTGATGATATTTTGAACACTGACAACAGGCCATTCAAACTTTTTTTAAATTTTAAACTTGAACATTCTTTCAAATGGACTTGTTAATATGTTTCCTACTTTCTCAGGCTACTGTTAACATTGTTTGAGAGTTTAGCTGTTATACATTCAGTATTTTGATATATAGTGCCCTAATACTGATGTTAGTCTGATAAGCCATTTTTGGCCAAAATGGCTTCTTTTTGTCTTTTTTATCCCAGATATTCATGGAAATGGTATTAGTTATAAACTTAACTTATTTATTTTCTGCATTCTCAACCTATTTTCAAGATTTAAAGTTCATTTGCAAAGTTTAACATAGGCATTTTTAGATTTTTACTTGAAATTCTTGATGAGGGTGTGATGACATTTTGAACCCTGACAACACGCCATTCACTCTTTTTTTAAATTTTCAACTTGAACATTCTTTCAAATGGACTTTTTAATATGTTTCCTACTTTCTCAGACTATTGTTTACATTGTTTGAGAGTTTAACTGTTATGCATTGAGTATTTTGATATATATTGCCCTAATACTGATGTTAGTCTGATAAGCCATTTTTGGCCAAAATGGCTTCTTTTTGCCTTTTTTATCCCAGATATTCATGGAAATAGTAGTAGTTATAAACTTAACTTATTTATTTTCTGCATTCTCAACCTAATTTTTCAATATTTAAAGTTCATTTGCAAAGTTTAACATAGGCATTTTTAGATTTTTACTTGAAATTCTTGATGAGGGTGTGATGACATTTTGAACACAGACAACAGGCCATTCAACCTTTTTTTAAATTTTAAACTTGAACATTCTTTCAAATGGACTTGTTAATATGTTTCCTACTTTCTCAGGCTATAATTGTTAACATTGTTTGAGAGTTTAGCTGTTATGCATTGAGTATTTTGATATATATTGCCCTAATACTGATGTTAGTCAGATAAGCCAATATTTTGGCCAAAATGGCTTCTTTTTTGTCTTTTTTATCCCAGATATTCATGGGAATAGTATTAGTTATAAACTTAACTTATTTATTTTCTGCATTCTCAACCTATTTTCAAGATTTAAAGTTCATTAGCAAAGTTTAACATAGGCATTTTTAGATTTTTTCTTGAAATTCTTGATGAGGGTGTGATGACATTTTGAACACTGACAACAGGCCATTCAAACTTTTTTTAAATTTTAAACTTGAACATTCTTTCAAATGGACTTGTTAATATGTTTCCTACTTTCTCAGACTATTGTTAACATTGTTTGAGAGTTTAGCTGTTCTATATTGAGTATTTTGATATATAGTGCCCTAATACTGATGTTAGTCTGATAAGCCATTGTTGGCCAAAATGGCTTCTCTTTGTCTTTTTTATCCCAGATATTCATGGAAATAGTATTAGTTATAAACTTAACTTATTTATTTTCTGCATTCTCAACCTATTTTCAATATTTAAAGTTCATTTGCAAAGTTTAACATAGGCATTTTTAGATTTTTACTTGAAATTCTTGATGAGGGTGTGATGACATTTTGAACACTGACAACAGGCCATTCAACCTTTTTTTAAATTTTAAACTTGAACATTCTTTCAAATGGACTTGTTAATATGTTTCCTACTTTCTCAGGCTATTGTTAACATTGTTTGAGAGTTTAGCTGTTATGCATTGAGTATTTTGATATATATTGCCCTAATACTGATGTTAGTCAGATAAGCTATTTTTGGCCAAAATGGCTTCTTTTTGTCTTTTTTATCCCAGATATTAATGGGAATAGTATTAGTTATAAACTTAACTTATTTATTTTCTGCATTCTCAACCTATTTTCAAGATTTAAAGTTCATTAGCAAAGTTTAGCATAGGAATTTTTAGATTTTTTCTTGAAATTCTTGATGAGGGTGTGATATGACATTTTGAACACTGACAACAGGCCATTCAAACTTTTTTAACATTTTAAACTTGAACATTCTTTCAAATGGACTTGTTAATATGTTTCCTACTTTCTCAGACTATTGTTAACATTGTTTGAGAGTTTAGCTGTTCTATATTGAGTATTTTTATATATAGTGCCCTAATAATGATGTTAGTCTGATAAATTCGCCATTGTTGGCCAAAATGGCTTCTCTTTGTCTTTTTTATCCCAGATATTCATGGAAATAGTATTAGTTATAAACTTAACTTATTTATTTTCTGCATTCTCAAGCTATTTTCAATATTTAAAGTTCATTTGCAAAGTTTAACATAGGCATTTTTAGATTTTTTCTTGAAATTCTTGATGAGGGTGTGACGACATTTTGAACACTGACAACAAGCCATTCAAACTTTTTTTTAATTTTAAACTTGAACATTCTTTCAAATGGACATGTTAATATGTTTCCTACTTTCTCAGACTATTGTTAACATTGTTTGAGAGTTTAGCTGTTCTATATTGAGTATTTTGATATATAGTGCGCTAATACTGATGTTAGTCTGATAAGCCATTTTTGGCAAAAATGGCTTCTTTTTGCCTTTTTTATCACAGATATTCATGGCAATGGTATTAGTTATAAACTTAACTTATTTATTTTCTGCATTCTCAACCTATTTTCAATATTTAAAGTTCATTTGCAAAGTTTAACATAGGCATTTTTAGATTTTTACTTGAAATTCTTGATGAGGGTGTGATGACATTTTGAACACTGACAACAGGCCATTCAATCTTTTTTTAAATTTTAAACTTGAACATTCTTTCAAATGGACTTGTTAATACGTTTCCAACTTTCTCAGGCTATTTTTAACATTGTTTGAGAGTTTAGCTGTTATGCATTGAGTATTTTAATATATATTGCCCTAATACTGATGTTAGTCTGATAAGCCATTTTTGGGCAAAATGGCTTCTTTTTGCCTTTTTTATCCCAGATATTCATGGGAATAGTATTAGTTATAAACTTAACTTATTTATTTTCTGCATTCTCAACCTATTTTCAATATTTAAAGTTCATTTGCAAAGTTTAACATAGGCATTTTTAGATTTTTACTTGAAATTCTTGATGAGGGTGTGATGACATTTTGAACACTGACAACAGGCCATTCAACCTTTTTTTAAATTTTAAACTTGAACATTCTTTCAAATGGACATGTTAATACGTTTCCTACTTTCTCAGGCTATTGTTAACATTGTTTGAGAGTTTAGCTGTTATGCATTGAGTATTTTGATATATATTGCCCTAATACTGATGTTAGTCAGATAATCTATTTTTGGCCAAAATGGCTTCTTTTTGTCTTTTTTATCCCAGATATTCATGGGAATAGTATTAGTTATAAACTTAACTTATTTATTTTCTGCATTCTCAACCTATTTTCAATATTTAAAGTTCATTTGCAAAGTTTAACATAGGCATTTTTAGATTTTTACTTGAAATTCTTGATGAGGTGTGATGACATTTTGAACACTGACAACAGGCCATTCAACCTTTTTTTAAATTTTAAACTTGAACATTCTTTCAAATGAACTTGTTAATATGTTTCCTACTTTCTCAGACTATTGTTAACATTGTTTGAGAGTTTAACTGTTATACATTGAGTATTTTGATATATATTGCCCTAATACTGATGTTAGTCTGATAAGCCATTTTTGGGCAAAATGGCTTCTTTTTGCCTTTTTTATCCCAGATATTCATGGGAATAGTAGTAGTTATAAACTTAACTTATTTATTTTCTGCATTCTCAAGCTATTTTCAATATTTAAGGTTCATTTGCAAAGTTTAACATAGGCATTTTTAGATTTTTTCATGAAATTCTTGATGAGGGTGTGATGACATTTTGAACACTGACAACAGGCCATTCACGTTTTTTTTTAATTTTCAACTTGAACATTCTTTCAAATGAACTTGTTAATATGTTTCGTACTTTCTCATGCTATTGTTAACATTGTTTGAGAGTTTAGCTGTTATACATTGAGTATTTTGATATATAGTGCCCTAAACTGATGTTAGTCTGATAAGCCATTTTTGGCCAAAATGGCTTCTTTTTGCCCTTTTTATCCCAGATATTCATGGGAATAGTATTAGTTATGAACTTAACTTATTTATTTTCTGCATTCTCAACCTATTTTCAAGATTTAAAGTTCATTAACAAAGTTTAACATAGGAATTTTTAGTTTTTTTCTTGAAATTCTTGATGAGGGTGTGATATGACATTTTGAACACTGACAACAGGCCATTCAAACTTTTTTTAAATTTTAAACTTGAACATTCTTTCAAATGGACTTGTTAATATGTTTCCTACTTTCTCAGACTATTGTTAACATTGTTTGAGAGTTTAGCTGTTCTATATTGAGTATTTTGATATATAGTGCCCTAATACTGATGTTAGTCTGATAAGCCATTTTTGGCCAAAATGGCTTCTTTTTGCCTTTTTTATCCCAGATATTCATGGAAATGGTATTAGTTATAAACTTAACTTATTTATTTTCTGCATTCTCAACCTATTTTCAATATTTAAAGTTCATTTGCAAAGTTTAACATAGGCATTTTTAGATTTTTTCTTGAAATTCTTGATGAGGGTGTGATATGACATTTTGTACACTGACAACAGGCCATTCAAACTTTTTTTAAATTTTAAACTTGAACATTCTTTCAAATGGACTTGTTAATATGTTTCCTACTTTCTCAGACTATTGTTAACATTGTTTGAGAGTTTAGCTGTTCTATATTGAGTATTTTTATATATAGTGCCCTAATAATGATGTTAGTCTGATAAATTCGCCATTGTTGGCCAAAATGGCTTCTCTTTGTCTTTTTTATCCCAGATATTCATGGAAATAGTATTAGTTATAAACTTAACTTATTTATTTTCTGCATTCTCAAGCTATTTTCAATATTTAAGGTTCATTTGCAAAGTTTAACATAGGCATTTTTAGATTTTTTCATGAAATTCTTGATGAGGGTGTGATGACATTTTGAACACTGACAACAGGCCATTCACGTTTTTTTTTAATTTTCAACTTGAACATTCTTTCAAATGAACTTGTTAATATGTTTCGTACTTTCTCATGCTATTGTTAACATTGTTTGAGAGTTTAGCTGTTATACATTGAGTATTTTGATATATAGTGCCCTAAACTGATGTTAGTCTGATAAGCCATTTTTGGCCAAAATGGCTTCTTTTTGCCTTTTTTATCCCAGATATTCATGGGAATAGTATTAGTTATGAACTTAACTTATTTATTTTCTGCATTCTCAACCTATTTTCAAGATTTAAAGTTCATTAACAAAGTTTAACATAGGAATGTTTAGTTTTTTTCTTGAAATTCTTGATGAGGGTGTGATATGACATTTTGAACACTGACAACAGGCCATTCAAACTTTTTTTAAATTTTAAACTTGAACATTCTTTCAAATGGACTTGTTAATATGTTTCCTACTTTCTCAGACTATTGTTAACATTGTTTGAGAGTTTAGCTGTTCTATATTGAGTATTTTGATATATAGTGCCCTAATACTGATGTTAGTCTGATAAGCCATTTTTGGCCAAAATGGCTTCTTTTTGCCTTTTTTATCCCAGATATTCATGGAAATGGTATTAGTTATAAACTTAACTTATTTATTTTCTGCATTCTCAACCTATTTTCAATATTTAAAGTTCATTTGCAAAGTTTAACATAGGCATTTTTGGATTTTTACTTGAAATTCTTGATGAGGGTGTGATGACATTTTGAACACTGACAACAGGCCATTCAACCTTTTTTTAAATTTTAAACTTGAACATTCTTTCAAATGGACTTGTTAATATGTTTCCTACTTTCTCAGGCTATAATTGTTAACATTGTTTGAGAGTTTAGCTGTTATGCATTGAGTATTTTGATATATATTGCCCTAATACTGATGTTAGTCAGATAAGCCAATATTTTTGCCAAAATGGCTTCTTTTTGTCTTTTTTATCCCAGATATTCATGGGAATAGTATTAGTTATAAACTTAACTTATTTATTTTCTGCATTCTCAACCTATTTTCAAGATTTAAAGTTTATTAGCAAAGTTTAACATAGGCATTTTTAGATTTTTTCTTGAAATTCTTGATGAGGGTGTGATGACATTTTGAACACTGACAACAGGCCATTCAAACTTGTTTTAAATTTTAAACTTGAACATTCTTTCAAATGGACTTGTTAATATGTTTCCTACTTTCTCAGACTATTGTTAACATTGTTTGAGAGTTTAGCTGTTCTATTTTGAGTATTTTGATATATAGTGCCCTAATACTGATGTTAGTCTGATAAGCCATTGTTGGCCATAATGGCTTCTCTTTGTCTTTTTTATCCCAGATTTTCATGAAAATAGTATTAGCTATAAACTTAACTTATTTATTTTCTGCATTCTCAAGCTATTTTCAATATTTAAAGTTCATTTGCAAAGTTTAACATAGGCATTTTTAGATTTTTACTTGAAATTCTTAATGAGGGTGTGATGACATTTTGAACACAGACAACAGGCCATTCAAACTTTTTTTAAATTTTAAACTTGAACATTCTTTCAAATGGACTTGTTAATATGTTTCCTACTTTCTCAGACTATTGTTAACATTGTTTGAGAGTTTAGCTGTTCTATATTGAGTATTTTGATATATAGTGCCCTAATAATGATGTTAGTCTGATAATTCGCCATTGTTGGCCAAAATGGCTTCTTTTTGCCTTTTTTATCCCAGATATTCATGGGAATAGTAGTAGTTATAAACTTAACTTATTTATTTTCTGCATTCTCAAGCTATTTTCAATATTTAAGGTTCATTTGCAAAGTTTAACATAGGCATTTTTAGATTTTTTCATGAAATTCTTGATGAGGGTGTGATGACATTTTGAACACTGACAACAGGTCATTCACGCTTTTTTTTAAATTTTCAACTTGAACATTCTTTCAAATGAACTTGTTAATATGTTTCCTACTTTCTCAGACTGTTGTTAACATTGTTTGAGAGTTTAGCTGTTATGCATTGAGTATTTTCATATATATTGCCCTAATACTGATGTTAGTCTGATAAGCCATTTTTGGGCAAAATGGAATCTTTTTGCCTTTTTTATCCCAGATATTCATGGGAATAGTAGTAGTTATAAACTTAACTTATTTATTTTCTGCATTCTCAAGCTATTTTCAATATTTAAGGTTCATTTGCAAAGTTTAACATAGGCATTTTTAGATTTTTTCTGGAAATTCTTGATGAGGGTGTGATGACATTTTGAACCCTGACAACACGCCATTCACTCTTTTTTTACATTTTCAACTTGAACATTCTTTCAAATGGACTTGTTAATATGTTTCCTACTTTCTCAGACTATTGTTTACATTAGAGTTTAACTGTTATGCATTGAGTATTTTGATATATATTGCCCTAATACTGATGTTAGTCTGATAAGCCATTTTTGGCCAAAATGGCTTCTTTTTGCCTTTTTTATCCCAGATATTCATGGAAATAGTAGCAGTTATAAACTTAACTTATTTATTTTCTGCATTCTCAACCTATTTTCAATATTTAAAGTTCATTTGCAAAGTTTAACATAGGCATTTTTAGATTTTTACTTGAAATTCTTAATGAGGGTGTGATGACATTTTGAACACAGACAACAGGCCATTCAAACTTTTTTTAAATTTTAAACTTGAACATTCTTTCAAATGGACTTGTTAATATGTTTCCTACATTCTCAGACTATTGTTAACATTGTTTGAGAGTTTAGCTGTTATGCATTGAGTATTTTCATATATAGTGCCCTAATACTGATGTTAGTCTGATAAGCCATTGTTGGCCAAAATGGCTTCTCTTTGTCTTTTTTATCCCAGATATTCATGGAAATAGTATTAGTTATAAACTTAACTTATTTATTTTCTGCATTCTCAACCTATTTTCAATATTTAAAGTTCATTTGCAAAGTTTAACATAGGCATTTTTAGATTTTTACTTGAAATTCTTGATGAGGGTGTGATGACATTTTGAACACTGACAACAGGCCATTCAATCTTTTTTTAAATTTTAAACTTGAACATTCTTTCAAATGGACTTGTTAATATGTTTCCTACTTTCTCAGGCTATTTTTAACATTGTTTGAGAGTTTAGCTGTTATGCATTGAGTATTTTGATATATATTGCCCTAATACTGATGTTAGTCAGATAAGCTATTTTTGGCCAAAATGGCTTCTTTTTGTCTTTTTTATCCCAGATATTAATGGGAATAGTATTAGTTATAAACTTAACTTATTTATTTTCTGCATTCTCAACCTATTTTCAAGATTTAAAGTTCATTAGCAAAGTTTAGCATAGGAATTTTTAGATTTTTTCTTGAAATTCTTGATGAGGGTGTGATATGACATTTTGTACACTGACAACAGGCCATTCAAACTTTTTTTAAATTTTAAACTTGAACATTCTTTCAAATGGACTTGTTAATATGTTTCCTACTTTCTCAGACTATTGTTAACATTGTTTGAGAGTTTAGCTGTTCTATATTGAGTATTTTTATATATAGTGCCCTAATAATGATGTTAGTCTGATAAATTCGCCATTGTTGGCCAAAATGGCTTCTTTTTTGTCTTTTTTATCCCAGATATTCATGGGAATAGTATTAGTTATAAACTTAACTTATTTATTTTCTGCATTCTCAACCTATTTTCAAGATTTAAAGTTCATTAGCAAAGTTTAACATAGGCATTTTTAGATTTTTTCTTGAAATTCTTGATGAGGGTGTGATGACATTTTGAACACTGACAACAGGCCATTCAAACTTTTTTTAAATTTTAAAATTGAACATTCTTTCAAATGGACTTATTAATATGTTTCCTACTTTCTCAGACTATTGTTAACATTGTTTGAGAGTTTAGCTGTTCTATATTGAGTATTTTGATATATAGTGCCCTAATACTGATGTTAGTCTGATAAGCCATTGTTGGCCAAAATGGCTTCTCTTTGTCTTTTTTATCCCAGATATTCATGGAAATAGTATTAGTTATAAACTTAACTTATTTATTTTCTGCATTCTCAACCTATTTTCAATATTTAAAGTTCATTTGCAAAGTTTAACATAGGCATTTTTAGATTTTTACTTGAAATTCTTGATGAGGGTGTGATGACATTTTGAACACTGACAACAGGCCATTCAATCTTTTTTTAAATTTTAAACTTGAACATTCTTTCAAATGGACTTGTTAATATGTTTCCTACTTTCTCAGGCTATTTTTAACATTGTTTGAGAGTTTAGCTGTTATGCATTGAGTATTTTGATATATATTGCCCTAATACTGATGTTAGTCAGATAAGCTATTTTTGGCCAAAATGGCTTCTTTTTGTCTTTTTTATCCCAGATATTAATGGGAAATAGTATTAGTTATAAACTTAACTTATTTATTTTCTGCATTCTCAACCTATTTTCAAGATTTAAAGTTCATTAGCAAAGTTTAGCATAGGAATTTTTAGATTTTTTCTTGAAATTCTTGATGAGGGTGTGATATGACATTTTGTACACTGACAACAGGCCATTCAAACTTTTTTTAAATTTTAAACTTGAACATTCTTTCAAATGGACTTGTTAATATGTTTTTCCTACTTTCTCAGACTATTGTTAACATTGTTTGAGAGTTTAGCTGTTCTATATTGAGTATTTTTATATATAGTGCCCTAATAATGATGTTAGTCTGATAAATTCGCCATTGTTGGCCAAAATGGCTTCTTTTTTGTCTTTTTTATCCCAGATATTCATGGGAATAGTATTAGTTATAAACTTAACTTATTTATTTTCTGCATTCTCAACCTATTTTCAAGATTTAAAGTTCATTAGCAAAGTTTAACATAGGCATTTTTAGATTTTTTCTTGAAATTCTTGATGAGGGTGTGATGACATTTTGAACACTGACAACAGGCCATTCAAACTTTTTTTAAATTTTAAAATTGAACATTCTTTCAAATGGACTTATTAATATGTTTCCTACTTTCTCAGACTATTGTTAACATTGTTTGAGAGTTTAGCTGTTCTATATTGAGTATTTTGATATATAGTGCCCTAATACTGATGTTAGTCTGATAAGCCATTGTTGGCCAAAATGGCTTCTCTTTGTCTTTTTTATCCCAGATATTCATGGAAATAGTATTAGTTATAAACTTAACTTATTTATTTTCTGCATTCTCAACCTATTTTCAATATTTAAAGTTCATTTGCAAAGTTTAACATAGGCATTTTTAGATTTTTACTTGAAATTCTTGATGAGGGTGTGATGACATTTTGAACACTGACAACAGGCCATTCAATCTTTTTTTAAATTTTAAACTTGAACATTCTTTCAAATGGACTTGTTAATATGTTTCCTACTTTCTCAGGCTATTTTTAACATTGTTTGAGAGTTTAGCTGTTATGCATTGAGTATTTTGATATATATTGCCCTAATACTGATGTTAGTCAGATAAGCTATTTTTGGCCAAAATGGCTTCTTTTTGTCTTTTTTATCCCAGATATTAATGGGAATAGTATTAGTTATAAACTTAACTTATTTATTTTCTGCATTCTCAAGCTATTTTCAATATTTAAAGTTCATTTGCAAAGTTTAACATAGGCATTTTTAGATTTTTTCTTGAAATTCTTGATGAGGGTGTGACGACATTTTGAACACTGACAACAAGCCATTCAAACTTTTTTTAAATTTTAAACTTGAACATTCTTTCAAATGGACATGTTAATATGTTTCCTACTTTCTCAGACTATTGTTAACATTGTTTGAGAGTTTAGCTGTTCTATATTGAGTATTTTGATATATAGTGCGCTAATACTGATGTTAGTCTGATAAGCCATTTTTGGCCAAAAATGGCTTCTTTTTGCCTTTTTTATCCCAGATATTCATGGCAATGGTATTAGTTATAAACTTAACTTATTTATTTTCTGCATTCTCAACCTATTTTCAATATTTAAAGTTCATTTGCAAAGTTTAACATAGGCATTTTTAGATTTTTACTTGAAATTCTTGATGAGGGTGTGATGACATTTTGAACACTGACAACAGGCCATTCAATCTTTTTTTAAATTTTAAACTTGAACATTCTTTCAAATGGACTTGTTAATACGTTTCCAAATTTCTCAGGCTATTGTTAACATTGTTTGAGAGTTTAGCTGTTATGCATTGAGTATTTTGATATATATTGCCCTAATACTGATGTTAGTCTGATAAGCCATTTTTGGGCAAAATGGCTTCTTTTTGCCTTTTTTATCCCAGATATTCATGGGAATAGTATTAGTTATAAACTTAACTTATTTATTTTCTGCATTCTCAACCTATTTTCAATATTTAAAGTTCATTTGCAAAGTTTAACATAGGCATTTTTAGATATTTACTTGAAATTCTTGATGAGGGTGTGATGACATTTTGAACACTGACAACAGGCCATTCAACCTTTTTTTAAATTTTAAAGTTGAACATTCTTTCAAATGGACTTGTTAATACGTTTCCTACTTTCTCAGGCTATTGTTAACATTGTTTGAGAGTTTAGCTGTTATGCATTGAGTATTTTGATATATATTGCCCTAATACTGATGTTAGTCAGATAATCTATTTTTGGCCAAAATGGCTTCTTTTTATCTTTTTTATCCCAGATATTCATGGGAATAGTATTAGTTATAAACTTAACTTATTTATTTTATGCATTCTCAAC
This sequence comes from Chrysogorgia sp. JL179-B06, assembly GCA_035772405.1. Lineage (NCBI taxonomy): Eukaryota > Metazoa > Cnidaria > Anthozoa > Scleralcyonacea > Chrysogorgiidae > Chrysogorgia > Chrysogorgia sp. JL179-B06. The sequence goes on along the minus strand of JAYKKM010000215.1, from coordinate 1,328,789 downwards.
CTATTTTCAAGATTTAAAGTTCATTAGCAAAGTTTAGCATAGGAATTTTTAGATTTTTTCTTGAAATTCTTGATGAGGGTGTGATGACATTTTGAACACTGACAACAGGCCATTCAAACTTTTTTTAAATTTTCAACTTGAACATTCTTTCAAATGAACTTGTTAATATGTTTCCTACTTTCTCAGGCTATTGTTAACATTGTTTGAGAGTTTAGCTGTTATGCATTGAGTATTTTGATATATATTGCCCTAATACTGATGTTAGTCAGATAATCTATTTTTGGCCAAAATGGCTTCTTTTTATCTTTTTTATCCCAGATATTCATGGGAATAGTATTAGTTATAAACTTAACTTATTTATTTTCTGCATTCTCAACCTATTTTCAAGATTTAAAGTTCATTAGCAAAGTTTAGCATAGGAATTTTTAGATTTTTTCTTGAAATTCTTGATGAGGGTGTGATGACATTTTGAACACTGACAACAGGCCATTCAAACTTTTTTTAAATTTTAAACTTGAACATTCTTTCAAATGAACTTGTTAATATGTTTCCTACTTTCTCAGACTATTGTTAACATTGTTTGAGAGTTTAACTGTTATACATTGAGTATTTTGATATATATTGCCCTAATACTGATGTTAGTCTGATAAGCCATTTTTGGGCAAAATGGCTTCTTTTTGCCTTTTTTATCCCAGATATTCATGGGAATAGTAGTTAGTTATAAACTTAACTTATTTATTTTCTGCATTCTCAAGCTATTTTCAATATTTAAGGTTCATTTGCAAAGTTTAACATAGGCATTTTTAGATTTTTTCATGAAATTCTTGATGAGGGTGTGATGACATTTTGAACACTGACAACAGGCCATTCACGTTTTTTTTTAATTTTCAACTTGAACATTCTTTCAAATGAACTTGTTAATATGTTTCGTACTTTCTCATGCTATTGTTAACATTGTTTGAGAGTTTAGCTGTTATACATTGAGTATTTTGATATATAGTGCCCTAAACTGATGTTAGTCTGATAAGCCATTTTTGGCCAAAATGGCTTCTTTTTGCCTTTTTTATCCCAGATATTCATGGGAATAGTATTAGTTATGAACTTAACTTATTTATTTTCTGCATTCTCAACCTATTTTCAAGATTTAAAGTTCATTAACAAAGTTTAACATAGGAATTTTTAGATTTTTTCTTGAAATTCTTGATGAGGGTGTGATATGACATTTTGAACACTGACAACAGGCCATTCAAACTTTTTTTAAATTTTAAACTTGAACATTCTTTCAAATGGACTTGTTAATATGTTTCCTACTTTCTCAGCCTATTGTTAACATTGTTTGAGAGTTTAGCTGTTCTATATTGAGTATTTTGATATATAGTGCGCTAATACTGATGTTAGTCTGATAAGCCATTTTTGGCAAAAATGGCTTCTTTTTGCCTTTTTTATCCCAGATATTCATGGCAATGGTATTAGTTATAAACTTAACTTATTTATTTTCTGCATTCTCAACCTATTTTCAATATTTAAAGTTCATTTGCAAAGTTTAACATAGGCATTTTTAGATTTTTACTTGAAATTCTTGATGAGGGTGTGATGACATTTTGAACACTGACAACAGGCCATTCAATCTTTTTTTAAATTTTAAACTTGAACATTCTTTCAAATGGACTTGTTAATACGTTTCCAACTTTCTCAGGCTATTGTTAACATTGTTTGAGAGTTTAGCTGTTATGCATTGAGTATTTTGATATATATTGCCCTAATACTGATGTTAGTCTGATAAGCCATTTTTGGGCAAAATGACTTCTTTTTGCCTTTTTTATCCCAGATATTTATGGGAATAGTATTAGTTATAAACTTAACTTATTTATTTTCTGCATTCTCAACCTATTTTCAATATTTAAAGTTCATTTGCAAAGTTTAACATAGGCATTTTTAGATTTTTACTTGAAATTCTTGATGAGGGTGTGATGACATTTTGAACACTGACAACAGGCCATTCAAACTTTTTTTAAATTTTAAAGTTGAACATTCTTTCAAATGGACTTGTTAATACGTTTCCTACTTTCTCAGGCTATTGTTAACATTGTTTGAGAGTTTAGCTGTTATGCATTGAGTATTTTGATATATATTGCCCTAATACTGATGTTAGTCAGATAATCTATTTTTGGCCAAAATGGCTTCTTTTTATCTTTTTTATCCCAGATATTCATGGGAATAGTATTAGTTATAAACTTAACTTATTTATTTTCTGCATTCTCAACCTATTTTCAAGATTTAAAGTTCATTAGCAAAGTTTAGCATAGGAATTTTTAGATTTTTTCTTGAAATTCTTGATGAGGGTGTGATGACATTTTGAACACTGACAACAGGCCATTCAAACTTTTTTTAAATTTTAAACTTGAACATTCTTTCAAATGAACTTGTTAATATGTTTCCTACGTTCTCAGACTATTGTTAACATTGTTTGAGAGTTTAACTGTTATACATTGAGTATTTTGATATATATTGCCCTAATACTGATGTTAGTCTGATAAGCCATTTTTGGGCAAAATGGCTTCTTTTTGCCTTTTTTATCCCAGATATTCATGGGAATAGTAGTAGTTATAAACTTAACTTATTTATTTTCTGCATTCTCAAGCTATTTTCAATATTTAAGGTTCATTTGCAAAGTTTAACATAGGCATTTTTAGATTTTTTCATGAAATTCTTGATGAGGGTGTGATGACATTTTGAACACTGACAACAGGCCATTCACGTTTTTTTTTTAAATTTTCAAACTTGAACATTCTTTCAAATGAACTTGTTAATATGTTTCGTACTTTCTCATGCTATTGTTAACATTGTTTGAGAGTTTAGCTGTTATACATTGAGTATTTTGATATATAGTGCCCTAAACTGATGTTAGTCTGATAAGCCATTTTTGGCCAAAATGGCTTCTTTTTGCCTTTTTTATCCCAGATATTCATGGGAATAGTATTAGTTATGAACTTAACTTATTTATTTTCTGCATTCTCAACCTATTTTCAAGATTTAAAGTTCATTAACAAAGTTTAACATAGGAATTTTTAGATTTTTTCTTGAAATTCTTGATGAGGGTGTGATATGACATTTTGAACACTGACAACAGGCCATTCAAACTTTTTTTAAATTTTGAACTTGAACATTCTTTCAAATGGACTTGTTAATATGTTTCCTACTTTCTCAGACTATTGTTAACATTGTTTGAGAGTTTAGCTGTTCTATATTGAGTATTTTGATATATAGTGCCCTAATACTGATGTTAGTCTGATAAGCCATTTTTGGCCAAAATGGCTTCTTTTTGCCTTTTTTATCCCAGATATTCATGGAAATGGTATTAGTTATAAACTTAACTTATTTATTTTCTGCATTCTCAACCTATTTTCAATATTTAAAGTTCATTTGCAAAGTTTAACATAGGCATTTTTGGATTTTTACTTGAAATTCTTGATGAGGGTGTGATGACATTTTGAACACTGACAACAGGCCATTCAACCTTTTTTAAATTTTAAACTTGAACATTCTTTCAAATGGACTTGTTAATATGTTTCCTACTTTCTCAGGCTATAATTGTTAACATTGTTTGAGAGTTTAGCTGTTATGCATTGAGTATTTTGATATATATTGCCCTAATACTGATGTTAGTCAGATAAGCCAATATTTTGGCCAAAATGGCTTCTTTTTGTCTTTTTTATCCCAGATATTCATGGGAATAGTATTAGTTATAAACTTAACTTATTTATTTTCTGCATTCTCAACCTATTTTCAAGATTTAAAGTTCATTAGCAAAGTTTAACATAGGCATTTTTAGATTTTTCTTGAAATTCTTGATGAGGGTGTGATGACATTTTGAACACTGACAACAGGCCATTCAAACTTTTTTTAAATTTTAAACTTGAACATTCTTTCAAATGGACTTGTTAATATGTTTCCTACTTTCTCAGACTATTGTTAACATTGTTTGAGAGTTTAGCTGTTCTATTTTGAGTATTTTGATATATAGTGCCCTAATACTGATGTTAGTCTGATAAGCCATTGTTGGCCAAAATGGCTTCTCTTTGTCTTTTTTATCCCAGATATTCATGAAAATAGTATTAGCTATAAACTTAACTTATTTATTTTCTGCATTCTCAAGCTATTTTCAATATTTAAAGTTCATTTGCAAAGTTTAACATAGGCATTTTTAGATTTTTACTTGAAATTCTTGATGAGGGTGTGATGACATTTTGAACACAGACAACGGGCCATTCAACCTTTTTTTAAATTTTAAACTTGAACATTCTTTCAAATGGACTTGTTAATATGTTTCCTACTTTCTCAGGCTATAATTGTTAACATTGTTTGAGAGTTTAGCTGTTAGGCATCGAGTATTTTGATATATATTGCCCTAATACTGATGTTAGTCAGATAAGCCAATATTTTGGCCAAAATGGCTTCTTTTTGTCTTTTTTATCCCAGATATTCATGGGAATAGTATTAGTTATAAACTTAACTTATTTATTTTCTGCATTCTCAACCTATTTTCAAGATTTAAAGTTCATTAGCAAAGTTTAACATAGGCATTTTTAGATTTTTTCTTGAAATGCTTGATGAGGGTGTGATGACATTTTGAACACTGACAACAGGCCATTCAAACTTTTTTTTAAATTTTAAACTTGAACATTCTTTCAAATGGACTTGTTAATATGTTTCCTACTTTCTCAGACTATTGTTAACATTGTTTGAGAGTTTAGCTGTTCTATATTGAGTATTTTGATATATAGTGCCCTAATACTGATGTTAGTCTGATAAGCCATTGTTGGCCAAAATGGCTTCTCTTTGTCTTTTTTATCCCAGATATTCATGGAAATAGTATTAGTTATAAACTTAACTTATTTATTTTCTGCATTCTCAAGCTATTTTCAATATTTAAAGTTCATTTGCAAAGTTTAACATAGGCATTTTTAGATTTTTACTTGAAATTCTTGATGAGGGTGTGATGACATTTTGAACACTGACAACAGGCCATTCAATCTTTTTTTAAATTTTAAACTTGAACATTCTTTCAAATGAACTTGTTAATATGTTTCCTACTTTCTCAGACTATTGTTAACATTGTTTGAGAGTTTAACTGTTATACATTGAGTATTTTGATATATATTGCCCTAATACTGATGTTAGTTTGATAAGCCATTTTTGGGCAAAATGGCTTCTTTTTGCCTTTTTTATCCCAGATATTCATGGGAATAGTAGTAGTTATAAACTTAACTTATTTATTTTCTGCATTCTCAACCTAATTTTCAATATTTAAAGTTCATTTGCAAAGTTTAACATAGGCATTTTTAGATTTTTACTTGAAATTCTTGATGAGGGTGTGATGATATTTTGAACACAGACAACAGGCCATTCAAACTTTTTTTAAATTTTAAACTTGAACATTCTTTCAAATGGACTTGTTAATATGTTTCCTAATTTCTCAGGCTATAATTGTTAACATTGTTTGAGAGTTTAGCTGTTATGCATTGAGTATTTTGATATATATTGCCCTAATACTGATGTTAGTCAGATAAGCCATTTTTGGCCAAAATGGCTTCTTTTTGTCTTTTTTTATCCCAGATATTCATGGGAATAGTATTAGTTATAAACTTAACTTATTTATTTTCTGCATTCTCAACCTATTTTCAAGATTTAAAGTTCATTAGCAAAGTTTAACATAGGCATTTTTAGATTTTTTCTTGAAATTCTTGATGAGGGTGTGATGACATTTTGAACACTGACAACAGGCCATTCAAACTTTTTTTAAATTTTAAACATGAACATTCTTTCAAATGGACTTGTTAATATGTTTCCTACTTTCTCAGACTATTGTTAACATTGTTTGAGAGTTTAGCTGTTCTATATTGGGTATTTTGATATATAGTGCCCTAATACTGATGTTAGTCTGATAAGCCATTTTTGGCCAAAATGGCTTCTTTTTGTCTTTTTTATCCCAGATATTCATGGAAATGGTATTAGTTATAAACTTAACTTATTTATTTTCTGCATTCTCAACCTATTTTCAAGCTTTAAAGTTCATTTGCAAAGTTTAACATAGGCATTTTTAGATTTTTACTTGAAATTCTTGATGAGGGTGTGATGACATTTTGAACACTGACAACAGGCCATTCAAACTTTTTTTAAATTTTAAACTTGAACATTCTTTCAAATGGACTTGTTAATATGTTTCCTACTTTCTCAGGCTATTGTTAACATTGTTTGAGAGTTTAGCTGTTATGCATTGAGTATTTTGTTATACTGATGTTAGTCAGATAAGGCATTTTTGGCCAAAATGGCTTCTTTTTGTCTTTTTTATCCCAGATATTCATGGAAATGGTATTAGTTATAAACTTAACTTATTTATTTTCTGCATTCTCAACCTATTTTCAATATTTAAAGTTCATTTGCAAAGTTTAACATAGGCATTTTTAGATTTTTACTTGAAATTCTTGATGAGGGTGTGATGATATTTTGAACACTCACAACAGGCCATTCAAACTTTTTTTAAATTTTAAACTTGAACATTCTTTCAAATGGACTTGTTAATATGTTTCCTACTTTCTCAGGCTATTGTTAACATTGTTTGAGAGTTTAGCTGTTATACATTCAGTATTTTGATATATAGTGCCCTAATACTGATGTTAGTCTGATAAGCCATTTTTGGCCAAAATGGCTTCTTTTTGTCTTTTTTATCCCAGATATTCATGGAAATGATATTAGTTATAAACTTAACTTATTTATTTTCTGCATTCTCAACCTATTTTCAAGATTTAAAGTTCATTTGCAAAGTTTAACATAGGCATTTTTAGATTTTTACTTGAAATTCTTGATGAGGGTGTGATGACATTTTGAACACTGACAACAGGCCTTTCAAACTTTTTTTAAATTTTAAACTTGAACATTCTTTCAAATGGACTTGTTAATATGTTTCCTACTTTCTCAGGCTATTGTTAACATTGTTTGAGAGTTTAGCTGTTATGCATTGAGTATTTTGATATATATTGCCCTAATACTGATGTTAGTCAGATAAGCCATTTTTGGACAAAATGGCTTCTTTTTGTCTTTTTTATCCCAGATATTCATGGGAATAGTATTAGTTATAAACTTAACTTATTTATTTTCTGCATTCTCAACCTATTTTCAAGATTTAAAGTTCATTAGCAAAGTTTAACATAGGCATTTTTAGATTTTTTCTTGAAATTCTTGATGAGGGTGTGATGACATTTTGAACACTGACAACAGGCCATTCAAACTTTTTTTAAATTTTAAACTTTAACATTCTTTCAAATGGACTTGTTAATATGTTTCCTACTTTCTCAGACTATTGTTAACATTGTTTGAGAGTTTAGCTGTTCTATATTGAGTATTTTGATATATAGTGCCCTAATACTGATGTTAGTCTGATAAGCCATTTTTGGCCAAAATGGCTTCTTTTTGCCTTTTTATCCCAGATATTCATGGAAATGGTATTAGTTATAAACTTAACTTATTTATTTTCTGCATTCTCAACCTATTTTCAATATTTAAAGTTCATTTGCAAAGTTTAACATGGGCATTTTTAGATTTTTACTTGAAATTCTTGATGAGGGTGTGATGACATTTTGAACACTGACAACAGGCCATTCAAACTTTTTTTAAATTTTAAACTTGAACATTCTTTCAAATGGACTTGTTAATATGTTTCCTACTTTCTCAGGCTATTGTTAACATTGTTTGAGAGTTTAGCTGTTATACATTCAGTATTTTGATATATAGTGCCCTAATACTGATGTTAGTCTGATAAGCCATTTTTGGCCAAAATGGCTTCTTTTTGCCTTTTTTATCCCAGATATTCATGGAAATAGTAGTAGTTATAAACTTAATTTATTTATTTTCTGCATTCTCAACGTATTTTCAATATTTAAAGTTCATTTGCAAAGTTTAACATAGGCATTTTTATATTTTTACTTGAAATTCTTGATGAGGAGGTGATGACATTTTGAACACAGACAACAGGCCATTCAAACTTTTTTTAAATTTTAAACTTGAACATTCTTTCAAATGGACTTGTTAATATGTTTCCTAATTTCTCAGGCTATAATTGTTAACATTGTTTGAGAGTTTAGCTGTTATGCATTGAGTATTTTGATATATATTGCCCTAATACTGATGTTGGTCAGATAAGCCATTTTTGGCCAAAATGGCTTCTTTTTGTCTTTATTATCCCAGATATTCATGGGAATAGTATTAGTTATAAACTTAACTTATTTATTTTCTGCATTCTCAACCTATTTTCAAGATTTAAAGTTCATTAGCAAAGTTTAACATAGGCATTTTTAGATTTTTTCTTGAAATTCTTGATGAGGGTGTGATGACATTTTGAACACTGACAACAGGCCATTCAAACTTTTTTTAAATTTTAAACTTGAACATTCTTTCAAATGGACTTGTTAATATGTTTCCTACTTTCTCAGACTATTGTTAACATTGTTTGAGAGTTTAGCTGTTCTATATTGAGTATTTTGATATATAGTGCCCTAATACTGATGTTAGTCTGATAAGCCATTTTTGGCCAAAATGGCTTCTTTTTGTCTTTTTTATCCCAGATATTCATGGAAATGGTATTAGTTATAAACTTAACTTATTTATTTTCTGCATTCTCAACCTATTTTCAAGATTTAAAGTTCATTTGCAAAGTTTAACATAGGCATTTTTTAGATTTTTACTTGAAATTCTTGATGAGGGTGTGATGACATTTTGAACACTGACAACAGGCCATTCAAACTTTTTTTAAATTTTAAACTTGAACATTCTTTCAAATGGACTTGTTAATATGTTTCCTACTTTCTCAGGCTATTGTTAACATTGTTTGAGAGTTTAGCTGTTATGCATTGAGTATTTTGTTATACTGATGTTAGTCAGATAAGCCATTTTTGGCCAAAATGGCTTCTTTTTGTCTTTTTTATCCCAGATATTCATGCGAATAGTATTAGTTATAAACTTAACTTATTTATTTTCTGCATTCTCAACCTATTTTCAAGATTTAAAGTTCATTAGCAAAGTTTAACATAGGCATTTTTAGATTTTTTCTTGAAATTCTTGATGAGGGTGTGATGACATTTTGAACACTGACAACAGGCCATTCAAACTTTTTTTAAATTTTAAACTTGAACATTCTTTCAAATGGACTTGTGAATATGTTTCCTACTTTCTCAGACTATTTTTAACATTGTTTGAGAGTTTAGCTGTTCTATATTGAGTATTTTGATATATAGTGCCCTAATACTGATGTTAGTCTGATAAGCCATTTTTGGCCAAAATGGCTTCTTTTTGCCTTTTTTATCCCAGATATTCATGGAAATGGTATTAGTTATAAACTTAACTTATTTATTTTCTGCATTCGCAACCTATTTTCAATATTTAAAGTTCATTTGCAAAGTTTAACATAGGCATTTTTAGATTTTTACTTGAAATTCTTGATGAGGGTGTGATGATATTTTGAACACTGACAACAGGCCATTCAAACTTTTTTTAAATTTTAAACTTGAACATTCTTTCAAATGGACTTGTTAATATGTTTCCTACTTTCTCAGGCTATTGTTAACATTGTTTGAGAGTTTAGCTGTTATACATTCAGTATTTTGATATATATTGCCCTAATACTGATGTTAGTCAGATAAGCCAATATTTTGGCCAAAATGGCTTCTTTTTGTCTTTTTTATCCCAGATATTCATGGGAATAGTATTAGTTATAAACTTAACTTATTTATTTTCTGCATTCTCAACCTATTTTCAAGATTTAAAGTTCATTAGCAAAGTTTAACATAGGCATTTTTAGATTTTTTCTTGAAATTCTTGATGAGGGTGTGATGACATTTTGAACACTGACAACAGGCCATTCAACCTTTTTTTAAATTTTAAACTTGAACATTCTTTCAAATGGACTTGTTAATATGTTTCCTACTTTCTCAGACTATTGTTAACATTGTTTGAGAGTTTAGCTGTTCTATATTGAGTATTTTGATATATAGTGCCCTAATACTGATGTTAGTCTGATAAGCCATTGTTGGCCAAAATGGCTTCTCTTTGTCTTTTTTTATCCCAGATATTCATGGAAATAGTATTAGTTATAAACTTAACTTATTTATTTTCTGCATTCTCAAGCTATTTTCAATATTTAAAGTTCATTTGCAAAGTTTAACATAGGCATTTTTAGATTTTTACTTGAAATTCTTGATGAGGGTGTGATGACATTTTGAACACTGACAACAGGCCATTCAACCTTTTTTTAAATTTTAAACTTGAACATTCTTTCAAATGAACTTGTTAATATGTTTCCTACATTCTCAGACTATTGTTAACATTGTTTGAGAGTTTAACTGTTATACATTGAGTATTTTGATATATATTGCCCTAATACTGATGTTAGTTTGATAAGCCATTTTTGGGCAAAATGGCTTCTTTTTGCCTTTTTTATCCCAGATATTCATGGGAATAGTAGTAGTTATAAACTTAACTTATTTATTTTCTGCATTCTCAACCTAATTTTCAATATTTAAAGTTCATTTGCAAAGTTTAACATAGGCATTTTTAGATTTTTACTTGAAATTCTTGATGAGGGTGTGATGACATTTTGAACACTGACAACAGGCCATTCAAACTTTTTTTAAATTTTAAACTTGAACATTCTTTCAAATGGACTTGTTAATATGTTTCCTACTTTCTCAGACTATTGTTAACATTGTTTGAGAGTTTAGCTGTTCTATATTGAGTATTTTGATATATAGTGCCCTAATACTGATGTTAGTCTGATAAGCCATTGTTGGCCAAAATGGCTTCTCTTTGTCTTTTTTATCCCAGATATTCATGGGAATAGTATTAGTTATAAACTTAACTTATTTATTTTCTGCATTCTCAACCTATTTTCAATATTTAAAGTTCATTTGAAAAGTTTAACATAGGCATTTTTAGATTTTTACTTGAAATTCTTGATGAGGGTGTGATGACATTTTGAACACTGACAACAGGCCATTCAACCTTTTTTTAAATTTTAAACTTGAACATTCTTTCAAATGGACTTGTTAATATGTTTCCTACTTTCTCAGGCTATTGTTAACATTGTTTGAGAGTTTAGCTGTTATGCATTGAGTATTTTGATATATATTGCCCTAATACTGATGTTAGTCAGATAAGCTATTTTTGGCCAAAATGGCTTCTTTTTGTCTTTTTTTATCCCAGATATTCATGGGAATAGTATTAGTTATAAACTTAACTTATTTATTTTCTGCATTCTCAACCTATTTTCAAGATTTAAAGTTCATTAGCAAAGTTTAGCATAGGAATTTTTAGATTTTTTCTTGAAATTCTTGATGAGGGTGTGATATGACATTTTGAACACTGACAACAGGCCATTCAAAATTTTTTTAAATTTTAAACTTGAACATTCTTTCAAATGGACTTGTTAATATGTTTCCTACTTTCTCAGACTATTGTTAACATTGTTTGAGAGTTTAGCTGTTCTATATTGAGTATTTTTATATATAGTGCCCTAATAATGATGTTAGTCTGATAAATTCGCCATTGTTGGCCAAAATGGCTTCTCTTTGTCTTTTTTATCCCAGATATTCATGGAAATAGTATTAGTTATAAACTTAACTTATTTATTTTCTGCATTCTCAAGCTATTTTCAATATTTAAAGTTCATTTGCAAAGTTTAACATAGGCATTTTTAGATTTTTTCTTGAAATTCTTGATGAGGGTGTGATGACATTTTGAACACTGACAACAAGCCATTCAAACTTTTTTTAAATTTTAAACTTGAACATTCTTTCAAATGGACTTGTTAATATGTTTCCTACTTTCTCAGACTATTGTTAACATTGTTTGAGAGTTTAGCCGTTCTATATTAAGTATTTTGATGTATAGTGCGCTAATACTGATGTTAGTCTGATAAGCCATTTTTGGCCAAAATGGCTTCTTTTTGCCTTTTTTATCCCAGATATTCATGGCAATGGTATTAGTTATAAACTTAACTTATTTATTTTCTGCATTCTCAACCTATTTTCAATATTTAAAGTTCATTTGCAAAGTTTAACATAGGCATTTTTAGATTTTTACTTGAAATTCTTGATGAGGGTGTGATGACATTTTGAACACTGACAACAGGCCATTCAAGCTTTTTTTAAATTTTAAACTTGAATATTCTTTCAAATGGACTTGTTAATATGTTTCCTACTTTCTCAGGCTATTGTTAACATTGTTTGAGAGTTTAGCTGTTATGCATTGAGTATTTTGATATATATTGCCCTAATACTGATGTTTGTCAGATAAGCTATTTTTGGCCAAAATGGCTTCTTTTTGTCTTTTTTATCCCAGATATTCATGGGAATAGTATTAGTTATAAACTTAACTTATTTATTTTCTGCATTCTCAACCTATTTTCAAGATTTAAAGTTCATTAGCAAAGTTTAGCATAGGAATTTTTAGATTTTTTCTTGAAATTCTTGATGAGGGTGTGATATGACATTTTGAACACTGACAACAGGCCATTCAAACTTTTTTTAAATTTTAAACTTGAACATTCTTTCAAATGGACTTGTTAATATGTTTCCTACTTTCTTAGACTATTGTTAACATTGTTTGAGAGTTTAGCTGTTCTATATTGAGTATTTTTATATATAGTGCCCTAATAATGATGTTAGTCTGATAAATTCGCCATTGTTGGCCAAAATGGCTTCTCTTTGTCTTTTTTATCCCAGATATTCATGGAAATAGTATTAGTTATAAACTTAACTTATTTATTTTCTGCATTCTCAAGCTATTTTCAATATTTAAAGTTCATTTGCAAAGTTTAACATAGGCATTTTTAGATGTTTTCTTGAAATTCTTGATGAGGGTGTGATGACATTTTGAACACTGACAACAAGCCATTCAAACTTTTTTTAAATTTTAAACTTGAACATTCTTTAAAATGGACTTGTTAATATGTTTCCTACTTTCTCAGACTATTGTTAATATTGTTTGAGAGTTTAGCTGTTCTATATTGAGTATTTTGATATATAGTGCCCTAATACTGATGTTAGTCTGATAAGCCATTTTTGGCCAAAATGGCTTCTTTTTGCCTTTTTTATCCCAGATATTCATGGCAATGGTATTAGTTATAAACTTAACTTATTTATTTTCTGCATTCTCAACCTATTTTCAATATTTAAAGTTCATTTGCAAAGTTTAACATAGGCATTTTTAGATTTTTTCTTGAAATTCTTGATGAGGGTGTGATGACATTTTGAACACTGACAACAAGCCATTCAAACTTTTTTTAAATTTTAAACTTGAACATTCTTTAAAATGGACTTGTTAATATGTTTCCTACTTTCTCAGACTATTGTTAATATTGTTTGAGAGTTTAGCTGTTCTATATTGAGTATTTTGATATATAGTGCCCTAATACTGATGTTAGTCTGATAAGCCATTTTTGGCCAAAATGGCTTCTTTTTGCCTTTTTTATCCCAGATATTCATGGCAATGGTATTAGTTATAAACTTAACTTATTTATTTTCTGCATTCTCAACCTATTTTCAATATTTAAAGTTCATTTGCAAAGTTTAACATAGGCATTTTTAGATTTTTACTTGAAATTCTTGATGAGTGTGTGATGACATTTTGAACACTGACAACAGGCCATTCAAACTTTTTTTAAATTTTAAACTTGAACATTCTTTCAAATGAACTTGTTAATATGTTTCCTACTTCCTCAGACTATTGTTTACATTGTTTGAGAGTTTAACTGTTATACATTCAGTATTTTAATATATATTGCCCTAATACTGATGTTAGTCTGATAAGCCATTTTTGGGCAAAATGGCTTCTTTTTGCCTTTTTTATCCCAGATATTCATGGGAATAGTAGTAGTTATAAACTTAACTTATTTATTTTCTGCATTCTCAAGCTATTTTCAATATTTAAGGTTCATTTGCAAAGTTTAACATAGGCATTTTTAGATTTTTTCATTGAAATTCTTGATGAGGGTGTGATGACATTTTGAACACTGACAACAGGCCATTCACGCTTTTTTTAAATTTTCAACTTGAACATTCTTTCAAATGAACTTGTTAATATGTTTCCCACTTTCTCAGACTGTTGTTAACATTGTTTGAGAGTTTAGCTGTTATGCATTGAGTATTTTCATATATATTGCCCTAATACTGATGTTAGTCTGATAAGCCATTTTTGGCCAAAATGGCTTCTTTTTGCCTTTTTTATCCCAGATATTCATGGAAATGGTATTAGTTATAAACTTAACTTATTTATTTTCTGCATTCTCAACCTATTTTCAATATTTAAAGTTCATTTGCAAAGTTTAACATAGGCATTTTTAGATTTTTACTTGAAATTCTTGATGAGGGTGTGATGACATTTTGAACACAGACAACAGGCCATTCACGCTTTTTTTTAAATTTTCAACTTGAACGTTCTTTCAAATGAACTTGTTAATATGTTTCCTACTTTCTCAGACTGTTGTTAACATTGTTTGAGAGTTTAGCTGTTATGCATTGAGTATTTTCATATATATTGCCCTAATACTGATGATAGTCTGATAAGCCATTTTTGGCCAAAATGGCTTCTTTTTGCCTTTTTTATCCCAGATATTCATGGAAATAGTAGTAGTTATAAACTTAACTTATTTATTTTCTGCATTCTCAACCTAATTTTTCAATATTTAAAGTTCATTTGCAAAGTTTAACATAGGAATTTTTAGATTTTTACTTGAAATTCTTGATGAGGGTGTGATGACATTTTGAACACAGACAACAGGCCATTCAACCTTTTTTAAAATTTTAAACTTGAACATTCTTTCAAATGGACTTGTTAATATGTTTCGTACTTTCTCAGGCTATAATTGTTAACATTGTTTGAGAGTTTAGCTGTTATGCATTGAGTATTTTGATATATATTGCCCTAATACTGATGTTAGTCAGATAAGCCATTTTTGGCCAAAATGGCTTCTTTTTTGTCTTTTTTATCCCAGATATTCATGGGAATAGTATTAGTTATAAACTTAACTTATTTATTTTCTGCATTCTCAACCTATTTTCAAGATTTAAAGTTCATTAGCAAAGTTTAACATAGGGATTTTTAGATTTTTTCTTGAAATTCTTGATGAGGGTGTGATGACATTTTGAACACTGACAACAGGCCATTCAAACTTTTTTTAAATTTTAAACTTGAACATTCTTTCAAATGGACTTGTTAATATGTTTCCTACTTTCTCAGACTATTGTTAACATTGTTTGAGAGTTTAGCTGTTCTATATTGAGTACTTTGATATATAGTGCCCTAATACTGATGTTAGTCTGATAAGCCATTTTTGGCCAAAATGGCTTCTTTTTGTCTTTTTTATCCCAGATATTCATGGAAATGGTATTAGTTATAAACTTAACTTATTTATTTTCTACATTCTCAACCTATTTTCAAGATTTAAAGTTCATTTGCAAAATTTAACATAGGCATTTTTAGATTTTTACTTGAAATTCTTGATGAGGGTGTGATGACATTTTGAACACTGACAACAGGCCATTCAAATTTTTTTAAATTTTAAACTTGAACATTCTTTCAAATGGACTTGTTAATATGTTTCCTACTTTCTCAGGCTATTGTTAACATTGTTTGAGAGTTTAGCTGCTATGCATTGAGTATTTTGATATATATTGCCCTAATACTGATGTTAGTCAGATAAGCCATTTTTGGCCAAAATGGCTTCTTTTTGTCTTTTTTATCCCAGATATTCATGGGAATAGTATTAGTTATAAACTTAACTTATTTATTTTCTGCATTCTCAACCTATTTTCAAGATTTAAAGTTCATTTGCAAAGTTTAACATAGGCATTTTTAGATTTTTTCTTTAAATTCTTGATGAGGGTGTGATGACATTTTGAACACTGACAACAGGCCATTCAAACTTTTTTTAAATTTTAAACTTGAACATTCTTTCAAATGGACTTGTTAATATGTTTCCTACTTTCTCAGACTATTGTTAACATTGTTTGAGAGTTTAGCTGTTCTATATTGAGTATTTTTATATATAGTGCCCTAATAATGATGTTAGTCTGATAAATTCGCCATTGTTGGCCAAAATGGCTTCTCTTTGTCTTTTTTATCCCAGATATTCATGGAAATAGTATTAGTTATAAACTTAACTTATTTATTTTCTGCATTCTCAACCTATTTTCAATATTTAAAGTTCATTTGCAAAGTTTAACATAGGCATTTTTAGATTTTTTCTTGAAATTCTTGATGAGGGTGTGATGACATTTTGAACACTGACAACAAGCCATTCAAACTTTTTTAAATTTTAAACTTGAACATTCTTTCAAATGGACTTGTTAATATGTTTCCTACTTTCTCAGACTATTGTTAACATTGTTTGAGAGTTTAGCTGTTCTATATTGAGTATTTTGATATATAGTGCCCTAATACTGATGTTAGTCTGATAAGCCATTTTTGGCCAAAATGGCTTCTTTTTGCCTTTTTTATCCCAGATATTCATGGCAATGGTATTAGTTATAAACTTAACTTATTTATTTTCTGCATTCTCAACCTATTTTCAATATTTAAAGTCATTTGCAAAGTTTAACATACGCATTTTTAGATTTTTACTTGAAATCCTTGATGAGGGTGTGATGACATTTTGAACACTGACAACAGGCCATTCAACCTTTTTTTAAATTTTAAACTTGAACATTCTTTCAAATGGACTTGTTAATATGTTTCCTACTTTCTCAGGCTATAATTGTTAACATTGTTTGAGAGTTTAGCTGTTATGCATTGAGTATTTTGATATATATTGCCCTAATACTGATGTTAGTCAGATAAGCCAATATTTTGGCAAAAATGGCTTCTTTTTGTCTTTTTTATCCCAGATATTCATGGGAATAGTATTAGTTATAAACTTAACTTATTTATTTTCTGCATTCTCAACCTATTTTCAAGATTTAAAGTTCATTAGCAAAGTTTAACATAGGCATTTTTAGATTTTTTCTTGAAATTCTTGATGAGGGTGTGATGACATTTTGAACACAGACAACAGGCCATTCAAACTTTTTTTAAATTTTAAACTTGAACATTCTTTCAAATGGACTTGTTAATATGTTTCCTACTTTCTCAGACTATTGTTAACATTGTTTGAGAGTTTAACTGTTATACATTGAGTATTTTGATATATATTTCCCTAATACTGATGTTAGTCTGATAAGCCATTTTTGGCCAAAATGGCTTCTTTTTGCCTTTTTTATCCCAGATATTCATGGCAATGGTATTAGTTATAAACTTAACTTATTTATTTTCTGCATTCTCAACCTATTTTCAATATTTAAAGTTCATTTGCAAAGTTTAACATAGGCATTTTTAGATTTTTACTTGAAATTCTTGATGAGGGTGTGATGACATTTTGAACACTGACAACAGGCCATTCAACCTTTTTTAAATTTTAAAATTGAACATTCTTTCAAATGGACTTGTTAATATGTTTCCTACTTTCTCAGGCTATAATTGTTAACATTGTTTCAGAGTTTAGCTGTTATGCATTGAGTATTTTGATATATATTGCCCTAATACTGATGTTAGTCAGATAAGCCAATATTTTGGCCAAAATGGCTTCTTTTTGTCTTTTTTATCCCAGATATTCATGGGAATAGTATTAGTTATAAACTTAACTTATTTATTTTCTGCATTCTCAACCTATTTTCAAGATTTAAAGTTCATTAGCAAAGTTTAACATAGGCATTTTTAGATTTTTTTTTGAAATTCTTGATGAGGGTGTGATGACATTTTGAACACAGACAACAGGCCATTCAAACTTTTTTTAAATTTTAAACTTGAACATTCTTTCAAATGGACTTGTTAATATGTTTCCTACTTTCTCAGACTATTGTTAACATTGTTTGAGAGTTTAGCTGTTCTATTTTGAGTATTTTGATATATAGTGCCCTAATACTGATGTTAGTCTGATAAGCCATTGTTGGCCAAAATGGCTTCTCTTTGTCTTTTTTATCCCAGATATTCATGGAATAGTATTAGTTATAAACTTAACTTATTTATTTTCTGCATTCTCAACCTATTTTCAATATTTAAAGTTCATTTGAAAAGTTTAACATAGGCATTTTTAGATTTTTTCATGAAATTCTTGATAAGGGTGTGATGACATTTTGAACACTGACAACAGGCCATTCTCGCTTTTTTTTAAATTTTCAACTTGTACATTCTTTCAAATGAACTTGTTAATATGTTTCCTACTTTCTCAGACTGTTGTTAACATTGTTTGAGAGTTTAGCTGTTATGCATTGAGTATTTTCATATATATTGCCCTAATACTGATGTTAGTCTGATAAGCCATTTTTGGGCAAAATGGCTTCTTTTTGCCTTTTTTATCCCAGATATTCATGGAAATAGTAGTAGTTATAAACTTAACTTATTTATTTTCTGCATTCTCAAGCTATTTTCAATATTTAAGGTTCATTTGCAAAGTTTAACATAGGCATTTTTAGATTTTTTCATGAAATTCTTGATGAGGGTGTGATGAAATTTTGAACACTGACAACAGGCCATTCACGCTTTTTTTTAAATTTTCAACTTGAACATTCTTTCAAATGAACTTGTTAATATGTTTCCTACTTTCTCAGACTGTTGTTAACATTGTTTGAGAGTTTAGCTGTTATGCATTGAGTATTTTCATATATATTGCCCTAATACTGATGTTAGTCTGATAAGCCATTTTTGGCCAAAATGGCTTCTTTTTGCCTTTTTTTATCCCAGATATTCATGGAAATAGTAGTAGTTATAAACTTAACTTATTTATTTTCTGCATTCTCAACCTATTTTCAATATTTAAAGTTCATTTGCAAAGTTTAACATAGGCATTTTTAGATTTTTACTTGAAATTCTTGATGAGGGTGTGATGACATTTTGAACACAGACAACAGGCCATTCACGCTTTTTTTTAAATTTTCAACTTGAACGTTCTTTCAAATGAACTTGTTAATATGTTTCCTACTTTCTCAGACTGTTGTTAACATTGTTTGAGAGTTTAGCTGTTATGCATTGAGTATTTTCATATATATTGCCCTAATACTGATGTTAGTCTGATAAGCCATTTTTGGGCAAAATGGCTTCTTTTTGCCTTTTTTATCCCAGATATTCATGGAAATAGTAGTAGTTATAAACTTAACTTATTTATTTTCTGCATTCTCAAGCTATTTTCAATATTTAAGGTTCATTTGCAAAGTTTAACATAGGCATTTTTAGATTTTTTCATGAAATTCTTGATGAGGGTGTGATGAAATTTTGAACACTGACAACAGGCCATTCACGCTTTTTTTTAAATTTTCAACTTGAACATTCTTTCAAATGAACTTGTTAATATGTTTCCTACTTTCTCAGACTGTTGTTAACATTGTTTGAGAGTTTAGCTGTTATGCATTGAGTATTTTCATATATATTACCCTAATACTGATGTTAGTCTGATAAGCCATTTTTGGCCAAAATGGCTTCTTTTTGCCTTTTTTATCCCAGATATTCATGGAAATAGTAGTAGTTATAAACTTAACTTATTTATTTTCTGCATTCTCAACCTATTTTCAATATTTAAAGTTCATTTGCAAAGTTTAACATAGGCATTTTTAGATTTTTACTTGAAATTCTTGATGAGGGTGTGATGACATTTTGAACACAGACAACAGGCCATTCACGCTTTTTTTTAAATTTTCAACTTGAACGTTCTTTCAAATGAACTTGTTAATATGTTTCCTACTTTCTCAGACTGTTGTTAACATTGTTTGAGAGTTTAGCTGTTATGCATTGAGTATTTTCATATATATTGCCCTAATACTGATGTTAGTCTGATAAGCCATTTTTGGGCAAAATGGCTTCTTTTTGCCTTTTTTATCCCAGATATTCATGGAAATGGTATTAGTTATAAACTTAACTTATTTATTTTCTGCATTCTCAACCTATTTTCAAGATTTAAAGTTCATTTGCAAAGTTTAACATAGGCATTTTTAGATTTTTACTTGAAATTCTTGATGAGGGTGTGATGACATTTTGAACACTGACAACAGGCCATTCAAATTTTTTTAAATTTTAAACTTGAACATTCTTTCAAATGGACTTGTTAATATGTTTCCTACTTTCTCAGGCTATTGTTAACATTGTTTGAGAGTTTAGCTGTTATGCATTGAGTATTTTGATATATATTGCCCTAATACTGATGTTAGTCAGATAAGCCAATATTTTGGCCCAAATGGCTTCTTTTTGTCTTTTTTATCCCAGATATTCATGGGAATAGTATTAGTTATAAACTTAACTTATTTATTTTCTGCATTCTCAACCTATTTTCAAGATTTAAAGTTCATTAGCAAAGTTTAACATAGGCATTTTTAGATTTTTTCTTGAAATTCTTGATGAGGGTGTCATGACATTTTGAACACTGACAACAGGCCATTCAAACTTTTTTTAAATTTTAAACTTGAACATTCTTTCAAATGGACTTGTTAATATTATTCCTACTTTCTCAGACTATTGTTAACATTGTTTGAGAGTTTAGCTGTTCTATATTGAGTATTTTGATATATAGTGCCCTAATACTGATGTTAGTCTGATAAGCCATTGTTGGCCAAAATGGCTTCTCTTTGTCTTTTTGATCCCAGATATTCATGGAAATAGTATTAGTTATAAACTTAACTTATTTATTTTCTCCATTCTCAACCTATTTTCAATATTTAAAGTTCATTTGCAAAGTTTAACATAGGCATTTTTAGATTTTTACTTGAAATTCTTGATGCGGGTGTCATGACATTTTGAACACTGACAACAGGCCATTCAACCTTTTTTTAAATTTTAAACTTGAACATTCTTTCAAATGAACTTGTTAATATGTTTCCTACTTTCTCAGACTATTGTTAACATTGTTTGAGAGTTTAACTGTTATACATTGAGTATTTTGATATATATTGCCCTAATACTGATGTTAGTCTGATAAGCCATTTTTGGGCAAAATGGCTTCTTTTTGCCTTTTTTATCCCAGATATTCATGGGAATAGTAGTAGTTATAAACTTAACTTATTTATTTTCTGCATTCTCAAGCTATTTTCAATATTTAAGGTTCATTTGCAAAGTTTAACATAGGCATTTTTAGATTTTTTCATGAAATTCTTGATGAGGGTGTGATGACATTTTGAACACTGACAACCGGCCATTCACGCTTTTTTTTAAATTTTCAACTTGAACATTCTTTTAAATGAACTTATTAATATGTTTCCCACTTTCTCAGACTGTTGTTAACATTGTTTGAGAGTTTAGCTGTTATGCATTGAGTATTTTCATATATATTGCCCTAATACTGATGTTAGTCTGATAAGCCATTTTTGGCCAAAATGGCTTCTTTTTGCCTTTTTTATCCCAGATATTCATGGAAATGGTATTAGTTATAAACTTAACTTATTTATTTTCTGCATTCTCAACCTATTTTCAAGATTTAAAGTTCATTAGCAAAGTTTAACATAGGCATTTTTAGATTTTTTCTTGAAATTCTTGATGAGGGTGTGATGACATTTTGAACACTGACAACAGGCCATTCAAACTTTTTTTAAATTTTAAACTTGAACATTCTTTCAAATGGACTTGTTAATATGTTTCCTACTTTCTCAGACTATTGTTAACATTGTTTGAGAGTTTAGCTGTTCTATATTGAGTATTTTGATATATAGTGCCCTAATACTGATGTTAGTCTGATAAGCCATTTTTGGCCAAAATGGCTTCTTTTTGCCTTTTTTTATCCCAGATATTCATGGAAATGGTATTAGTTATAAACTTAACTTATTTATTTTCTGCATTCTCAACCTATTTTCAATATTTAAAGTTCATTTGCAAAGTTTAACATAGGCATTTTTAGATTTTTACTTGAAATTCTTGATGAGGGTGTGATGACATTTTGAACACTGACAACAGGCCATTCAACCTTTTTTTAAATTTTAAACTTGAACATTCTTTCAAATGGACTTGTTAATATGTTTCCTACTTTCTCAGGCTATTGTTAACATTGTTTGAGAGTTTAGCTGTTATACATTCAGTATTTTGATATATAGTGCCCTAATACTGATGTTTAGTCTGATAAGCCATTTTTGGCCAAAATGGCTTCTTTTTGCCTTTTTTTATCCCAGATATTCATGGAAATAGTAGTAGTTATAAACTTAATTTATTTATTTTCTGCATTCTCAACCTATTTTCAATATTTAAAGTTCATTTGCAAAGTTTAACATTGGCATTTTTAGATTTTTACTTGAAATTCTTGATGAGGGTGTGATGACATTTTGAACACTGACAACAGGCCATTCAAACTTTTTTTAAATTTTAAACTTGAACATTCTTTCAAATGGACTTGTTAATATGTTTCCTACTTTCTCAGACTATTGTTAACATTGTTTGAGAGTTTAGCTGTTCTATATTGAGTATTTTGATATATAGTGCCCTAATACTGATGTTAGTCTGATAAGCCATTGTTGGCCAAAATGGCTTCTCTTTGTCTTTTTTATCCCAGATATTCATGGAAATAGTATTAGTTATAAACTTAACTTATTTATTTTCTGCATTCTCAACCTATTTTCAATATTTAAAGTTCATTTGCAAAGTTTAACATAGGCATTTTTAGATTTTTACTTGAAATTCTTGATGCGGGTGTCATGACATTTTGAACACTGACAACAGGCCATTCAAACTTTTTTTAAATTTTAAACTTGAACATTCTTTCAAATGAACTTGTTAATATGTTTCCTACTTTCTCAGACTATTGTTAACATTGTTTGAGAGTTTAACTGTTATACATTAAGTATTTTGATATATATTGCCCTAATACTGATGTTAGTCTGATAAGCCATTTTTGGGCAAAATGGCTTCTTTTTGCCTTTTTTATCCCAGATATTCATGGGAATAGTAGGAGTTATAAACTTAACTTATTTATTTTCTGCATTCTAAAGCTATTTTCAATATTTAAGGTTCATTTGCAAAGTTTAACATAGGCATTTTTAGATTTTTTCATGAAATTCTTGATGAGGGTGTGATGACATTTTGAACACTGACAACAGGCCATTCACGCTTTTTTTTAAATTTTCAACTTGAACATTCTTTCAAATGAACTTGTTAATATGTTTCCCACTTTCTCAGACTGTTGTTAACATTGTTTGAGAGTTTAGCTGTTATGCATTGAGTATTTTCATATATATTGCCCTAATACTGATGTTAGTCTGATAAGCCATTTTTGGCCAAAATGGCTTCTTTTTGCCTTTTTTATCCCAGATATTCATGGAAATGGTATTAGTTATAAACTTAACTTATTTATTTTCTGCATTCTCAACCTATTTTCAATATTTAAAGTTCATTTGCAAAGTTTAACATAGGCATTTTTAGATTTTTACTTGAAATTCTTGATGAGGGTGTGATGACATTTTGAACACAGACAACAGGCCATTCACGCTTTTTTTTAAATTTTCAACTTAACGTTCTTTCAAATGAACTTGTTAATATGTTTCCTACTTTCTCAGACTGTTGTTAACATTGTTTGAGAGTTTAGCTGTTATGCATTGAGTATTATCATATATATTGCCCTAATACTGATGTTAGTCTGATAAGCCATTTTTGGGCCAAAATGGCTTCTTTTTGCCTTTTTTATCCCAGATATTCATGGAAATGGTATTAGTTATAAACTTAACTTATTTATTTTCTGCATTCTCAACCTATTTTCAAGATTTAAAGTTCATTTGCAAAGTTTAACATAGGCATTTTTAGATTTTTACTTGAAATTCTTGATGAGGGTTGTGATGACATTTTGAACACTGACAACAGGCCATTCAAATTTTTTTAAATTTTAAACTTGAACATTCTTTCAAATGGACTTGTTAATATGTTTCCTACTTTCTCAGGCTATTGTTAACATTGTTTGAGAGTTTAGCTGTTATGCATTGAGTATTTTGATATATATTGCCCTAATACTGATGTTAGTCAGATAAGCCATTTTTAGCCAAAATGGCTTCTTTTTGTCTATTTATACCAGATATTCATGGGAATAGTAGTAGTTATAAACTTAACTTATTTATTTTCTGCATTCTCAACCTATTTTCAAGATTTAAAGTTCATTAGCAAAGTTTAACATAGGCATTTTTAGATTTTTACTTGAAATTCTTGATGAGGGTGTGATGACATTTTGAACACTGACAACAGGCCATTCAAACTTGTTTTAAATTTTAAACTTGAACATTCTTTCAAATGGACTTGTTAATATGTTTCCTACTTTCTCAGACTATTGTTAACATTGTTTGAGAGTTTAGCTGTTCTATATTGAGTATTTTGATATATAGTGTCCTAATACTGATGTTAGTCTGATAAGCCATTTTTGGGCAAAATGGCTTCTTTTTGCCTTTTTTATCCCAGATATTCATGGGAAATAGTAGTAGTTATAAACTTAACTTATTTATTTTCTGCATTCTCAACCTATTTTCAATATTTAAAGTTCATTTGCAAAGTTTAACATAGGCATTTTTAGATTTTTTCTGGAAATTCTTGATGAGGGTGTGATGACATTTTGAACACTGACAACACGCCATTCACTCTTTTTTTACATTTTCAACTTGAACATTCTTTCAAATGGACTTGTTAATATGTTTCCTACTTTCTCAGACTATTGTTAACAATGTTTGAGAGTTTAACTGTTATGCATTGAGTATTTTGATATATATTGCCCTAATACTGATGTTAGTCTGATAAGCCATTTTTGGCCAAAATGGCTTCTTTTTGCCTTTTTTATCCCAGATATTCATTGAAATAGTAGTAGTTATAAACTTAACTTATTTATTTTCTGCATTCTCAACCTAATTTTTTCAATATTTAAAGTTCATTTGCAAAGTTTAACATAGGCATTTTTAGATTTTTACTTGAAATTCTTGATGAGGGTGTGATGACATTTTGAACACAGACAACAGGCCATTCAACCTTTTTTTAAATTTTAAACTTGAACATTCTTTCAAATGGACTTGTTAATATGTTTCCTACTTTCTCAGACTATTGTTAACATTGTTTGAGAGTTTAGCTGTTCTATTTTGAGTATTTTGATATATAGTGCCCTAATACTGATGTTAGTCTGATAAGCCATTGTTGGCCAAAATGGCTTCTCTTTGTCTTTTTTATCCCAGATATTCATGGAATAGTATTAGTTATAAACTTAACTTATTTATTTTCTGCATTCTCAACCTATTTTCAATATTTAAAGTTCATTTGAAAAGTTTAACATAGGCATTTTTAGATTTTTTCATGAAATTCTTGATAAGGGTGTGATGACATTTTGAACACTGACAACAGGCCATTCTCGCTTTTTTTTAAATTTTCAACTTGTACATTCTTTCAAATGAACTTGTTAATATGTTTCCTACTTTCTCAGACTGTTGTTAACATTGTTTGAGAGTTTAGCTGTTATGCATTGAGTATTTTCATATATATTGCCCTAATACTGATGTTAGTCTGATAAGCCATTTTTGGGCAAAATGGCTTCTTTTTGCCTTTTTTATCCCAGATATTCATGGAAATAGTAGTAGTTATAAACTTAACTTATTTATTTTCTGCATTCTCAAGCTATTTTCAATATTTAAGGTTCATTTGCAAAGTTTAACATAGGCATTTTTAGATTTTTTCATGAAATTCTTGATGAGGGTGTGATGAAATTTTGAACACTGACAACAGGCCATTCACGCTTTTTTTTAAATTTTCAACTTGAACATTCTTTCAAATGAACTTGTTAATATGTTTCCTACTTTCTCAGACTGTTGTTAACATTGTTTGAGAGTTTAGCTGTTATGCATTGAGTATTTTCATATATATTGCCCTAATACTGATGTTAGTCTGATAAGCCATTTTTGGCCAAAATGGCTTCTTTTTGCCTTTTTTATCCCAGATATTCATGGAAATAGTAGTAGTTATAAACTTAACTTATTTATTTTCTGCATTCTCAACCTATTTTCAATATTTAAAGTTCATTTGCAAAGTTTAACATAGGCATTTTTAGATTTTTACTTGAAATTCTTGATGAGGGTGTGATGACATTTTGAACACTGACAACAGGCCATTCTCGCTTTTTTTTAAATTTTCAACTTGTACATTCTTTCAAATGAACTTGTTAATATGTTTCCTACTTTCTCAGACTGTTGTTAACATTGTTTGAGAGTTTAGCTGTTATGCATTGAGTATTTTCATATATATTGCCCTAATACTGATGTTAGTCTGATAAGCCATTTTTGGGCAAAATGGCTTCTTTTTGCCTTTTTTATCCCAGATATTCATGGAAATAGTAGTAGTTATAAACTTAACTTATTTATTTTCTGCATTCTCAAGCTATTTTCAATATTTAAGGTTCATTTGCAAATTTTAACATAGGCATTTTTAGATTTTTTCATGAAATTCTTGATGAGGGTGTGATGAAATTTTGAACACTGACAACAGGCCATTCACGCTTTTTTTTAAATTTTCAACTTGAACATTCTTTCAAATGAACTTGTTAATATGTTTCCTACTTTCTCAGACTGTTGTTAACATTGTTTGAGAGTTTAGCTGTTATGCATTGAGTATTTTCATATATATTGCCCTAATACTGATGTTAGTCTGATAAGCCATTTTTGGCCAAAATGGCTTCTATTTGCCTTTTTTATCCCAGATATTCATGGAAATAGTAGTAGTTATAAACTTAACTTATTTATTTTCTGCATTCTCAACCTATTTTCAATATTTAAAGTTCATTTGCAAAGTTTAACATAGGCATTTTTAGATTTTTACTTGAAATTCTTGATGAGGGTGTGATGACATTTTGAACACAGACAACAGGCCATTCACGCTTTTTTTTAAATTTTCAACTTGAACGTTCTTTCAAATGAACTTGTTAATATGTTTCCTACTTTCTCAGACTGTTGTTAACATTGTTTGAGAGTTTAGCTGTTATGCATTGAGTATTTTCATATATATTGCCCTAATACTGATGTTAGTCTGATAAGCCATTTTTGGGCAAAATGGCTTCTTTTTGCCTTTTTTATCCCAGATATTCATGGAAATAGTAGTAGTTATAAACTTAACTTATTTATTTTCTGCATTCTCAAGCTATTTTCAATATTTAAGGTTCATTTGCAAAGTTTAACATAGGCATTTTTAGATTTTTTCATGAAATTCTTGATGAGGGTGTGATGAAATTTTGAACACTGACAACAGGCCATTCACGCTTTTTTTTAAATTTTCAACTTGAACATTCTTTCAAATGAACTTGTTAATATGTTTCCTACTTTCTCAGACTGTTGTTAACATTGTTTGAGAGTTTAGCTGTTATGCATTGAGTATTTTCATATATATTACCCTAATACTGATGTTAGTCTGATAAGCCATTTTTGGCCAAAATGGCTTCTTTTTGCCTTTTTTATCCCAGATATTCATGGAAATAGTAGTAGTTATAAACTTAACTTATTTATTTTCTGCATTCTCAACCTATTTTCAATATTTAAAGTTCATTTGCAAAGTTTAACATAGGCATTTTTAGATTTTTACTTGAAATTCTTGATGAGGGTGTGATGACATTTTGAACACAGACAACAGGCCATTCACGCTTTTTTTTAAATTTTCAACTTGAACGTTCTTTCAAATGAACTTGTTAATATGTTTCCTACTTTCTCAGACTGTTGTTAACATTGTTTGAGAGTTTAGCTGTTATGCATTGAGTATTTTCATATATATTGCCCTAATACTGATGTTAGTCTGATAAGCCATTTTTGGGCAAAATGGCTTCTTTTTGCCTTTTTTATCCCAGATATTCATGGAAATGGTATTAGTTATAAACTTAACTTATTTATTTTCTGCATTCTCAACCTATTTTCAAGATTTAAAGTTCATTTGCAAAGTTTAACATAGGCATTTTTAGATTTTTACTTGAAATTCTTGATGAGGGTGTGATGACATTTTGAACACTGACAACAGGCCATTCAAATTTTTTTAAATTTTAAACTTGAACATTCTTTCAAATGGACTTGTTAATATGTTTCCTACTTTCTCAGGCTATTGTTAACATTGTTTGAGAGTTTAGCTGTTATGCATTGAGTATTTTGATATATATTGCCCTAATACTGATGTTAGTCAGATAAGCCAATATTTTGGCCCAAAATGGCTTCTTTTTGTCTTTTTTATCCCAGATATTCATGGGAATAGTATTAGTTATAAACTTAACTTATTTATTTTCTGCATTCTCAACCTATTTTCAAGATTTAAAGTTCATTAGCAAAGTTTAACATAGGCATTTTTAGATTTTTTCTTGAAATTCTTGATGAGGGTGTCATGACATTTTGAACACTGACAACAGGCCATTCAAACTTTTTTTTAAATTTTAAACTTGAACATTCTTTCAAATGGACTTGTTAATATTATTCCTACTTTCTCAGACTATTGTTAACATTGTTTGAGAGTTTAGCTGTTCTATATTGAGTATTTTGATATATAGTGCCCTAATACTGATGTTAGTCTGATAAGCCATTGTTGGCCAAAATGGCTTCTCTTTGTCTTTTTGATCCCAGATATTCATGGAAATAGTATTAGTTTATAAAACTTAACTTATTTATTTTCTCCATTCTCAACCTATTTTCAATATTTAAAGTTCATTTGCAAAGTTTAACATAGGCATTTTTAGATTTTTACTTGAAATTCTTGATGCGGGTGTCATGACATTTTGAACACTGACAACAGGCCATTCAACCTTTTTTTAAATTTTAAACTTGAACATTCTTTCAAATGAACTTGTTAATATGTTTCCTACTTTCTCAGACTATTGTTAACATTGTTTGAGAGTTTAACTGTTATACATTGAGTATTTTGATATATATTGCCCTAATACTGATGTTAGTCTGATAAGCCATTTTTGGGCAAAATGGCTTCTTTTTGCCTTTTTTATCCCAGATATTCATGGGAATAGTAGTAGTTATAAACTTAACTTATTTATTTTCTGCATTCTCAAGCTATTTTCAATATTTAAGGTTCATTTGCAAAGTTTAACATAGGCATTTTTAGATTTTTTCATGAAATTCTTGATGAGGGTGTGATGACATTTTTGAACACTGACAACCGGCCATTCACGCTTTTTTTTAAATTTTCAACTTGAACATTCTTTTAAATGAACTTATTAATATGTTTCCCACTTTCTCAGACTGTTGTTAACATTGTTTGAGAGTTTAGCTGTTATGCATTGAGTATTTTCATATATATTGCCCTAATACTGATGTTAGTCTGATAAGCCATTTTTGGCCAAAATGGCTTCTTTTTGCCTTTTTTATCCCAGATATTCATGGAAATGGTATTAGTTATAAACTTAACTTATTTATTTTCTGCATTCTCAACCTATTTTCAAGATTTAAAGTTCATTAGCAAAGTTTAACATAGGCATTTTTAGATTTTTTCTTGAAATTCTTGATGAGGGTGTGATGACATTTTGAACACTGACAACAGGCCATTCAAACTTTTTTTAAATTTTAAACTTGAACATTCTTTCAAATGGACTTGTTAATATGTTTCCTACTTTCTCAGACTATTGTTAACATTGTTTGAGAGTTTAGCTGTTCTATATTGAGTATTTTGATATATAGTGCCCTAATACTGATGTTAGTCTGATAAGCCATTTTTGGCCAAAATGGCTTCTTTTTGCCTTTTTTATCCCAGATATTCATGGAAATGGTATTAGTTATAAACTTAACTTATTTATTTTCTGCATTCTCAACCTATTTTCAATATTTAAAGTTCATTTGCAAAGTTTAACATAGGCATTTTTAGATTTTTACTTGAAATTCTTGATGAGGGTGTGATGACATTTTGAACACTGACAACAGGCCATTCAACCTTTTTTTAAATTTTAAACTTGAACATTCTTTCAAATGGACTTGTTAATATGTTTCCTACTTTCTCAGGCTATTGTTAACATTGTTTGAGAGTTTAGCTGTTATACATTCAGTATTTTGATATATAGTGCCCTAATACTGATGTTTAGTCTGATAAGCCATTTTTGGCCAAAATGGCTTCTTTTTGCCTTTTTTATCCCAGATATTCATGGAAATAGTAGTAGTTATAAACTTAATTTATTTATTTTCTGCATTCTCAACCTATTTTCAATATTTAAAGTTCATTTGCAAAGTTTAACATTGGCATTTTTAGATTTTTACTTGAAATTCTTGATGAGGGTGTGATGACATTTTGAACACTGACAACAGGCCATTCAAACTTTTTTTAAATTTTAAACTTGAACATTCTTTCAAATGGACTTGTTAATATGTTTCCTACTTTCTCAGACTATTGTTAACATTGTTTGAGAGTTTAGCTGTTCTATATTGAGTATTTTGATATATAGTGCCCTAATACTGATGTTAGTCTGATAAGCCATTGTTGGCCAAAATGGCTTCTCTTTGTCTTTTTTATCCCAGATATTCATGGAAATAGTATTAGTTATAAACTTAACTTATTTATTTTCTGCATTCTCAACCTATTTTCAATATTTAAAGTTCATTTGCAAAGTTTAACATAGGCATTTTTAGATTTTTACTTGAAATTCTTGATGCGGGTGTCATGACATTTTGAACACTGACAACAGGCCATTCAAACTTTTTTTAAATTTTAAACTTGAACATTCTTTCAAATGAACTTGTTAATATGTTTCCTACTTTCTCAGACTATTGTTAACATTGTTTGAGAGTTTAACTGTTATACATTAAGTATTTTGATATATATTGCCCTAATACTGATGTTAGTCTGATAAGCCATTTTTGGGCAAAATGGCTTCTTTTTGCCTTTTTTATCCCAGATATTCATGGGAATAGTAGGAGTTATAAACTTAACTTATTTATTTTCTGCATTCTAAAGCTATTTTCAATATTTAAGGTTCATTTGCAAAGTTTAACATAGGCATTTTTAGATTTTTTCATGAAATTCTTGATGAGGGTGTGATGACATTTTGAACACTGACAACAGGCCATTCACGCTTTTTTTTAAATTTTCAACTTGAACATTCTTTCAAATGAACTTGTTAATATGTTTCCCACTTTCTCAGACTGTTGTTAACATTGTTTGAGAGTTTAGCTGTTATGCATTGAGTATTTTCATATATATTGCCCTAATACTGATGTTAGTCTGATAAGCCATTTTTGGCCAAAATGGCTTCTTTTTGCCTTTTTTATCCCAGATATTCATGGAAATGGTATTAGTGATAAACTTAACTTATTTATTTTCTGCATTCTCAACCTATTTTCAATATTTAAAGTTCATTTGCAAAGTTTAACATAGGCATTTTTAGATTTTTACTTGAAATTCTTGATGAGGGTGTGATGACATTTTGAACACAGACAACAGGCCATTCACGCTTTTTTTTAAATTTTCAACTTAAACGTTCTTTCAAATGAACTTGTTAATATGTTTCCTACTTTCTCAGACTGTTGTTAACATTGTTTGAGAGTTTAGCTGTTATGCATTGAGTATTATCATATATATTGCCCTAATACTGATGTTAGTCTGATAAGCCATTTTTGGGCAAAATGGCTTCTTTTTGCCTTTTTTATCCCAGATATTCATGGAAATGGTATTAGTTATAAACTTAACTTATTTATTTTCTGCATTCTCAACCTATTTTCAAGATTTAAAGTTCATTTGCAAAGTT
This sequence comes from Chrysogorgia sp. JL179-B06, assembly GCA_035772405.1. NCBI lineage: Eukaryota > Metazoa > Cnidaria > Anthozoa > Scleralcyonacea > Chrysogorgiidae > Chrysogorgia > Chrysogorgia sp. JL179-B06. The sequence goes on along the minus strand of JAYKKM010000215.1, from coordinate 1,297,024 downwards.
TAACATAGGCATTTTTAGATTTTTACTTGAAATTCTTGATGAGGGTGTGATGACATTTTGAACACTGACAACAGGCCATTCAAATTTTTTTAAATTTTAAACTTGAACATTCTTTCAAATGGACTTGTTAATATGTTTCCTACTTTCTCAGGCTATTGTTAACATTGTTTGAGAGTTTAGCTGTTATGCATTGAGTATTTTGATATATATTGCCCTAATACTGATGTTAGTCAGATAAGCCATTTTTAGCCAAAATGGCTTCTTTTTGTCTATTTATACCAGATATTCATGGGAATAGTAGTAGTTATAAACTTAACTTATTTATTTTCTGCATTCTCAACCTATTTTCAAGATTTAAAGTTCATTAGCAAAGTTTAACATAGGCATTTTTAGATTTTTACTTGAAATTCTTGATGAGGGTGTGATGACATTTTGAACACTGACAACAGGCCATTCAAACTTGTTTTAAATTTTAAACTTGAACATTCTTTCAAATGGACTTGTTAATATGTTTCCTACTTTCTCAGACTATTGTTAACATTGTTTGAGAGTTTAGCTGTTCTATATTGAGTATTTTGATATATAGTGTCCTAATACTGATGTTAGTCTGATAAGCCATTTTTGGGCAAAATGGCTTCTTTTTGCCTTTTTTATCCCAGATATTCATGGGAATAGTAGTAGTTATAAACTTAACTTATTTATTTTCTGCATTCTCAACCTATTTTCAATATTTAAAGTTCATTTGCAAAGTTTAACATAGGCATTTTTAGATTTTTTCTGGAAATTCTTGATGAGGGTGTGATGACATTTTGAACACTGACAACACGCCATTCACTCTTTTTTTACATTTTCAACTTGAACATTCTTTCAAATGGACTTGTTAATATGTTTCCTACTTTCTCAGACTATTGTTAACAATGTTTGAGAGTTTAACTGTTATGCATTGAGTATTTTGATATATATTGCCCTAATACTGATGTTAGTCTGATAAGCCATTTTTGGCCAAAATGGCTTCTTTTTGCCTTTTTTATCCCAGATATTCATTGAAATAGTAGTAGTTATAAACTTAACTTATTTATTTTCTGCATTCTCAACCTAATGTTTTCAATATTTAAAGTTCATTTGCAAAGTTTAACATAGGCATTTTTAGATTTTTACTTGAAATTCTTGATGAGGGTGTGATGACATTTTGAACACAGACAACAGGCCATTCAACCTTTTTTTAAATTTTAAACTTGAACATTCTTTCAAATGGACTTGTTAATTGTTTCCTACTTTCTCAGGCTATAATTGTTAACATTGTTTGAGAGTTTAGCTGTTATGCATTGAGTATTTTGATATACATTGCCCTAATACTGATGTTAGTCAGATAAGCCATTTTTGGCCAAAATGGCTTCTTTTTGTCTTTTTATCCCAGATATTGATGGGAATAGTATTAGTTATAAACTTAACTTATTTATTTTCTGCATTCTCAATCTATTTTCAAGATTTAAAGTTCATTAGCAAAGTTTAACATAGGCATTTTTAGATTTTTTCTTGAAATTCTTGATGAGGGTGTGATGACATTTTGAACACTGACAACAGGCCATTCAAACTTGTTTTAAATTTTAAACTTGAACATTCTTTCAAATGGACTTGTTAATATGTTTCCTACTTTCTCAGACTATTGTTAATATTGTTTGAGAGTTTAGCTGTTCTATATTGAGTATTTTGATATATAGTGCCCTAATACTGATGTTAGTCTGATAAGCCATTTTTGGCCAAAATGGCTTCTTTTTGTCTTTTTTATCCCAGATATTCATGGAAATCGTATTAGTTATAAATTTAACTTATTTATTTTCTGCATTCTCAACCTATTTTCAAGATTTAAAGTTCATTTGCAAAGTTTAACATAGGCATTTTTAGATTTTTACTTGAAATTCTTGATGAGGGTGTGATGACATTTTGAACACTGACAACAGGCCATTCAAACTTTTTTTAAATTTTAAACTTGAACATTCTTTCAAATGGACTTGTTAATATGTTTCCTACTTTCTCAGGCTATTGTTAACATTGTTTGAGAGTTTAGCTGTTATGCATTGAGTATTTTGATATATATTGCCCTAATACTGATGTTAGTCAGATAAGAAATTTTTGGCCAAAATGGCTTCTTTTTGTCTTTTTTATCCCAGATATTCATGGGAATAGTATTAGTTATAAACTTAACTTATTTATTTTCTGCATTCTCAACCTATTTTCAAGATTTAAAGTTCATTAGCAAAGTTTAACATAGGCATTTTTAGATTTTTCTTGAAATTCTTGATGAGGGTGTGATGACATTTTGAACACTGACAACAGGCCATTCAAACTTGTTTTAAATTTTAAACTTGAACATTCTTTCAAATGGACTTGTTAATATGTTTCCTACTTTCTCAGACTATTGTTAATATTGTTTGAGAGTTTAGCTGTTCTATATTGAGTATTTTGATATATAGTGCCCTAATACTGATGTTAGTCTGATAAGCCATTTTTGGCCAAAATGGCTTCTTTTTGTCTTTTTTATCCCAGATATTCATGGAAATCGTATTAGTTATAAATTTAACTTATTTATTTTCTGCATTCTCAACCTATTTTCAAGATTTAAAGTTCATTTGCAAAGTTTAACATAGACATTTTTAGATTTTTACTTGAAATTCTTGATGAGGGTGTGATGACATTTTGAACACTGACAACAGGCCATTCAAACTTTTTTTAAATTTTAAACTTGAACATTCTTTCAAATGGACTTGTTAATATGTTTCCTACTTTCTCAGGCTATTGTTAACATTGTTTGAGAGTTTAGCTGTTATGCATTGAGTATTTTGATATATATTGCCCTAATACTGATGTTAGTCAGATAAGAAATTTTTGGCCAAAATGGCTTCTTTTTGTCTTTTTTATCCCAGATATTCATGGGAATAGTATTAGTTATAAACTTAACTTATTTATTTTCTGCATTCTCAACCTATTTTCAAGATTTTAAGTTCATTAGCAAAGTTTAACATAGGCATTTTTAGATTTTTCTTGAAATTCTTGATGAGGGTGTGATGACATTTTGAACACTGACAACAGGCCATTCAAACTTGTTTTAAATTTTAAACTTGAACATTCTTTCAAATGGACTTGTTAATATGTTTCCTACTTTCTCAGACTATTGTTAACATTGTTTGAGAGTTTAGCTGTTCTATATTGAGTATTTTGATATATAGTGTCCTAATACTGATGTTAGTCTGATAAGCCATTTTTGGCCAAAATGGCTTCTTTTTGCCTTTTTTATCCCAGATATTCATGGAAATGCTATTAGTTATAAACTTAACTTATTTATTTCTGCATTCTCAACCTATTTTCAATATTTAAAGTTCATTTGCAAAGTTTAGCATAGGCATTTTTAGATTTTTACTTGAAATTCTTGATGAGGGTGTGATGACATTTTGAACACTGACAACAGGCCATTCAAACTTTTTTTAAATTTTAAACTTGAACATTCTTTCAAATGGACTTGTTAATATGTTTCCTACTTTCTCAGGCTATTGTTAACATTGTTTGACAGTTTAGCTGTTATACATTCAGTATTTTGATACATACTTCCCTAATACTGATGTTAGTCTGATAAGCCATTTTTGGCCAAAATGGCTTCTTTTTGCCTTTTTTATCCCAGATATTCATGGAAATAGTAGTAGTTATAAACTTAATTTATTTATTTTCTGCATTCTCAACCTATTTTCAATATTTAAAGTTCATTTGCAAAGTTTAACATAGGCATTTTTAGATTTTTTCTTGAAATTCTTGATGAGGGTGTGATGACATTTTGAACACTGACAACAGGCCATTCAAACTTTTTTTAAATTTTAAACTTGAACATTCTTTCAAATGGACTTGTTAATATGTTTCCTACTTTCTCAGACTATTGTTAACATTGTTTGAGAGTTTAGCTGTTCTACACTGCATGAAAAGGGGGATATTCAGACATATTCGCATTTCTATATGCCTCTGAATAAAACCAGTTTCCAGTGGTATTCCGTATGTGAATACGAACCTGAATATTACCCATATCCACACCATATTACCAGTGTGATTTCTATCGTGAATATGGCCCATATTCGCGCAGTACCCCTGTTTAGAATATTCTTCGAATATTTCCCGATGTTAGAAAATGTGCGAATACATATAGTCATGACAGGCTTGTTTTAAATTGCTGTTGCGAAATATTAACTTCACACTTTGTGGTAACGGTTACTAAAGTAGCTAAAGTTTGTGTAAATAGCCTTATTCAAGTTTAAATGCGCATTTAGAATATATTAAATTGAAAAGCTAAGAAACTTTTCCGAGCATTACAGCAGCGCATTTAAATACATTTTTTAAAGCTTTCAAACATTTCAAGTATATATCAATAGTGGGCCGGGTTGTTCAAAAGGCGATTAGCTCATTAGCTTAACCCAAGATTAGTGAAAACTTCGAGGAAAAAATTATGAAGATGAAGGCAAAGACTTTTGAACTTTTCTGCTCAGATATCATACAAATATAGAAAGGTTTTATCCTAGAACGTTTGAACTCAAGTTATCAAAGAGAATATACCAAACAAATTACAAAATAGCCGACTAAATTTTAACTTAGGATTAACGTTAATCTACAATGTACTCACTGTGACGATAACGTGTCGGAGTCCACATTTAAGCGGTAAATGAATCGAGTTCTGCACACGAGTTCTGCACACATGGTGGCGGCAATGCCGGGATAGGATTCTGGGTATATTATAGGTAATATCTGGCATTTCACTCGATCAAACTACATGTTATATATATATATATATATATATATATATATATATATATATATATATATATATATATATATATATATATATATATATATATATATATATATTATGTCGAATATTTCCCTTATGTGAACTTCAACGATCTGACATAACTAAAACAACACATGAGTAATAAACATACATGTACAAGTACCCACATGATACCTGTAACACATGATTGAGTAGATATTTGCGAATTTTGCCTTAATGTTCAGAGTATACATCTTCATTTTTGTTGACTTGTCTAAACTTGTAGTTGTGTACATATTTAGTTACATACTTAATTTGACAACATATATAATGTAAAGATACAGTATTGTTCATTACACTGGGCCACTTTGCCAAGGCAACATGTTTGTTTATATAATTTATTGTTCATTTCCACCGGACCTAGCCCGCCTAGCCAATATCTTCCTTTGTGAAACCAGGATCTCATTTACCCAGCTGGTTTTCTAACCATTATAAAATATAAACACAAACCCATGCTAGAACATAATTAAAGCACTGTGCAACAATGTTTGGAAATTTACAAGTATTTTCTGGACAACTTTTTCTTTCACAAGTCCTATTTTCTTATGTGCAGAGCTTTCGTATAAATGCAAAAATGAGATTCTGGGCGTTGTGGGAGAATAAATACAGCCATATTTATTAACTTGGATAACATCTGTCTTACTGGGAGGTATACTGCACATACAAGCTACTGTATTTCGCAGTGGGTTAACGAACATTGTTAAGGAAGAGAGGGATGGACCAAAATTTACCAACCTGTTTTGGTGTCTGTGTACAATATGTGTCATGTCTTGATCTGGATTCATAATAATACTGTAGCCAATCAGGAACAATTATCTGGAAATCATAAAGTGCATTATGTAGAATATGCCAGATACTACAAAATATATAGTATTATTGGCAATTGCCTGATACTAGATAGTCGAAGTAGTGATGGTAGTTGGTTGTAATTTCACAGGCGATCATCGGTTGGAATTGGTTGGCACTAACCAACCAATGATCAAAGATAATCGGTTGCACAAAGTTTTATTATGATTGATCAATGATCAATTGATGTGATCATCATTCATAACAAGATATTGTGCTGAGCACGCGAGGATGCTTGGGGAGGGCGCGACGAGATTTATGAAAACAAATGTCCAACGAATTTGCCAAGGTCTCAAGGATCCGTTCTTAATATTCAATTTAAATAAAAATATATTCGCGAAAAGTCAAACTACAGAGATTTAATTATTCCATGATAATTGGTTACAACATTTCATAATCGATCATCGGAATTCCAATACTAAACGACCAATCATCAATTATAATCGATGATCGCCCCATCACTACGAAGTACAGTATTTCATAAATGTCGGAGGAAACATGATGTTACAGTATAAAACTTTGCCAGCACTACAACTATTATTCCCAAAATTTACCAAGATCTTGTCCAGATCTTACGAATATTTGACATGATCGCACAACTTCTTATAAGATCTTGCCATGTCTTATAAAATCTTGTAAGATCTTACAAGATTTTTTCTTATAAGATTTTTTCTTGGGATCTTACAGGATTTCATAAGATCTTTCAAGTACTTGACAAGATTTTCACATTTTAATACACATTTTCTGGAGACACACAGTCTGTTTCAATTACTAATGGGAAATATTTATTAATTATAATTTTTAATATTGATTTAATTTTCAGATGATGAGGTCTGTTTTGAAATTGGTGAGGATTTATTAGACCAGGACATACTCTCACGGGCCCACCTCTTCCTGAGCCACAATAAAAAAGGGCCAATCATCTGCTCACTGTTGCATAATGGTTCTTGTATTTCCTACTCATTTGGCAGAGTATTATGCCGTATAAGTGGTAATTGGTCTTCCATAGTTGCTGAGATTCCTCCTTCAGTTCTACAAGGTTCTCAATCTGTACATACCAGACTTTGGAAAAACTTATATTGAATGTTTTTTCAAAAATTTGTTAGGATAGCATTCCAATTTAGAGGATGGTCAAAGTGTCTTAACCGACATATTATATGGCGGAAAGTTGTGGAATGGAAAGTTCAACTGAAACAATTTTTTGAATTATCCACGAAATTATGGCCTAATGTTAAACTTTGATAATTTTCAACTGATCAAGCATCGGAAAGATTATTCTGTTAGTGTTTTATACCTTACAGTAGGTTTTAACCAATAACGTACCAACCAAGTGTATTTTACAACTCACATGCAGGGAAGTTGGCAGTCTTATAGCTCACATCAAGATGGGAATGTCACTTTCCCCATTTATACTAGAATATTTTCCCATGGATTGTAAATTGCCACTAAATGCGAATGATTGGAACAATCTATCTGCCGTATCGCTCCCAACACTTCACAAAGTGATCATCTTAAAGGATGATTATATTATAGATCTTTATCAAGTGTAAATCTGCGCGACTGGTTTTGAAATTCTGTCGAGAAATATACCCTAACAATGTTATTGCATGTTTGAAAATTTTAGGCAATTTTAAAAATTTGTCACGTGTGGCATGCCGTCACACATGCCCCATGTCAACATGCGCCGGTCCAAATTTCTACAAACTATACCATATATATATATATATATATATATATATATATATATATATATATATATTATATATATATATATATATAATATATATATATATATATATATATAATATATATATATATATATATATATATATATATATATATATATATATATATTATATATATATATATATATATATATATATATATATATATATATATATATATATATATATATATATATATATATATATATATATATATATATATATATATATATATATATATATATATATTGCACTATTAAAAGAAGGATGAGCAAAAATGTTTTAAAATTGCAAAAAATCAAACTCTGAAATAAAGTACCGTAAACTGCGGAAAATAAGCCCCTCCATTTATAAGCGCTCCGTTTATCCACCCCACCTCTCTTACTAGTTATGTAATCTTACGGACTTTTGGGTTTTGGAGGTGTAACAGTTCAGCCTGGCTATGCCGGTTTTCGATTATTTTATTTATTTCAATGTTTAGTGTGAGTGAGACAATGTTGACAGCAGGAAAATGAGCAATCTGACCTGTTGACATACAGTTATTTGTGACGCAAATGGGAAAATTAAATATACCGGCGAATGACAAAATACCGTATGTTAGTCTCAATTTATTTCACAAGTAGTTCGATAATTTCCAAAGGTTTTTTATTCCTCTTATAAGCTCCCCCTAATAAAAGCCCCCCGTTTATAAGCCCACCCAAAACCCCTTACGAAATTGTATAAGCCCAGGGCTTATATTCCGAAGTTTACAGTATGATTCATATTGTTATCAACATTGACACATAGTCGAGTAAAACTTACTCATAACAATTTTCTTTCCTTTGCTTTTCCTCCTTCCATTTCTTCCAGTAATGAACGGCTTTCTGCTTCCATAGCAACTTCTCGCTCGTGCCCTACTCTTTCTCTCACTTCTTTCTCCAGCATTAATTCGACCCTTGCTTTCTTATCTTTCTTCGAGCTCGTTGCATTCTCGACCCTCGACAGCCGTATTTGGCCGAGACAGTCTTCGTTGCTTTGCATTTGTGGTCTGTCCTGATGGTGCTAGGATCTCTCCTAGATTGTGACGCATCCCACTGGTAGCAAGTGAGTCACTCGCAGTGTGAGAGACCTCGCCAGAATGCGCCATTCCGGCCGGTTTTGCGTAAGCTCTCAACCACCAAGACAGACCGAAATGCAAAATTACCGAGAATACACTACCTCGTTCGACGACAAAATGCGCTGAAGTGAAATTTCCCGCGCGACGGTTTTGTATTTATTGCGCCAAATAAACCAAACATATACCTTTGGTACCTCCCACCCAAAATGGCAAACAAATTGAATATTGAGCAACTGTTGAACATTCTATTTCATTAATGCGTTATTGTGTCCGATAATAATTTAATCGATGTATTTTACGTGTTAAAAAAATGAAAAATGTGCAAACAAAACGGCCTCGGTCAACAGATATATTCTAAATAATAATAGTCCTCCCCCCTCCACCACCCCCCCAAAATAATTTGCTATCTGCATGACGCAGACGTTTTTTGCGCCTATTTACCTCCCCTCCCAAGCGAATTATAAATATAAGAAAAACAATGTGTGTTCAAATAATCTTATTTCTTATAAATGTATTGCTGTATCACCTAGGAATACCACCAAAGTAAGGTGAACGTCAAAAATGTTCAGAACTTAGAGAAACAACTGAACGAATCAACATATGTCATCCGACCTATTTTGGGTCTCCTCCCCCACAATTTTCCAGCTTTCTCGCCATTTGAATTTGATAACATATTATTCAAGCAGAAAGCCTGATAGCATACCTTCCGCTAGAATTTAAACGGTCTTTCTTGCATGACCTAACGGTGAGTAGGACCATTCGAGTACGTCTCCGTTTTCAATTTAGGGAACTTTATATTGAGTACTACGAGTGCGTCTACGAGTTTTTGGCGCCAAAGTCACTATTGAAGGCCTACGAAATTGGCGCCAATAATGCGTGCGAAGTGTTTGAATGGCTTTTATTTTGTTTGATATACTGCAATTCGAGACGGGCACCGTCCATATTAACATAGTTTGATAAGCAGTAAAAAAGCAACCGATGATCGCTCTCCTCGAGTTTGAGTAACTTACTGTCGTGGGTCGTTGAGTTAAAAGTCGTGGGTCGTGAGTTGAAAGTCGTGGGTCGTGAGTAAAGTCGTGGGTCGGAAAATATGCTAAAAATTTGGTTATAATGTAATGTAAAATGTAGTGTGATTAGTCATATAAATGGAAGTTTGAAATGGTAAAGTCTACAAACCACAATAATTTTATCGCATTTAATAACTTGGCCATGTTTATTGCGCACGCTGAGAGCCTTGAAAACATCTGTCATCAGTTATATAATATTAAGTTCGACAAAGTTCGGCCTGGGATGTAGCCTGCGCGTACCTTTTCTCAGTCAAATGCTTTAGGTTTGGCGCGTACATGTTAAGTTCGACGTTTAAAACCTCGTTGAGGCGATTGAATTTGTTCAACTTTGTTGGCTAGTATTACATGTTGCCACATGGTAAGGTCGACCGTCGACGTTCGAACCGAGCCTAATAAACACTACAATCAAATGTACAATCAAATGAGTTGATTGTGATAATCATTGAGACTTTCGAAAAGTGTGTGCTGTGGATCTGATATACCATGCATGTTCAGAGGTTCATTTGGGCTACTGCAAGCAGTGGGTGGCCTGCGCGCTACGCCAGACAAAACACAATCTCCGATAGAAGACACTTACAGCGTTGACATGTCGTGTATCTTCGGGTATTAATAACAACACGGTATCATATAGTTTACTTGTCGATGTCACTTGCAAGTCAACGTCATCAACGTTCCATGTGTGCTGAATACAACGTCATTTAACAAGAGTGTTCGTATAACGTTGTATATTCAAGTTTATATTCGTGCTTGGATGTGTAAGGTTTTTCCCGTACGCACGTCGCCCAGTGGTCCAGAAACTGAGAAAAGAAACTACAAAAGCGCCATAGTTGAGACCTTCTGCACATGCAAGCTTCCAGAAGTGTATGACGATATGATAGCGATCTTTGCCGGGAATGGTTCCATCGAAAATGAATACAACGCCGTTCTGCGAAGGCGACATGTATACTAGGTAATTTACAACGAAAGTTCGACGTTTGAAACGATTAACTATTAAGTTGAACGATTTCAATATTAAGTTCGATCGCTTCAACAAGGTTTTAATCGTCGAACTTATCATGTGCGCGCCGAACAAATACATTTGACCGAGAAAATGTACGGACCAAACCAACGAATGCACGCTGCTAGCAATTTGCATCCCAGGCCGAACTTAATATTTTATAGGTTCGTCGCATGAAAAGTTATAAATGCATAAAAAGTGCTCCAATCATGTCTTCGGGCTCCGGAACTGATGACAGATGTTTTCAAGGCTCTCAGCGTGCGCAATAAACATGGCCAAGTTATTAAATGCAATAAAATTATTGTGGTTTGTAGACTTTACCATTTCAAACATCCATTTATATGACTAATCACACTACATTTTACATTGATTTAAACATATTTTATTTCTTAATTGCGTTTGCCCCAAGAACGAAACGCTCATCGAGGGGGCTCACGCCAAATAAACAAATTACATGGTTGGCAGTCACAAAATTACATTACTGAAAAAAACATTTAGGAGACTCACTAGGATAACATAGCAACAAAATTATTACGATATTTCTAACATCACATGACTATACAAAAATGTACAATTAATAAAAACGGTTTGATATATTATAGCAATATTATCTTCGAAACTTAACTGTGGTGAGCCAAACAAAAATATTTTTACTTTTTGTAAATCAGACATGTGACGCCAAGAATCATCAAAGTACTGTGCAACGGAGGCAAGCAAAGTTGGCCTTAGAGCAGCATTATATTACATTATAACCAAATTTTTAGCATATTTTCCTACCCACGACTTTACCCACGACCCACGACTTTCAACCCTCGACCCACGACTTTTAACCCACGACCCACGACCATCAGAATGTTGGAAATTATAAAACAACGTTACTGCCAATATGTTTAGTCATTGTGTGAACGCACACTCATGTAACCTGAGGTATATATTTCGATCGTCATGGGGAAAACAAATAAATCTAAAAGGTTCTGTGCTCACTGCGACCAGAATTTAAGTCGGTCCACATATCGACAACACAAGAGATTGTATTACGATACTCGTAAAAGGGAATGGCGGAATAATCTGGATAATTCTGATGTTTGCAAAGGTGAGTCCACTGGTTATTTTTTTAAGATTTCTGAACAAGATTCAGGCACTATCGCTTATTTATACTTATACTACTCCAACTTATATACTTGATATTATATACGTGGCCCTTGGGAGTTGTGGCTAATTAGTGCAGGCACTATATCTAACTACAACGGATTTTAGGCGCAGACAGCGTTATGTTCCCCACGTCACCTGGCCTTGCCCTTGGTGAGGAAATGGGTCAAAATGAAGACTTCCAGGGTTTACGCATGATGGACCAGGAGGCGGAATCTCAGTTTCAAGAAGTTCTTGCGTCTAGAAGCACCTCAGCATCTTTACCTGAAGAAGATAATTTGTTTTTTGAGGATGGAGATGAGCCAGAATCTGAAAATGAGACTGCTTCTGGCATATCTACAGGAAACGATACTGAAGTGTGGGAAGATGAAGAAAGTGATGATGTTCAAGATGATTTTGAGCCAAGAAGTGAAGAAAGCCCTGACAATAAGAATAACGCAGTTATTTCTGCTGTATCATGTTTTTTCTTATTATTATGGCAGAGTTCTTATGGTGTATCCAGCGTAGCAGTTTCCGCACTACTCAAGTTTGTTAAGAAATTGTTTCTGATGCTTTGGAATTTGAGTGGCTCAAAGTTGATAAAGTCGATTGGCGAAGCATTTCCTGCAAGCGTGCCGACAATAAAAAATCGCCTTCAAATTAAAAACGATTGCTTCACAGTGTACACTGTTTGCCCAAAATGCTACGCAATTTATACGAAGGAACAGAGTACGAAGAAGTCGCCAGATGGCTGCGGAGATGTGAGTCAAACATGTTCTAACGTTTTATGGCCTATACATCCACAACTAACAAGACGAGCGCCATGCGGGGAAAAACTAATGAAGAAAGTGAGAAGCAAGTCTGGGAACTTCTTTCTTTACCCTCGAAAGGTATATGTTTATCAGAGCCTGATGACGTCCTTGAAAAAATTCATAGGCAATAAAAGTTTTTTAGAGGAATGCGAAAAATGGAGAAATTTGGAATCGGTAGAAGGCTATCTTAAAGATATTTACGATGGACAAGTATGGAAAGATTTTCAGAGCTATTGTGGCAAAGCTTTTCTTAAAGAGCGAAACAACTATGCCCTGGTTCTTAACGTCGATTGGTTTAATCCTTTTAAACATGCACCTCGGGTTCAATTGGAGCAATTTACTGCGTGTTTGCTAACCTTCCAAGAAATGTGAGGTTTAAAAGGGAGAACGTTGTGCTCGTAGGATTGATCGAGGGCGAACCGAAACACAACATGAATTCTATCTTGAAACCTGCCGTGAATGAACTTATGAAACTATGGGAAGGTCAGTGGTTTGATTTAGATTCAGGGTATAGTTTTGTTCGCGCCGCGCTGCTGTGCGTAGCGTGTGATATACCAGCTGCTAGAAAGGTTGCGGGATTTATGGGACATAACGCGAAAAGAGGATGCTCCAGATGCCTGAAAGAGTTCCCAGTTTCCAGTTTCGGCGAAAAGCCAGACTTCTCGGGTTTCCACAGAGAAACGTGGCCACGTCGGGAAAACAGTAATCATCGTGCATCTGCCCGTGATACGTTAAAAGCCAGATCGCCCAGTGAACGCAGGAAATTTGAAGCTATGTATGGAGCGCGATATACCGAATTGCTGCGATTACCATATTATGATTGCATCAGATTCGTGATTGTTGATCCGATGCACAACTTGCTATTAGGAACAGCAAAATACATGTTTCGTAAGTGGAAAGAATTGGGACTTTTGAAAGGCGAAGATTTTAAAGTAATCCAGCACCACATTGACACGACGATCGTGCCCCCAGATGTTGGTAGGATACCAAACAAGATGGAGACAGGCTCGGCTGGCATGACAGCGGATCAATGGAAGAATTGGACGCTGATATACTCCCCGTATATTTTGGCTAGCATTTTGCCAAAAGAGCATTCTGAATGTTGGATGCTTTTTGTATCTGCTTGCCTCATCATTTGCGCAAGAGTTGTGTCAAAAATTCGGTTGGAAGAAGCTGATCTGAAATTGATAGAGTTCTGCAAGAAGGTTGAAGAGTTGTATGGAAAAGAAGTCATCACACCGAACATGCACCTCCATTGCCACCTTGCCGAATGCATACTTGATTTTGGACCAGTTTACGCCTTTTGGTGTTTTTCGTTCGAAAGATACAATGGTATCCTTGGAGCTTACCAACACAACAACAAAGCAATTCCGATTCAAATCATGAGAAGGTTTTTGGAAGAAGAACGTCTGGCCAGTGTGTCAACTTTTTGTGCTCCAGCCTTGTTCGTGGACTACTTTGAGGGCATTATCACCAGTAGCAATGTTACTGGCACATTACATCAAACTTTTACCGGCAATATGACAGTTAGAGACCAACTCTGTCATATCAATCCTCGCAATACTTCATGGAAAGCGGATTCTAACACACAGCGACCTATGCCTCCATTTAAAACAAAGGTTTTGGACTCCACTGACCTTGAAGACTTGGAGGAAATGTATACCACGTTGTTAAGTGGCAATGAGGACATTAAAGAAATTTTTGTCCCTCAGTCGTACCTACAACTGTCTAAAATGGTTCTGTTTGGTGAAATCTACGATTCAAAAGCAAGCCCATCACCAAGAGCGAATCACATTCTCGCTTCGTGGTTTTCCGAGAATAGATTGTCAAGCGGTGACAACGATTTTCGCCCGGGAATAATCAACTATTTCTTGAAGCACACACTGGAAATCGAGAACATTCGCGAGGAAACAGTCCATGAAACATATTTTTTAGCTTGTGTTTCTTGGTTTCAACCTCACGAAATGAAAGATCACTTTTCTTCTCCACTCGAGGTATGGTGCAGGTCAGTGTTTGAGGAGAGTGGTCCAACTTCGTTCCTGCCCGTTGCAAGAATTTGGAGTAGATTTTGTCCAGTTGAAGGTGAGGTGGCCCTTATAGGAGAGCAACTGGAAAAGGTTTTGGTTGTAAACCCGTTGAAACAAAAGTCCACGCATGACGAATAATAAATTTTCCGCGACTATGTTTGTGGTCAAAAGGTGACTACGAACATGGCGCGGGCACATGTATAATTAAAGTTGTTTACGCCACATCATAGAAAGCCTGCCGATTTGCTAAATACGCGCTTAAATTTCAGAGGTCTATAGTATAATCAATGTAGAATATGTGGCAATTGACTGACAATTTCGAAAGATATTTAATGGCAGATTATTAAAAACACACTCACTTTACGCCGCGCATTTTGTTGGACTATGGTTTCAATATACCAATGCAATAATAAGACCATGAAATGTTCCACAAAATTTTGTGCGGTGGCTATAGGTTTTCTGTGTTGTTTTCAAACTTGTCTACCTATAGTTTCAAACTTACTATAGTACGAATAGTTGCATTATTTTGCAACCTTTGTTTAGCAAATTCTTGCAAATCATGAAAATCTGAGAAAATTGTATAAAACCTGTATTCAACAAAACTTTTCTTATTATAGTATACTTAGTATTTTAATGGCTTTATTAATATGTAATTTAGTTATATTCTTGTATATAATTTAGTTAGATTTTGATGTAATATAATACAGGTCTCTCTGAAAATCAACTTTTATAAACATTATAACTTTAGATTCATAGTTGAAATGCTACCGTATTTAAATAATTGTAAATAAATAAATATTTTTGGATGGAACTTTGCAACCCATACCCCGCTTAAAATTTAATCGGCTCTTCTGTTGAGTGTGTTCTGTTTAGCGTTTATATATGACCATGAATAAAAAACTTTCGACATCTTTGTTCTGTGGCCATCGTCATTGTAGTTTCGTTTACAGAATATATATTTTATGTTATCTATAGAAACAATAAACAACTCTTTCTCATTTAAATAACACACAGGCAGCACTAATATTTAAAAAAACAACTGTTTTCGTCTTGTATGTTCTCTAAGGCATAGTGATGACATACCTCTATAGGGCGGCAAACTGTCGAATTATATTTTTCATGCGCAGTTTCATTTCCGCCTGCACAAAATCATTATTTATTAAAGTCAAAGTCTATCTAAGCTAGAGATACGAGTTTTAGCGATGAAAGTCAACCAAGATTCAATATTTCGTCTTTCACCTTTTTACACGTATCCCACACGTGAACCCTGTAGTTTAAAACAGCCCGCAAGTTGTTGTTAACTAAAAATGCGATTATTATAAGCTTAATCGCATAATCCAGGATTAGTGAAAATGCCGATGATTTTGTTGCATTGTTCGACTGTGCTCACTGAATACGGCGAACGCCGAAACGTATAAGTCGTTTATCGTCGAGACGTCGCGAAACGGGCCGTAATCTACAAGATACGTCGCGCAGCGGAATGCTTGAAATGTTGAAAACAATTTGAAATTGATCAAGTAAAAGAGAACCATGAATTGTCGTACGCGGAATTGACTATTGAAACTAATGTTATTAATCTACACACAGACGTTTTGATCTTGATTACAGTGTCAGGCTGTCAGCGCTATGGACTTTGTAAGCAAGATCAAAATTGAAAAAGTCTGTGTGTATTTCATTAGTCAATTCCGCATACGACAGTTCATGGTTCTCTTTTACTTGATCAATTTCAAATTGTTTTCAAAACTTCAATCATTCCGCTGCGTACGTATCTTTTAGATTACGTCCCGTTTGGCATGGGAAATGTGGCAAGGGACAACGTAGTTAATACGTATGAAACTTAATTTCCTAGTTCATCTTGATCTTCGTATTAAGTTAAATAACGATTTGTATTTTTCGCAGTGTTGGTGTTTCTTTTGCCTTTTGGCTTTGTGAATGAGCAAGATTTGTAATTTCTTTACCACAGCTAGTAGTTTGATCTCTACAAACCTGAACCACCATCGGGGTGGATGTGGGGCAGAAGAAATCGCTATGTCTTCTATATATTCCATGACAAGATTGGCTATAGTTGCACTTATAGGAGAACCCATTGCACATCCGAAGATTTGTTGATAATATTGGTTGTCATATGTAAAGAAACTGTTTTTAAGAACAAATTCTAATAATCGTAAAATATATATCTTGGAGATGTCGGTGCGTTCTGCCAAATTATCCTGTCACGGTCATGTTCGGAAGGTTGCGCTTTTATTTCTTGCAACAGTTTGTTAAGGTCTTTTTCGACTCGTGCAGTGGGATTTCTACGTTTATCAGTTATCTTCAAGTAGGTTGTGTCATCGTCAAGTAGACTTCTGATCTTCTTCTCATAATCTTCGGTATTCATAACAATTACAGCTTTCCCCTTATCGGCCGGTATGATAATGATCGAAATATCTTTTTTCAGGTTTCGTAAAGCGGTATTCTGTTGTTTCGTAATGTTCGACGTTTTTGGCAGTTTGCTGTTCTTTAAGATTCCAACAACAGAGGCACGAATGGACGCTTTGGTGTCATCAGGGAGTTGGTAGATCCCTGATTCGATGCTAGAAACGATGTTCGGAATGGGAATTGTTGTGGGAGTGGTGGCAAAATTCAGACCATTACGTAAAGCTTGAGTTTCTTGGTCATTAAGTTGTCGGTTGGATAAATTTAACACCCATCGGTTTTTGTTGATGTAATCGTCGTTGTTATCGAAGGCTCCTATGTTAGTTAGTTTGTTTAAATGTCTGGTCTTTACTACAAAGCCACAAATTATCATAAACGATTGTTTCTTGAAGCGTGGTACTCCCAAAGGAATCCAAATGCAGGCAACGAACATATTTACATTCCTGAGATTTACAAATCACTTCCTTAGTCTACGATTTACATATTTTGAACCTATATATATCTAGCCGTTTGGCTAAAACCTTTTTAACCGACGAAGATCGAAGTTTTTCGATCGAAACGTCTTTTACAGTTTTAATAAAACGTTGTTTTACGTTTTTACTAGTCAGTGTCAACACAATCTCTTTTTAAATATGAATATTCCTGGCTGCAATTTTAGTATTTATCACCTAATATATATATATTATATATATATATATATATATATATATATATATATATATATATATATATATATATATATATATATATATATATATATATATATATATATATATATATATATATATATATATATATATATATTTATATATATATATATATATATATATATATAATATATATATATATATATATATAATATATATATATGTATATGTATATATATATATATATATATATATATATATATATATATATATATATATATTATATATATATATATATATATATATATATATATATATATATATATATATATAGGTAATATTTGGCATTTCACTCGATCAAACTACATGTTGAAAGGATTTGTGGCGAAGGAAAATTTCGAGTGTTGGAATACATACATTTTTAAGACCAAACCGGGACCAGTTGCGAAAAATACAACTTTAAGGCCTTCCGGCTGGGAATTGAACCCGCGACTGTAATATATATATATATATATATATATAAAGGTTTCGTGAGAAATGGAACCCTTGCGAGGTGATTAACAAAATGCAAAAATACGATATTACTATATTATATTAATTTGTTACTCATTCTTCTGTACTGTAGAACACAGTAAGGTCGATTGTTAAAGAAAAGGAGGAGCAAGATTGTGATGATCAGTTTGTTTTTCATGAAAGGTACTGGGCATGAATAAATTGTATTGTACTCAATCACCTGGGATTAACATTCCAGAATTAATTAAGAATAAAAGAGGTGAATCTATTAAAATGTTTGAATTTTAAAGAGCTATTTCGTGTAGGTTAACTGCATTTCTAGCTTGTAAGTTCTAAGCACAATAAGTTGTTTAAATGTTAACATTTTACCTATATTTTGTCTAGTGCATGTTTGTTTCATACTGTACTCTTGCTTTGGGATTTTACGATGCTTAACTGGTATAGAATAATAACAACTATAATAATAATAATAACTTTATTTATAAAGAGAGATAAACACCTACTATAACACGGAATTAATCAATGGTGGCCCTCTATTTAAAATATGACAATATTAGGGAGAATGAAGAATATAGTTAGTAGCAAAAAAATGGTGAATGTGTACATCGAATAAAACATTTTTGGAATAAGTTAAGATTCGGCATTATTCAAAGCTCCAAAGGAAGACTGTTCCAAAATTTTGACCCTTTATACAATGACTTTTGCCCAGTTGTTAGTCTAAAGTGTCGAGGGTAAGTTAGTATTTCATAATGAAGCTCGAGTTGTCTTTTCTTTTACACAAGGAGATATACAATACCGCTAGTGCGTCTCGATAGTCACGCGATTCTCGCTCGATACTTGCGAATATTCGAGTATTGAGTAACTATGATTCCCGAATCTTGTTTATTTGACAAAGCAAGGCAACAAAGAAACTGCATCACCGAGGCGAACGAAATTTGCCAGGTTTTTACAGGTTTCACCATTTTAGCTTTGTGCAATCCCTGTCTATCACCGGGTGTCAAGCAATTTGAAGCGCGCAAGCCCCTCAAAGACGAACAAGTTTTTCTTTACGAACTTTTCCTTGACAGGTTTTATTTGCTCGTGTGTACGACACAAATTGACAAGTCTCTCCTTCACACGGAGCCTTGTTCAAAAGTTGCTCGTGCAGTTTTTGAAAAAGAAAAATTGTGCTGTCAAGGAAAACTTGACATGCCGTTTTGAATCCCTGACGTCCTTGCATTCTACTGTAGCTACTCATGCGCGATCATCGTAAAAAAACTTTTCTAACCGTAAAACTTTTCTACACGAGCAAATATAACTTGACAAGGGAAATTGTTGAGAAAAAGCTTGTTCATCGTACACACGATAAGAGCTAGTGTCGATACTCGAGAAAATAAACGCGATCACTCGAGTCTCAAGATTGCAAACGCGATCCTGCGCGATCACTGGATACTCGAATGTCGTGGAAATCTTAATCGCTTCTTGAAGATTTCCTCGATCCTCGAGAGTTTCGCGGATTTTGATCGTCGCGCTCGCTGGATACTCGCTCGAACTCCAAACGCGCTCTTGCTCAAATTTAAGTTTCATGTGAGCGGTACTAAAGCGGAGCACTTAAAAGCATCCAGGCATTGCCATTGCATGAGTTATGCAACTGATTCGGTCCTTGTTATTTGGTTTGAACACGGATGCCATTCGCATTCATTTTTATCATCTCTTTAGCATTCAAACTCCGGACCTACTGCGTTTAGTGCAAGTCTTTGTTGGATAAAATGACAAAACAAGAACGAGAATATTTTTTTAATTTTGAATGCTCTATTTTTCAGATGGACAAACTTGAATAACCTTATTATATAAAAGCCTTATAAGAAAGTGTATTACTGCATCAACGACAATCATTCAACTAAGTACTGTATGTTCATTTATCACTTTAAGAGTCGATACACCAGCAAATATGACCAGGATTCGGAATATTGCCAAAGAGGTATATATGTTAGAAAAGAACAAAGGAAACACCAAAGTCAGCCTCAAAATTGCCACCGGTGAGTGACAGGTTGATCATTTCCAATAATAATGTTGTCAGATGCATTCAATTTCATAATGCCCCCACAATTTTATAGTAGCATGCCAAACCGTGAACCACTTCATAATTGCTTAATATAATTATAACGGTTGCAAATGGATTATCTGCCAAATCGAAATACCAAAATGAACAAAAATGTTGCTTTGGCGAGGCATTTTTGATCCTTTCGTGAAGTGCTTGTGGTTCCTAGAGCCTAAGTGAAGACGTTATTGTTGAACGTACAAAGAAACATTCTTGTAGTCTGTACAAATCAGATCTGTAGCATGAACTGTGGTTACCAACAATCCAGGTAGCCTTACAGTATTACTGACCTGGGTAAAGTATGGGGTACAGTAAATTTGTCACTGGCGCGCATGGAGGCTAATATAGCTCTTTCATATAGTATCATGCATGACATTGATATGGAGCGCCTTGACATGTATATACGGATTCAGATTGATTGATTATACAAAACAAGCATCACAATATACATATTCCTGATATCCCCAATAAAGTAGCGATAGAGATCTCATAAAGCAGACATTAACATTTTGGTACAGCAGACAATAAAAATACGTTTCAGGATTTCACAATTACAGAATGCTTACCTTAGGTAAGCATTATTTAATTTAGGATCATTGCTTCGGTAGCCTGCATGATTTTTATTGTAAGACTACGACATATGTCATGACATAATAGTGAAATTATATCGGTTTGGCTCATGTCCTGATGTTTCGTTTGAATGCACATAAACAACTAACCATTGTTTAATGTTTATAATACATATAATATTAAATGCCTTTTTCATTTCCTGAATACTGATTGGTTAACTCTTTCCCTGTTGAATTGTTTTGGAGATATTCTCCTAATTTAACAAAACGCTTGTGGGGTCACCATATCAACCCATTGTCTGAGTTTTTTCAACGAGCCTTTCATTTTTCGTTGGCCGCAATCTTTAAAGATTCACAAAGAGTCTGTACAGACATCTTTGCCCTGTATTTTTTTTACAGTACTTATACCATGTAATTTTTTTTTTCTTTAGAAGCGGTAAAGATACATTTTCGTTCGCTAAAGAAAGTAGCCTTGAAACCAATTACACCAAGAAAAAAGAAAAGAATGGTATTGCGTAGCAGGAGAGAAAGGGTAAAACATTTATAATATGGATTGATCCGGGTGTGGAAACCTATTAATTAATAAGACTCCGTGAGAATCAAACTTACAACGTTGTGGTCGCAAGCGGCCAGCAGAGCAACAAACGGAGGCTTTTGTTGAAAACACTTCATGAGTTCTTAGTGATGTATGATGGATGTTTATGCCACTAAATATTCCATTTATTCGGCTTTTTGTTAGAACTTATGTCATGATTCAGTTGGTGGTTCAGTTGGTAGAGTGCTGCAGGAGACTTGAGGCTGTCGGTATAGATTACCTTTTTCAGAGATGTGCTCGGTTGAGTCTGAAAATATTTCCACACTTGAAAGACACATTCATAATCTATTTTATAGTACACATGTCGCCCAGTGCAAATACAAAATATTTATAGTACACATGTCGCCGAGTGCAAATACGAAATATTTGTCATTAAAACATTTATATATTTTTGGGATTTATTTAAGTTGTGAATCTGTACCGTGGCGAATCAAGATTTAGGCTATAGTTACGATAGTCTGTCATGGCAACCTGGGTTACTGCGTGTCAGGCTTGTGGGCTTTTCACAGATGCGCATGCGTCGTCGTAGGCATATTGAAACGTTCGATGTATCTTCCTTGTGTATGTTTAAATTAATAATGTTTATATGTTCACCGGGGAGGGGATTTAATAAGTTCTTATGGCATTTTTGAAAATTTATCTGACTAAGCTGGCTTTCGAAAATAGTTTTATTGTTCTCACTATACCTCAATAGCTAAGTTGTAAAAGCGTCTGTGCTTTAGCCCGAAAACTTAAGTTCGATGGCCGCTTGGGGGACAACGTTTATTAATATATTTATTCCTTTCTATCAAAAGCTGTTAGAACGAAGAAGGAAAGAAACCACCGAAGAAGAACATAAACGATATAAAACTGTGTTGAAAGTGCAATATATGTCGGAGGACGACGATGCTTCACATGGACATACTTGGCGTCACCTTAAGTTGAACTGGAGGTCAGACGAGGTCAGCAACTATTTTTACTCTCTGGACGACAGAGTAAACGCTAAACGTGCCGAACATTCAACCGAACGGACCAAAATAACTGAGGTTGGACATTCGAATAAACAAGCACCCAAAGATGCTCCCCAATGGGCGTTAAAGCCACGAGCGCAAGACAGTAGTGCAACCTGCACACGAGCAACTGACACAGTCGCAGATCCCACTCCTAGGATACGACGAGGTGTTCGAACGCGAGGCGGCCGAAGCGGTAGCAGTCAGTCGAGGACAACAAACAGCAATCGCATAAGACATTTAGCTAATGCTTCCAGCCTACCAGCACGACGAGAAATACGTTTTGCTGCAGAAGATGTTTTGAACGTGATGATGGAGTAACAATAAACTTAACTTTTTATAATTAATTATCTGCTCTGTGACTTGCGATATTGATGACACTCTTTCAAACGTCAATACAACCGCTTACTGTATATTACTATATTGTATAAAACAAATATATTCCATTTTTATTTGAGTACGTGACAACGTTGTAAGAACATATCAGTTTTTGTTTTTACCGCGTCGTCTGTGCATCTATATACTGTAACTGAACAGACAACGGCAAAATGATATATATATTATATATATATATATATATATATATATATATATATATAATATATATATATCATTTTGCCGTTGTCTGTTCAGTTACAGTATATAGATGCACAGACGACGCGGTAAAAACAAAAACTGTTCTTACAACGTTGTCACGTATATATATATATATATATATATATATATATATATATATATATATATATATATATATATATATATATATATATATATATATATATATATATATATATATATATATATATATATATATATATATATATATATATATATATATATGGTGAAGGAAAATTTCGAGTGTTGGAGTGGCGCGGGTTCAATTAAGGCCTTGAAGTTGCATTTTTCGCAAGTCAGCAACTGGTCCCGGTTTGGTATTAAAATGTATGTATTCCAACACTCGAAATTTTCCTTCACCATAAATCCTTTCAACTATAGTTGAGTGAAATGCCAAATATTACATTATATATATATATATATATATATATATATATATATATTATATATATATATATATATATTATATATATATATATATATATATATATATATATATATATATATATATATATATACATATATATATATATATATATATATATATATATATATATATATATATATATATATATATATATATATATATATATATATATATATATATATATATATATATATATATATATATATATATATATATATATATATATATATATATATATATATATATATATATATATATATATATATATATTATATATGTGCGCACGCTCACTGCTTGCAGTTTGAGCACTCTGGCATGGTTTTTTATGTCCCACATTTGTGTGGCATCAAGGGTGACTGTAAATAGCAGTTACCTTCATCCTGCTCATCAGCACTACACTGATGAGGCCCAAAAGGCCGAAACGGTACCGTCTGTAGTTATATATAGTATGATATATATATATTTTAATTATTATTAAAGCCCTCTGTATACAAGAAGTTGTGTGTCGCTTCGCTACTTTGGGAAGTGCGCTCGAGAGGCCTTTCTCCACATTATGGTTAGATGCGATGTCTGCCTGTTGGTGTTAAGTGAAAGCAGTGAAAGCGACGAATTTAATATGTATATGGAAAATGACTGACTGTTCTGACAGTGTCTCATTAGCTCAAATGTGGGTTCGATTCCCGGTTGGGGCAGTCACTTGACAGAAAACAACCGAGAAAAGTTTGCTTATAAATTTTTTTTAACAGTTTTAAAAACCTTGCTGGTCCACTCTGGTGTGCTAAGTAAGTCCGATACCGTGACAACGAGTGTGTCTTTAGAGGATATATAGAAACATGCATGGCGTGAAATACGCGAGCACTGTGTTTTTCTTTTTTTCATGCTCCATAGATGGCATTTTTTGTTGTCTGTACCGTTATTATGTGACGTGAGAACATCAGTGACCCACTCAACTTGTAGGCCGCTTTTTGCTTCATACCATGTTGTGACGTGTACTATGTACTACATATATAATTGTACAGACAACAGCAAAATGGGATGTATTTGTTAATTATCTATGTGTGTATGTTTTCATACTGGTGTTCATGCATATGTCAGACGATTGCTACGCACAGGTTTCAAATATAAGACCATGACGTTACCAACAAAGTTTCAACGTTCTCAAAACGACGTAAATTCATTCAGAAATTTGTATGAACTCAAAGAAACGAGTTTCACAGTTCTCTATAACTCTCATTATCCGTGGTTACTTTTCAAATCAAACTTAAAGCCAATTATCCAGTGACCTCACCGTTCTTGTTTGCGTAATTAAGCTCCTATATTCGGGCGGACTGTATCAGAAAAGTGATGGGGAAGAAAAGGAAGATGAGAGCAACACAAGCCCGATCACACAAATGAAACAAGCTCACGTTTCACACTTATGCTTATTTCATACCGGTTCTCACTAGTGAAATAAATAAAAGCACACGAGACGGAAATGTTTCTTTTTCTTGCGAAAATGCTTTTCACGTCGGTTCACACTTTATATTCTTGTGCTCGTGTTTGTGCTTATTTCACAAGTGTGAACCAGGCTTTTGTTGCTCTCATCGCCATACAACTTATTTACTTTATGTCTACTTTGTATTTTAACAGTTGTAAAAACGTAGATACTATTGGGATATTATAATAAAAAATACATTATTTTTTAGTTGCGAAGAGCACGAAATCATACTTTGTATTTTAGTTGTATATGTACTTGGAATATAACGTAATTTATTTGTTCTGCTATTTCAAATGGGTTGAAAATATTATTATTCCTTTCTTTTTTTTGAATGCCATGTATGGCCAAATTTAGTGAAGTTTGCTGCATTGTTTTTAAATCGTAACGCGTTTATATTATATTACCAGCACATATGTATAACTTTCCCTAAATTAAATACGTGCATGAAATATTTTAAGTTTGTATTTTATGCAAATTTCTCAATATCAATATTCTGTCCAGTTTTATGCTCGAAATAGCACCAACGCGTAAACATCCAGCCTAACTTTTTAGAAATCCTTTCCCGAAACCAAAAATTACAAAATGAAAATTCCTAATTTTAATTATTGCCCTAGCATGAGGGCCTGTAAACAATACTTTATCCAATATTCTTACATGATACATTAATATTCACAATCCGTAATCCTATGGAATTCAGAGATATTCTGTCGTGTGATTACTAAGGGGGTTTTATTCAGACGTATTCAGGGTAAGAATTTCCCCATCTTTAGGGGATATTCACACCTGAATACTTTAGAATAGCATTGATTACTACCAATATTCCGAAACATATTCAATAGTATACTAATCTGAATACGCGACTTTTCATGCAGTGTATATTGAGTATTTTGATATATAGTGCCCTAATACTGATGTTAGTCTGATAAGCCATTTTTGGCCAAAATGGCTTCTTTTTGTCTTTTTTATCCCAGATATTCATGGAAATGGTATTAGTTATAAACTTAACTTATTTATTTTCTGCATTCTCAACCTATTTTCAAGATTTAAAGTTCATTTGCAAAGTTTAACATAGGCATTTTTAGATTTTTACTTGAAATTCTTGATGAGGGTGTGATGACATTTTGAACACTGACAACAAGTTGTTGGATATTTAGGCTCAAACTCGTTTGTTTCTTAACATTTATTCACAAACAGACAGACATATTAACATAAAAAGCGTCGAACGATAAACTTCAAGAATCACTAAAAAGATAAACTTATTCCTCGTGGCGACACACGTCACTTCCGTTTTACTATACTCTAATGCTCAGTCTCTCTCGCACTCTCTCACACTCCTCCCGTTGATCGATGCAACTAAACCGATCAACGAACGATAATATAAACATGCCAATTCGGCTTGTCCTGTATACAGTATATATATATAGTTCAAGATAGTTCAACTAAGTTCTTGTATCCACTGCTGTCTTCGTTCGTCTGCAGCAATGGCGGCTCTCCTTCTTGGTCTTTCCCTGGACCCGTTATTATCTACGTCTTGGGTTTCGTCATTTTTCTGTGGTTTCTGGCTCTTCGTGTTCTCCTTAATATGTTCACCGTCTCTAGAATCGTTGATTTCTAAAGGTATTAACTTCTGCACTGGCCTCCTCAATATGCTAGGTTGCATTCCCTTGTTGCTGACTCTAACCTTTGCTCCTCTCACTTGATTGTCTTCCCCTTCAAAGAGTTCTTCAATCCGCCCAAGTCTCCAGGTTGCTCTGGCAGTGTCGTCATGAATAACAACTACGTCGCCTACTGACACTGTCCTTGAACCAGTTCTTCTGGATTTCAAACGATGTGACTCTCTAAGTTCTAAGAGATACTCATGATTCCATCTCTTCCAGAAGTGCTCAATCAAGTTTCCCAGATGTGTTCTTCTGCGGGCGAGGTCATCCCTTGTCGGTTGCCACTCAGGATCTTCTTCATCATCATCGTCAATGATGCTAGGAATAGAAAGAAGACGTCTTCCACACAAGAGATGCGAAGGTGTAAGCGGCTCTTCGGTATCTTCTGATGACACGTACGAAATTGGTCTTGAATTAAGGACAGCTTCCACTTCAATGACAACGGTCAACAGTTCCTCGTATGTGAGCTTCGCGTTCTTTAGGACCTTTTTTAAGCATCGCTTTACCGATTTTATCAACCGTTCAAAAAATCCTCCCCACCATGGGCCTTTTCCAGGTTGAACGACCAGTGAATCTTCTTTGATGAGAGGTAATTCTTCACACCGGGGAGATCGAATAGCGCTGTCAACTTCTTAGCGGCCGAGATGAAGGTTTTTGCGTTGTCTGAGATGACCCTTTGTGGTATCCCTCGTCTGGCGGAGAACCTCCTGAAACTTCTTAAGAATGCTTCTGTTGACATATCCTGTACAAGATCTAGGTGTACGGCTCGCGTTACTCCACATGTATACAGGCATATCCACACCTTTGTCGTTTCTTCTCCTGCTGTGCCTTGTTTTCGTACATACAACGGTCCGGCAAAGTCGATCCCTGTGTAGGTAAAGGGTTGATCCTGCGTCACTCTACATTTGGGCAATGGTGGTGGATCTGGTGGATCGTACGCCTTTCCCTCCATGCGACGACAGGTAACGCATCGATGAATCACCTTTCTAACGAATTGTCTCCCTTTGACCAACCAGTAACTTGATCTAAGTTCCGTAAGGGTTTCCTTTACGCCGTTGTGTTGTATCCTTTGGTGACATTCTTCTACAATGAGTGTTGTCGCTCGGTGACTTCCTTCGAGAAGTATAGGATGCTTCGTCTCGTACTTGATTTCAGCGTTGGATACACGTCCACCACATCTTACCAGACCTTGATTGTCGGTGAATAATCCAAACTCTTGATGCCAGGATTCGTATTTCGGATTTCTCTTCAAGGATGTCTGTACTTCCTTTAGCCATAACATCTCTGCTTCTTTGATGTCGTTCGCTCCTACTTCTCTTGACTGGCATGCCTTTCTTAGAATCTTGACAAATTTCAGAACCAGTGCTGTAACTCTCACAAGCCTTTGGAACGAACTGAAATTCTCGCAGGTAATGATCTTGGCTATATTGCATTCATTTTCGACTACCAGAAGAGTGTTCTGAGTCGTGTTTTCCAATCTCTTTCGATCAGCGATCTTCATTTCCTTTGTACACTCTGTTGGAATGTCCTCACTGGAATGCTCTTGGCGTTCTTGCAGATTGTTCTCGTTGGATAACCACTCTGGTCCGCGATTCCACAGCTCACAGTTGATAAGATTTGAGGGCGACATTCCTCTCGATGGTACGTCTGCTGGATTCTCGTTTCCTGGACAATGCCTCCAAGAGGTGACTTGGGTAAGCTTGCGAATTTCGTTGACTCTGTTTTCGACGAATTGTTTCCATTCTTTGTCAGGCTGCGTTATCCAATAAAGCGAGACCTTGGAATCAGTCCAGCATGTAGAGGTTTCGAGTGTCATCACAGACTTCAGTGCTCTTTCGACGCTAGCGATTAGCCTTGCCAATAAGAGGGCAGAAAGGAGTTCCAACCGAGGTATTGACTGTTTTTCGAGGGGTGACACCCTGCTCTTGGACGTGACGAACCTTATGTGGGCACCATTCGATGTCTGCACCTTGAGGTAAACTACTGCGGCGTAAGCTTTCATAGAGGCGTCGCAGAATCCATGCAACGTGCGTGAGGTTACTTCTTCCCTGATATTGGCCAAATAATGTCTTGGAAATGTCACTGGCTGGAGTTTTCCAAGCTCCTCCATCAATTTCCACCAGGCAGACTTCGAGGCTTCATCCAATGGTTCGTCCCAATCGATCTTGGTTTCGTGGAGACCTTGAAATAGGATCTTGAGTTGAATGGTGATAGGTGACAGGAAGCCGACAGGATCATATATGCTAGAGGCCACTCTGACGACATTTCTCTTGGTTGGCTCACATTTCTTGGCACTGTCTACGATATCTTTCAAATCGAAGATGAAACAGTCTTCCTCAGGGTTCCATCTCAACCCCAGGACCTTCTGTTCCCTCTGGTCTGTTGTTGGTCCGGTATCTCCTATCGTGCTCTTGGTATAGGACTCATCTGCATGTTCGACTGCTCCTCCTTTACACTGCCTTCCAGGAAATTCCTCTTCGTCCATGGTTTTGTGGCTCTGCGGGTCAATTTCTCTTGTTTCTGTGACTTGTATGTTGGACTCGTTAGCATCAATCTTGCTCATCAGCTCCTTCGAGTTGGACATAAACTTCCGTAAGTTAAAGCCTCCTTCCGCCAATCTCAATTTTGACTTCAAGTAGAATTCATACGTCTCTTGCACATCGTTGCTTCCGGCACTGAGGTCATCAACATAGATGTTCTGCAGGAACTTCTCTACGAACTGTGGATCAATTGACTCGTACTTGTGGATATGATGGTCGATCGTTGCGTTGAGCAAAAATGGACTCGATGACACACCAAAGACTACTCTGGTAAATCGTAGAACGATGATCTTTGGATTCTCACTTGTGATGTCATTCACCCAAAGAAACCGTAGAGCATTTCTATCTTCTTCTGCAATCGACACCATCAGGAAGGCCTTCTCGATGTCACTTATGAGAGCTATCTTGTAGCTTCGAAATCGTAACAGTATGTCAAATATGTTCTTTGACAGCGATGGTCCTATATATAGACAGCTGTTGAGGGAGATTCCACTAGATTTCGATGATGCATCATAGACAATTCTCAATCGTGTAGTTTCTTTATCTCTACGTATAACGGCGTGGTGAGGAAGATAGTGCACCTTTCCAACTTCACTTGCCAAGGCTGGGTCAACTTGCTCCACAATTCCTTTTGCCAGTTGGTCTTTAATGACATTATCATATTCTTTCAAGATTTCTGGTGTCTGCTTCAGACGACTGTAAAGGGAATGGAAACGATGCAGGCTGGACTTGTAGTTGTCAGGCAACAATGGATGTGATGGTTTCCACGGCAGGTGAACTTGGTATCTCCCATTCTTGTGCGAAATTGTATCAGTGAAGGTTTCATACACCGATGGTTCCTCTGGTTGGATTCCAAGAGACTCCAACTCCCAGAACCTCTTAATCTCGTCGTTCAATATCTGGTTGTGTTCTTTTGGCTCTGTTGCACACTTTAAGACGTGGGTACATGCCAAGTTAATCGAGGAATTACATTCTTCTGCACCACCTTCGACTGGACCGGAAAGGACCCATCCTAATTTGGTATTCATTGCTGTTGGTCCAGATTCTCCTTTTACTACTTCGCTAGTGACCAGGTTCCAGTATTGATCTGATCCAACAAGTATGTCGACAGGTGCATCCCTTTCTCCACTGGATTCATCGGCTAGTTTGAGGAAAGCTAGGTGGCTGTACTTGCTTTGGGCAACCTGTGTTCTTTGGTGGTTTAGTGGTGAGCATATGGTGGGAACACAATAAGCATTCAGAGTGATGGGTGTATTGCCTTCACTACCAAGACATAGCTGTACGACATCACAGACTTGGGTTCTTTCATTGTTAGAATTAAAGGTCTTGATCATTAATGGCTCTGATTTCAGTGTGGGAAGATTCAACTTGTCCTTTAATCTTGACGTTATGTAGGATCTTTGGCTGCCACTGTCCAGGATTACTCTGACTCTGATGGTCTTCTGTGGAGTACTTGCACTATACACGTCGGCTTGGGCTGTTTGGAGAAGAATAGATGTTTCAGCATTGATATACATTGTGAGGGCTTTTTTCTCGTTTGGCGATTCTTGGTTGCTGCTTGTCTTGTCTGGTTCTCTCTGCTCTTGTTCTTTCCTTTGATGTGGTGGGGGTTTTGTTGTTTCACCATTCTTCCCGCCAACGTGTGGTGGATCTTTGGAACTACAAATGCTGGCATGATGTCGTTTCCCACAGTGGTAGCACTTCATGTTTGAGATGCATTCTCTGCTAATATGATTCTTGCGAAGACAGATGTAACATCTACCCTCTTTTCTTAGGATTTCCTTTCTCGCTGCAGTGTTGGTCACCACATTGCAGTTGGCAGAAGGATGGGGGTGTTTGCAATAGGTGCAAGTAGGTGTGTTTCCATCTGAGAATAATGATGCAGCTGAACTGAATCCCTTGTATCGTGGTGGTGGTCTCTCATTATTTCGGTGGTCTTCTGGTGGCTTCGAGCTCAACAAGTTTGCTCTTTCTCTAGCTTCGAGCTCTTTCTTCAAGGTGTCTAACATCTTATCGAGTGACCATTGATTTCCTAAGGCTTTGGTGATTATTATTCGAATTTCTTGTGGAAGTTTGTTCATCAGTATTGAGATCATCAGGTTTCCATATGAACTTGATTCCACACCGAGGGCCCTAAGACCCCTCACATGAGATTCCACCTTGTCATAGAGTTGACGAAGAGCCTTGACATTGTTGAGACTGCTGACACTTGTTAAGTTCCACAAGGCTTCCATATGGCCATTGATGATAACTTGCTGGTTTCCAAATCTCTCTTCAAGAATTTTAACTGCTTCATCATAGTTGGCGTTTGTCATATTTAAACCTGCTACAGCTTCAGCTGCTGAATGTTCCAAAAGTGATTTTAAGTAGTTAAACTTGTCAATCTTAGTGAGATTACTGTTATCATGTATGGCTGATGCATAACAGTCCCAAAATGTCGTCCATCTTGTAACATCTCCACCAAATTTCCTCAAATTTAACTTAGGAAGATGTACTTTGGTGCTTGTAACAACACTGTGACTGATTGGGGATACACTTTGGGTTGTACTGTTAGTGTTATGCTCAATCGGTGGCGAAGATTCAGTTGTATTTTGCTGTAATGCTGTCTCAATATAAACAATAGCTTGTTGCATACCTTCTTTGAAAATGTCCGATTGTTCGATCTCATAGTCGATGTCTTCTTCTTTTATCAGGTTTAGTATGGTTTCGTCGAGTTCGTTCAATACTCTTATCTTCTCTCTAAGGCTGACGACTTGCTGTTTTAATTTGGTTGCCATATCTGGGGTATAATACTTGGGGTCGAATACCTTTAGTGTTTCTTCAGCCGACGCTATCATTCTCTTGGCCGAAGATCTGTGCCCTCCGCGGATTTTTATTTTCCTTTTAAGCTCCTCCGACATCATGTATTGAGGATATATTATGGCGTTTCTACAGGTTTTCCAGCTTTTCTAGTACAGGTTTTCCAGTTTCGTATTCGAATCTTGACTTCACTTCTTCTCTTCTTCGGGACTGTATTTGACTTTTTTCTTCATTCACGGCTTAACTCCGGCTCCGAATGACCATGTTGGATATTTAGGCTCAAACTCGTTTGTTTCTTAACATTTATTCACAAACAGACAGACATATTAACATAAAAAGCGTCGAACGATAAACTTCAAGAATCACTAAAAAGATAAACTTATTCCTCGTGGCGACACACGTCACTTCCGTTTTACTATACTCTAATGCTCAGTCTCTCTCGCACTCTCTCACACAAGTCATTCAAACTTTTTTTAAATTTTTAACTTGAACATTCCTTTAAATGGACTTGTTAATATGTTTCCTACTTTCTCAGGCTATTGTTAACATTGTTTGAGAGTTTAGCTGTTATGCATTGAGTATTTTGATATATATTGCCCTAATACTGATGTTAGTCAGATAAGCCATTTTTGGGCAATATGGCTTCTTTTTGCCTTTTTTATTCCAGATACTCATGGGAATAGTATTAGTTATAAACTTAACTTATTTATTTTCTGCATTCTCAAGCTATTTTCAATATTTAAGGTTCATTTGCAAAGTTTAACATAGGCATTTTTAGATTTTTTCATGAAATTCTTGATGAGGGTGTGATGACATTTTGAACACTGACAACAGGCAATTCACGCTTTTTTTTAAATTTTCAACTTGAGCATTCTTTCAAATGAACTTGTTAATATGTTTCCTACTTTCTCAGACTGTTGTTAACATTGTTTGAGAGTTTAGCTGTTCTATATTGAGTATTTTGATATATAGTGCCCTAATACTGATGTTAGTCTGATAAACCATTGTTGGCCAAAATGGCTTCTCTTTGTCTTTTTTATCCCAGATATTCATGGAAATAGTATTAGTTATAAACTTAACTTATTTATTTTCTGCATTCTCAACCTATTTTCAATATTTAAAGTTCATTTGCAAAGTTTAACATAGGCATTTTTAGATTTTTACTTGAAATTCTTGATGAGGGTGTGATGACATTTTGAACACTGACAACAGGCCATTCAAACTTTTTTTAAATTTTAAACTAGAACATTCTTTCAAATGAACTTGTTAATATGTTTCCTACTTTCTCAGACTATTGTTAACATTGTTTGAGAGTTTAACTGTTATACATTGAGTATTTTGATATATATTGCCCTAATACTGATGTTAGTCTGATAAGCCATTTTTGGGCAATATGGCTTCTTTTTGCCTTTTTTATCCAAGATATTCATGGGAATAGTAGTAGTTATAAACTTAACTTATTTATTTTCTGCATTCTCAAGCTATTTTCAATATTTAAGGTTCATTTGCAAAGTTTAACATAGGCATTTTTAGATTTTTTCATGAAATTCTTGATGAGGGTGTGATGACATTTTGAACACTGACAACAGGCAATTCACGCTTTTTTTTAAATTTTCAACTTGAGCATTCTTTCAAATGAACTTGTTAATATGTTTCCTACTTTCTCAGACTGTTGTTAACATTGTTTGAGAGTTTAGCTGTTATGCATAGAGTATTTTCATATATATTGCCCTAATACTGATGTTAGTCTGATAAGCCATTTTTGGCCAAAATGGCTTCTTTTTGCCTTTTTTATCCCAGATATTCATGGAAATGGTATTAGTTATAAACTTAACTTATTTATTTTCTGCATTCTCAACCTATTTTCAATATTTAAAGTTCATTTGCAAAGTTTAACATAGGCATTTTTAGATTCTTTCTGGAAATTCTTGATGAAGGTGTGATGACATTTTGAACACTGACAACACGCCATTCACGCTTTTTTTACATTTTCAACTTGAACATTCTTTCAAATGGACTTGTTAATATGTTTCCTACTTTGTCAGACTATTGTTAACATTGTTTGAGAGTTTAACTGTTATGCATTGAGTATTTTGATATATAGTGCCCTAATACTGATGTTAGTCTGATAAGCCATTTTTGGCCAAAATGGCTGCTTTTTGCCTTTTTATCCCAGATATTCATGGAAATAGTAGTAGTTATAAACTTAATTTATTTATTTTCTGCATTCTCAACCTATTTTCAATATTTAAAGTTCATTTGCAAAGTTTAACATAGGCATTTTTAGATTTTTTCTTGAAATTCTTGATGAGGGTGTGATGACATTTTGAAAACTGACAACAGGCCATTCAAACTTTTTTTAAATTTTAAACTTGAACATTCTTTCAAATGGACTTGTTAATATGTTTCCTACTTTCTCAGACTATTGTTAACATTGTTTGAGAGTTTAGCTGTTCTATATTGAGTATTTTGATATATAGTGCCCTAATACTGATGTTAGTCTGATAAGCCATTTTTGGCCAAAATGGCCTCTTTTTGTCTTTTTTATCCCAGATATTCATGGAAATGGTATTAGTTATAAACTTAACTTATTTATTTTCTGCATTCTCAACCTATTTTCAAGATTTAAAGTTCATTTGCAAAGTTTAACATAGGCATTTTTAGATTTTTACTTGAAATTCTTGATGAGCGTGTGATGACATTTTGAACACTGACAACAAGTCATTCAAACTTTTTTTAAATTTTAAACTTGAACATTCCTTCAAATGGACTTGTTAATATGTTTCCTACTTTCTCAGGCTATTGCTAACATTGTTTGAGAGTTTAGCTGTTATGCATTGAGTATTTTGATATATATTGCCCTAATACTGATGTTAGTCAGATAAGCCATTTTTGGCCAAAATGGCTTCTTTTTGTCTTTTTTATTCCAGATATTCATGGGAATAGTATTAGTTATAAACTTAACTTATTTATTTTCTGCATTCTCAACCTATTTTCAAGATTTAAAGTTCATTAGCAAAGTTTAACATAGGCATTTTTAGATTTTTTCTTGAAATTCTTGATGAGGGTGTGATGACATTTGAACACTGACAACAGGCCATTCAAACTTTTTTTTAATTTTAAACTTGAACATTCTTTCAAATGGACTTGTTAATATGTTTCCTACTTTCTCAGACTATTGTTAACATTGTTTGAGAGTTTAGCTGTTCTATATTGAGTATTTTGATATATAGTGCCCAAATACTGATGTTAGTCTGATAAGCCATTTTTGGCCAAAATGGCTTCTTTTTGCCTTTTTTATCCCAGATATTCATGGAAATGGTATTAGTTATAAACTTAACTTATTTATTTTCTGCATTCTCAACCTATTTTCAATATTTAAAGTTCATTTGCAAAGTTTAACATAGGCATTTTTAGATTTTTACTTGAAATTCTTGATGAGGGTGTGATGACATTTTGAACACTGACAACAGGCCATTCAACCTTTTTTTAAATTTTAAACTTGAACATTCTTTCAAATGGACTTGTTAATATGTTTCCTACTTTCTCAGGCTATAATTGTTAACATTGTTTGAGAGTTTAGCTGTTATGCATTGAGTATTTTGATATATATTGCCCTAATACTGATGTTAGTCAGATAAGCCAATATTTTGGCCAAAATGGCTTCTTTTTGTCTTTTTTATCCCAGATATTCATGGGAATAGTATTAGTTATAAACTTAACTTATTTATTTTCTGCATTCTCAACCTATTTTCAAGATTTAAAGTTCATTAGCAAAGTTTAACATAGGCATTTTTAGATTTTTTCTTGAAATTCTTGATGAGGGTGTGATGACATTTTGAACACTGACAACAGGCCATTCAAACTTTTTTTAAATTTTAAACTTGAACATTCTTTCAAATGGACTTTTTTAATATGTTTCCTACTTTCTCAGACTATTGTTAACATTGTTTGAGAGTTTAGCTGTTCTATTTTGAGTATTTTGATATATAGTGCCCTAATACTGATGTTAGTCTGATAAACCATTGTTGGCCAAAATGGCTTCTCTTTGTCTTTTTTATCCCAGATATTCATGGAAATAGTATTAGTTATAAACTTAACTTATTTATTTTCTGCATTCTCAACCTATTTTCAATATTTAAAGTTCATTTGCAAAGTTTAACATAGGCATTTTTAGATTTTTACTTGAAATTCTTGATGAGGGTGTGATGACATTTTGAACACTGACAACAGGCCATTCAAACTTT
This sequence comes from Chrysogorgia sp. JL179-B06, assembly GCA_035772405.1. Lineage (NCBI taxonomy): Eukaryota > Metazoa > Cnidaria > Anthozoa > Scleralcyonacea > Chrysogorgiidae > Chrysogorgia > Chrysogorgia sp. JL179-B06. The sequence continues at coordinate 1,260,892 of JAYKKM010000215.1, read as the reverse complement.
TTTTAAATTTTAAACTTGAACATTCTTTCAAATGAACTTGTTAATATGTTTCCTACTTTCTCAGACTATTGTTAACATTGTTTGAGAGTTTAACTGTTATACATTGAGTATTTTGATATATATTGCCCTAATACTGATGTTAGTCTGATAAGCCATTTTTGGGCAATATGGCTTCTTTTTGCCTTTTTTATCCAAGATATTCATGGGAATAGTAGTAGTTATAAACATAACTTATTTATTTTCTGCATTCTCAAGCTATTTTCAATACTTAAGGTTCATTTGCAAAGTTTAACATAGGCATTTTTAGATTTTTTCATGAAATTCTTGATGAGGGTGTGATGACATTTTGAACACTGACAACAGGCAATTCACGCTTTTTTTTAAATTTTCAACTTGAACATTCTTTCAAATGAACTTGTGAATATGTTTCCTACTTTCTCAGACTGTTGTTAACATTGTTTGAGAGTTTAGCTGTTATGCATAGAGTATTTTCATATATATTGCCCTAATACTGATGTTAGTCTGATAAGACATTTTTGGCCAAAATGCCTTCTTTTTGCCTTTTTTGTCCCAGATATTCATGGAAATGGTATTAGTTATAAACTTAACTTATTTATTTTCTGCATTCTCAACCTATTTTCAATATTCAAAGTTCATTTGCAAAGTTTAACATAGGCATTTTTAGATTCTTTCTGGAAATTCTTGATGAGGGTGTGATGACATTTTGAACACTGACAACACGCCATTCACACTTTTTTTACATTTTCAACTTGAACATTCTTTCAAATGGACTTGTTAATATGTTTCCTACTTTCTCAGACTATTGTTAACATTGTTTGAGAGTTTAACTGTTATGCATTGAGTATTTTGATATATATTGCCCTAATACTGATGTTAGTCTGATAAGCCATTTTTGGGCAAAATGGCTTCTTTTTGCCTTTTTTATCCCATATATTCATGGAAATAGTAGTAGTTATAACTTAACTTATTTATTTTCTGCATTCTCAACCTATTTTCAATATTTAAAGTTCATTTGCAAAGTTTAACATAGGCATTTTTAGATTTTTACTTGAATTTCTTGATGAGGGTGTGATGACATTTTGAACACTGACAACACGCCATTCACTCTTTTTTTACATTTTCAACTTGAACATTCTTTCAAATGGACTTGTTAATATGTTTCCTACTTTCTCAGACTATTGTTAATATTGTTTGAGAGTTTAGCTGTTCTATATTGAGTATTTTGATATATAGTGCCCTAATACTGATGTTAGTCTGATAAGCCATTTTTGGCCAAAATGGCTTCTTTTTGTCTTTTTTATCCCAGATATTCATGGAAATCGTATTAGTTATAAATTTAACTTATTTATTTTCTGCATTCTCAACCTATTTTCAAGATTTAAAGTTCATTTGCAAAGTTTAACATAGGCATTTTTAGATTTTTACTTGAAATTCTTGATGAGGGTGTGATGACATTTTGAACACTGACAACAGGCCATTCAAACTTTTTTTAAATTTTAAACTTGAACATTCTTTCAAATGGACTTGTTAATATGTTTCCTACTTTCGCAGGCTATTGTTAACATTGTTTGAGAGTTTAGCTGTTATGCATTGAGTATTTTGATATATATTGCCCTAATACTGATGTTAGTCAAATAAGAAATTTTTGGCCAAAATGGCTTCTTTTTGTCTTTTTTATCCCAGATATTCATGGGAATAGTATTAGTAATAAACTTAACTTATTTATTTTCTGCATTCTCAACCTATTTTCAAGATTTAAAGTTCATTAGCAAAGTTTAACATAGGCATTTTTAGATTTTTTCTTGAAATTCTTGATGAGGGTGTGATGACATTTTGAACACTGACAACAGGCCATTCAAACTTGTTTTAAATTTTAAACTTGAACATTCTTTCAAATGGACTTGTTAATATGTTTCCTACTTTCTCAGACTATTGTTAACATTGTTTGAGAGTTTAGCTGTTCTATATTGAGTATTTTGATATATAGTGTCCTAATACTGATGTTAGTCTGATAAGCCATTTTTGGCCAAAATGGCTTCTTTTTGCCTTTTTTATCCCAGATACTCATGGAAATGCTATTAGTTATAAACTTAACTTATTTATTTCTGCATTCTCAACCTATTTTCAATATTTAAAGTTCATTTGCAAAGTTTAACATAGGCATTTTTAGATTTTTACTTGAAATTCTTGATGAGGGTGTGATGACATTTTGAACACTGACAACAGGCCATTCAACCTTTTTTTAAATTTTAAACTTGAACATTCTTTCAAATGGACTTGTTAATATGTTTCCTACTTTCTCAGGCTATTGTTAACATTGTTTGACAGTTTAGCTGTTATACATTCAGTATTTTGATATATAGTTCCCTAATACTGATGTTAGTCTTGATAAGCCATTTTTGGCCAAAATGGCTTCTTTTTGCCTTTTTTATCCCAGATATTCATGGGAATAGTAGTAGTTATAAACTTAATTTATTTATTTTCTGCATTCTCAACCTATTTTCAATATTTAAAGTTCATTTGCAAAGTTTAACAGAGGCATTTTTAGATTTTTTCTTGAAATTCTTGATGAGGGTGTGATGACATTTTGAACACTGACAACAGGCCATTCAAACTTTTTTAAAATTTTAAACTTGAACATTCTTTCAAATGGACTTGTTAATATGTTTCCTACTTTCTCAGACTATTGTTAACATTGTTTGAGAGTTTAGCTGTTCTATATTGAGTATTTTGATATATAGTGCCCTAATACTGATGTTAGTCTGATAAGCCATTTTTGGCCAAAATGACTTCTTTTTGTCTTTTTTATCCCAGATATTCATGGAAATGGTATTAGTTATAAACTTAACTTATTTGTTTTCTGCATTCTCAACCTATTTTCAAGATTTAAAGTTCATTTGCAAAGTTTAACATAGGCATTTTTAGATTTTTACTTGAAATTCTTGATGAGGGTGTGATGACATTTTGAACACTGACAACAAGTCATTCAAACTTTTTTTAAATTTTAAACTTGAACATTCCTTTAAATGGACTTGTTAATATGTTTCCTACTTGCGCGGGCTATTGTTAACATTGTTTGAGAGTTTAGCTGTTATGCATTGAGTATTTTGATATATATTGCCCTAATACTGATGTTAGTCAGATAAGCCATTTTTGGCCAAAATGGCTTCTTTTTGTCTTTTTTATTCCAGATATTCATGGGAATAGTATTAGTTATAAACTTAACTTATTTATTTTCTGCATTCTCAACCTATTTTCAAGATTTAAAGTTCATTAGCAAAGTTTAACATAGGCATTTTTAGATTTTTTCTTGAAATTCTTGATGAGGGTGTGATGACATTTTGAACACTGACAACAGGCCATTCAAACTTTTTTTAAATTTTAAACATGAACATTCTTTCAAATGGACTTGTTAATATGTTTCCTACTTTCTCAGACTATTGTTAACATTGTTTGAGAGTTTAGCTGTTCTATATTGAGTATTTTGATATATAGTGCCCAAATACTGATGTTAGTCTGATAAGCCACTTACTGCCAAAATGGCTTCTTTTTGCCTTTTTTATCCCAGATATTCATGGAAATGGTATTAGTTATAAACTTAACTTATTTATTTTCTGCATTCTCAACCTATTTTCAATATTTAAAGTTCATTTGCAAAGTTTAACATAGGCATTTTTAGATTTTCACTTGAAATTCTTGATGAGGGTGTGATGACATTTTGAACACTGACAACAGGCCATAAAACCTTTTTTTAAATTTTAAACTTGAACATTCTTTCAAATGGACTTGTTAATATGTTTCCTACTTTCTCAGGCTATTGTTAACATTGTTTGAGAGTTTAGCTGTTATACATTCAGTATTTTGATATATAGTGCCCTAATACTGATGTTAGTCTGATAAGCCATTTTTGGCCAAAATGGCTTCTTTTTGCCTTTTTATCCCAGATATTCATGGAAATAGTAGTAGTTATAAACTTAATTTATTTATTTTCTGCATTCTCAACCTATTTTCAATATTTAAAGTTCATTTGCAAAGTTTAACATAGGCATTTTTAGATTTTTACTTGAAATTCTTGATGAGGGTGTGATGACATTTTGAACACTGACAACAGGCCATTCAACCTTTTTTTAAATTTTAAACTTGAACATTCTTTCAAATGGACTTGTTAATATGTTTCCTACTTTCTCAGGCTATAATTGTTAACATTGTTTGAGAGTTTAGCTGTTATGCATTGAGTATTTTGATATATATTGCCCTAATACTGATGTTAGTCAGATAAGCCAATATTTTGGCCAAAATGGCTTCTTTTTGTCTTTTTTATCCCAGATATTCATGGGAATAGTATTAGTTATAAACTTAACTTATTTATTTTCTGCATTCTCAACCTATTTTCAAGATTTAACGTTCATTAGCAAAGTTTAACATAGGCATTTTTAGATTTTTTTCTTGAAATTCTTGATGAGGGTGTGATGACATTTTGAACACTGACAACAGGCCATTCAAACTTTTTTTAAATTTTAAACTTGAACATTCTTTCAAATGGACTTTTTAATATGTTTCCTACTTTCTCAGACTATTGTTAACATTGTTTGAGAGTTTAGCTGTTCTATATTGAGTATTTTGATATATAGTGCCCTAATACTGATGTTAGTCTGATAAACCATTGTTGGCCAAAATGGCTTCTCTTTGTCTTTTTTATCCCAGATATTCATGGAAATAGTATTAGTTATAAACTTAACTTATTTATTTTCTGCATTCTCAACCTATTTTCAATATTTAAAGTTCATTTGCAAAGTTTAACATAGGCATTTTTAGATTTTTACTTGAAATTCTTGATGAGGGTGTGATGACATTTTGAACACTGACAACAGGCCATTCAACCTTTTTTTAAATTTTAAACTTGAACATTCTTTCAAATGAACTTGTTAATATGTTTCCTACTTTCTCAGACTATTGTTAACATTGTTTGAGAGTTTAACTGTTATACATTGAGTATTTTGATATATATTGCCCTAATACTGATGTTAGTCTGATAAGCCATTTTTGGGCAATATGGCTTCTTTTTGCCTTTTTTATCCAAGATATTCATGGGAATAGTAGTAGTTATAAACTTAACTTATTTATTTTCTGCATTCTCAAGCTATTTTCAATATTTAAGGTTCATTTGCAAAGTTTAACATAGGCATTTTTAGATTTTTTCATGAAATTCTTGATGAGGGTGTGATGACATTTTGAACACTGACAACAGGCAATTCACGCTTTTTTTTAATTTTCAACTTGAACATTCTTTCAAATGAACTTGTTAATATGTTTCCTACTTTCTCAGACTGTTGTTAACATTGTTTGAGAGTTTAGCTGTTATGCATAGAGTATTTTCATATATATATTGCCCTAATACTGATGTTAGTCTGATAAGCCATTTTTGGCCAAAATGGCTTCTTTTTGCCTTTTTTATCCCAGATATTCATGGAAATGGTATTAGTTATAAACTTAACTTATTTATTTTCTGCATTCTCAACCTATTTTCAATATTTAAAGTTCATTTGCAAAGTTTAACATAGGCATTTTTAGATTCTTTCTGGAAATTCTTGATGAGGGTGTGATGACATTTTGAACACTGACAACACGCCATTCACTCTTTTTTTACATTTTCAACTTGAACATTCTTTCAAATGGACTTGTTAATATGTTTCCTACTTTCTCAGACTATTGTTAACATTGTTTGAGAGTTTAACTGTTATGCATTGAGTATTTTGATATATATTGCCCTAATACTGATGTTAGTCTGATAAGCCATTTTTGGCCAAAATGGCTTCTTTTTGCCTTTTTTATCCCAGATATTCATGGAAATAGTAGTAGTTATAAACTTAACTTATTTATTTTCTGCATTCTTAACCTATTTTCAATATTTAAAGTTCATTTGCAAAGTTTAACATAGGCATTTTTAGATTCTTTCTGGAAATTCTTGATGAAGGTGTGTGATGACATTTTGAACACTGACAACACGCCATTCACTCTTTTTTTACATTTTCAACTTGAACATTCTTTCAAATGGACTTGTTAATATGTTTCCTACTTTCTCAGACTATTGTTAACATTGTTTGAGAGTTTAACTGTTATGCATTGAGTATTTTGATATATAGTGCCATAATACTGATGTTAGTCTGATAAGCCATTTTTGGCCAAAATGGCAGCTTTTTGCCTTTTTTATCCCAGATATTCATGGAAATAGTAGTAGTTATCAACTTAATTTATTTATTTTCTGCATTCTCAACCTATTTTCAATATTTAAAGTTCATTTGCAAAGTTTAACATAGGCATTTTTAGATTTTTTCTTGAAATTCTTGATGAGGGTGTGATGACATTTTGAACACTGACAACAGGCCATTCAAACTTTTTTTAAATTTTAAACTTGAACATTCTTTCAAATGGACTTGTTAATATGTTTCCTACTTTCTCAGACTATTGTTAACATTGTTTGAGAGTTTAGCTGTTCTATATTGAGTATTTTGATATACAGTGCCCTAATACTGATGTTAGTCTGATAAGCCATTTTTGGCCAAAATGGCTTCTTTTTGTCTTTTTTATCCCAGATATTCATGGAAATGGTATTAGTTATAAACTTAACTTATTTATTTTCTGCATTCTCAACCTATTTTCAAGATTTAAAGTTCATTTGCAAAGTTTAACATAGGCATTTTTAGATTTTTACTTGAAATTCTTGATGAGCGTGTGATGACATTTTGAACACTGACAACAAGTCATTCAAACTTTTTTTAAATTTTAAACTTGAACATTCCTTCAAATGGACTTGTTAATATGTTTCCTACTTTCTCAGGCTATTGCTAACATTGTTTGAGAGTTTAGCTGTTATGCATTGAGTATTTTGATATATAGTGCCCTAATACTGATGTTAGTCTGATAAACCATTGTTGGCCAAAATGGCTTCTCTTTGTCTTTTTTATCCCAGATATTCATGGAAATAGTATTAGTTATAAACTTAACTTATTTATTTTCTGCATTCTCAACCTATTTTCAATATTTAAAGTTCATTTGCAAAGTTTAACATAGGCATTTTTAGATTTTTACTTGAAATTCTTGATGAGGGTGTGATGACATTTTGAACACTGACAACAGGCCATTCAACCTTTTTTTAAATTTTAAACTTGAACATTCTTTCAAATGAACTTGTTAATATGTTTCCTACTTTCTCAGACTATTGTTAACATTGTTTGAGAGTTTAACTGTTATACATTGAGTATTTTGATATATATTGCCCTAATACTGATGTTAGTCTGATAAGCCATTTTTGGGCAATATGGCTTCTTTTTGCCTTTTTTATCCAAGATATTCATGGGAATAGTAGTAGTTATAAACATAACTTATTTATTTTCTGCATTCTCAAGCTATTTTCAATACTTAAGGTTCATTTGCAAAGTTTAACATAGGCATTTTTAGATTTTTTCATGAAATTCTTGATGAGGGTGTGATGACATTTTGAACACTGACAACAGGCAATTCACGCTTTTTTTTAAATTTTCAACTTGAACATTCTTTCAAATGAACTTGTGAATATGTTTCCTACTTTCTCAGACTGTTGTTAACATTGTTTGAGAGTTTAGCTGTTATGCATAGAGTATTTTCATATATATTGCCCTAATACTGATGTTAGTCTGATAAGACATTTTTGGCCAAAATGCCTTCTTTTTGCCTTTTTTGTCCCAGATATTCATGGAAATGGTATTAGTTATAAACTTAACTTATTTATTTTCTGCATTCTCAACCTATTTTCAATATTCAAAGTTCATTTGCAAAGTTTAACATAGGCATTTTTAGATTCTTTCTGGAAATTCTTGATGAGGGTGTGATGACATTTTGAACACTGACAACACGCCATTCACACTTTTTTTACATTTTCAACTTGAACATTCTTTCAAATGGACTTGTTAATATGTTTCCTACTTTCTCAGACTATTGTTAACATTGTTTGAGAGTTTAACTGTTATGCATTGAGTATTTTGATATATATTGCCCTAATACTGATGTTAGTCTGATAAGCCATTTTTGGGCAAAATGGCTTCTTTTTGCCTTTTTTATCCCAGATATTCATGGAAATAGTAGTAGTTATAACTTAACTTATTTATTTTCTGCATTCTCAACCTATTTTCAATATTTAAAGTTCATTTGCAAAGTTTAACATAGGCATTTTTAGATTTTTACTTGAATTTCTTGATGAGGGTGTGATGACATTTTGAACACTGACAACACGCCATTCACTCTTTTTTTACATTTTCAACTTGAACATTCTTTCAAATGGACTTGTTAATATGTTTCCTACTTTCTCAGACTATTGTTAATATTGTTTGAGAGTTTAGCTGTTCTATATTGAGTATTTTGATATATAGTGCCCTAATACTGATGTTAGTCTGATAAGCCATTTTTGGCCAAAATGGCTTCTTTTTGTCTTTTTTATCCCAGATATTCATGGAAATCGTATTAGTTATAAATTTAACTTATTTATTTTCTGCATTCTCAACCTATTTTCAAGATTTAAAGTTCATTTGCAAAGTTTAACATAGGCATTTTTAGATTTTTACTTGAAATTCTTGATGAGGGTGTGATGACATTTTGAACACTGACAACAGGCCATTCAAACTTTTTTTAAATTTTAAACTTGAACATTCTTTCAAATGGACTTGTTAATATGTTTCCTACTTTCGCAGGCTATTGTTAACATTGTTTGAGAGTTTAGCTGTTATGCATTGAGTATTTTGATATATATTGCCCTAATACTGATGTTAGTCAAATAAGAAATTTTTGGCCAAAATGGCTTCTTTTTGTCTTTTTTATCCCAGATATTCATGGGAATAGTATTAGTAATAAACTTAACTTATTTATTTTCTGCATTCTCAACCTATTTTCAAGATTTAAAGTTCATTAGCAAAGTTTAACATAGGCATTTTTAGATTTTTTCTTGAAATTCTTGATGAGGGTGTGATGACATTTTGAACACTGACAACAGGCCATTCAAACTTGTTTTAAATTTTAAACTTGAACATTCTTTCAAATGGACTTGTTAATATGTTTCCTACTTTCTCAGACTATTGTTAACATTGTTTGAGAGTTTAGCTGTTCTATATTGAGTATTTTGATATATAGTGTCCTAATACTGATGTTAGTCTGATAAGCCATTTTTGGCCAAAATGGCTTCTTTTTGCCTTTTTTATCCCAGATACTCATGGAAATGCTATTAGTTATAAACTTAACTTATTTATTTCTGCATTCTCAACCTATTTTCAATATTTAAAGTTCATTTGCAAAGTTTAACATAGGCATTTTTAGATTTTTACTTGAAATTCTTGATGAGGGTGTGATGACATTTTGAACACTGACAACAGGCCATTCAACCTTTTTTTAAATTTTAAACTTGAACATTCTTTCAAATGGACTTGTTAATATGTTTCCTACTTTCTCAGGCTATTGTTAACATTGTTTGACAGTTTAGCTGTTATACATTCAGTATTTTGATATATAGTTCCCTAATACTGATGTTAGTCTGATAAGCCATTTTTGGCCAAAATGGCTTCTTTTTGCCTTTTTTATCCCAGATATTCATGGGAATAGTAGTAGTTATAAACTTAATTTATTTATTTTCTGCATTCTCAACCTATTTTCAATATTTAAAGTTCATTTGCAAAGTTTAACAGAGGCATTTTTAGATTTTTTCTTGAAATTCTTGATGAGGGTGTGATGACATTTTGAACACTGACAACAGGCCATTCAAACTTTTTTAAAATTTTAAACTTGAACATTCTTTCAAATGGACTTGTTAATATGTTTCCTACTTTCTCAGACTATTGTTAACATTGTTTGAGAGTTTAGCTGTTCTATATTGAGTATTTTGATATATAGTGCCCTAATACTGATGTTAGTCTGATAAGCCATTTTTGGCCAAAATGACTTCTTTTTGTCTTTTTTATCCCAGATATTCATGGAAATGGTATTAGTTATAAACTTAACTTATTTATTTTCTGCATTCTCAACCTATTTTCAAGATTTAAAGTTCATTTGCAAAGTTTAACATAGGCATTTTTAGATTTTTACTTGAAATTCTTGATGAGGGTGTGATGACATTTTGAACACTGACAACAAGTCATTCAAACTTTTTTTAAATTTTAAACTTGAACATTCCTTTAAATGGACTTGTTAATATGTTTCCTACTTGCGCGGGCTATTGTTAACATTGTTTGAGAGTTTAGCTGTTATGCATTGAGTATTTTGATATATATTGCCCTAATACTGATGTTAGTCAGATAAGCCATTTTTGGCCAAAATGGCTTCTTTTTGTCTTTTTTATTCCAGATATTCATGGGAATAGTATTAGTTATAAACTTAACTTATTTATTTTCTGCATTCTCAACCTATTTTCAAGATTTAAAGTTCATTAGCAAAGTTTAACATAGGCATTTTTAGATTTTTTCTTGAAATTCTTGATGAGGGTGTGATGACATTTTGAACACTGACAACAGGCCATTCAAACTTTTTTTAAATTTTAAACATGAACATTCTTTCAAATGGACTTGTTAATATGTTTCCTACTTTCTCAGACTATTGTTAACATTGTTTGAGAGTTTAGCTGTTCTATATTGAGTATTTTGATATATAGTGCCCAAATACTGATGTTAGTCTGATAAGCCACTTACTGCCAAAATGGCTTCTTTTTGCCTTTTTTATCCCAGATATTCATGGAAATGGTATTAGTTATAAACTTAACTTATTTATTTTCTGCATTCTCAACCTATTTTCAATATTTAAAGTTCATTTGCAAAGTTTAACATAGGCATTTTTAGATTTTCACTTGAAATTCTTGATGAGGGTGTGATGACATTTTGAACACTGACAACAGGCCATAAAACCTTTTTTTAAATTTTAAACTTGAACATTCTTTCAAATGGACTTGTTAATATGTTTCCTACTTTCTCAGGCTATTGTTAACATTGTTTGAGAGTTTAGCTGTTATACATTCAGTATTTTGATATATAGTGCCCTAATACTGATGTTAGTCTGATAAGCCATTTTTGGCCAAAATGGCTTCTTTTTGCCTTTTTATCCCAGATATTCATGGAAATAGTAGTAGTTATAAACTTAATTTATTTATTTTCTGCATTCTCAACCTATTTTCAATATTTAAAGTTCATTTGCAAAGTTTAACATAGGCATTTTTAGATTTTTACTTGAAATTCTTGATGAGGGTGTGATGACATTTTGAACACTGACAACAGGCCATTCAACCTTTTTTTAAATTTTAAACTTGAACATTCTTTCAAATGGACTTGTTAATATGTTTCCTACTTTCTCAGGCTATAATTGTTAACATTGTTTGAGAGTTTAGCTGTTATGCATTGAGTATTTTGATATATATTGCCCTAATACTGATGTTAGTCAGATAAGCCAATATTTTGGCCAAAATGGCTTCTTTTTGTCTTTTTTATCCAGATATTCATGGGAATAGTATTAGTTATAAACTTAACTTATTTATTTTCTGCATTCTCAACCTATTTTCAAGATTTAACGTTCATTAGCAAAGTTTAACATAGGCATTTTTAGATTTTTTCTTGAAATTCTTGATGAGGGTGTGATGACATTTTGAACACTGACAACAGGCCATTCAAACTTTTTTTAAATTTTAAACTTGAACATTCTTTCAAATGGACTTTTTAATATGTTTCCTACTTTCTCAGACTATTGTTAACATTGTTTGAGAGTTTAGCTGTTCTATATTGAGTATTTTGATATATAGTGCCCTAATACTGATGTTAGTCTGATAAACCATTGTTGGCCAAAATGGCTTCTCTTTGTCTTTTTTATCCCAGATATTCATGGAAATAGTATTAGTTATAAACTTAACTTATTTATTTTCTGCATTCTCAACCTATTTTCAATATTTAAAGTTCATTTGCAAAGTTTAACATAGGCATTTTTAGATTTTTACTTGAAATTCTTGATGAGGGTGTGATGACATTTTGAACACTGACAACAGGCCATTCAACCTTTTTTTAAATTTTAAACTTGAACATTCTTTCAAATGAACTTGTTAATATGTTTCCTACTTTCTCAGACTATTGTTAACATTGTTTGAGAGTTTAACTGTTATACATTGAGTATTTTGATATATATTGCCCTAATACTGATGTTAGTCTGATAAGCCATTTTTGGGCAATATGGCTTCTTTTTGCCTTTTTTATCCAAGATATTCATGGGAATAGTAGTAGTTATAAACTTAACTTATTTATTTTCTGCATTCTCAAGCTATTTTCAATATTTAAGGTTCATTTGCAAAGTTTAACATAGGCATTTTTAGATTTTTTCATGAAATTCTTGATGAGGGTGTGTGATGACATTTTGAACACTGACAACAGGCAATTCACGCTTTTTTTTAATTTTCAACTTGAACATTCTTTCAAATGAACTTGTTAATATGTTTCCTACTTTCTCAGACTGTTGTTAACATTGTTTGAGAGTTTAGCTGTTATGCATAGAGTATTTTCATATATATATTGCCCTAATACTGATGTTAGTCTGATAAGCCATTTTTGGCCAAAATGGCTTCTTTTTGCCTTTTTTATCCCAGATATTCATGGAAATGGTATTAGTTATAAACTTAACTTATTTATTTTCTGCATTCTCAACCTATTTTCAATATTTAAAGTTCATTTGCAAAGTTTAACATAGGCATTTTTAGATTCTTTCTGGAAATTCTTGATGAGGGTGTGATGACATTTTGAACACTGACAACACGCCATTCACTCTTTTTTTACATTTTCAACTTGAACATTCTTTCAAATGGACTTGTTAATATGTTTCCTACTTTCTCAGACTATTGTTAACATTGTTTGAGAGTTTAACTGTTATGCATTGAGTATTTTGATATATATTGCCCTAATACTGATGTTAGTCTGATAAGCCATTTTTGGCCAAAATGGCTTCTTTTTGCCTTTTTTATCCCAGATATTCATGGAAATAGTAGTAGTTATAAACTTAACTTATTTATTTTCTGCATTCTTAACCTATTTTCAATATTTAAAGTTCATTTGCAAAGTTTAACATAGGCATTTTTAGATTCTTTCTGGAAATTCTTGATGAAGGTGTGATGACATTTTGAACACTGACAACACGCCATTCACTCTTTTTTTACATTTTCAACTTGAACATTCTTTCAAATGGACTTGTTAATATGTTTCCTACTTTCTCAGACTATTGTTAACATTGTTTGAGAGTTTAACTGTTATGCATTGAGTATTTTGATATATAGTGCCATAATACTGATGTTAGTCTGATAAGCCATTTTTGGCCAAAATGGCAGCTTTTTGCCTTTTTTATCCCAGATATTCATGGAAATAGTAGTAGTTATCAACTTAATTTATTTATTTTCTGCATTCTCAACCTATTTTCAATATTTAAAGTTCATTTGCAAAGTTTAACATAGGCATTTTTAGATTTTTTCTTGAAATTCTTGATGAGGGTGTGATGACATTTTGAACACTGACAACAGGCCATTCAAACTTTTTTTAAATTTTAAACTTGAACATTCTTTCAAATGGACTTGTTAATATGTTTCCTACTTTCTCAGACTATTGTTAACATTGTTTGAGAGTTTAGCTGTTCTATATTGAGTATTTTGATATACAGTGCCCTAATACTGATGTTAGTCTGATAAGCCATTTTTGGCCAAAATGGCTTCTTTTTGTCTTTTTTATCCCAGATATTCATGGAAATGGTATTAGTTATAAACTTAACTTATTTATTTTCTGCATTCTCAACCTATTTTCAAGATTTAAAGTTCATTTGCAAAGTTTAACATAGGCATTTTTAGATTTTTACTTGAAATTCTTGATGAGCGTGTGATGACATTTTGAACACTGACAACAAGTCATTCAAACTTTTTTTAAATTTTAAACTTGAACATTCCTTCAAATGGACTTGTTAATATGTTTCCTACTTTCTCAGGCTATTGCTAACATTGTTTGAGAGTTTAGCTGTTATGCATTGAGTATTTTGATATATATTGCCTTAATACTGATGTTAGTCAGATAAGCCATTTTTGGCCAAAATGGCTTCTTTTTGCCTTTTTTATCCAAGATATTCATGGGAATAGTAGTAGTTATAAACTTAACTTATTTATTTTCTGCATTCTCAAGCTATTTTCAATATTTAAGGTTCATTTGCAAAGTTTAACATAGGCATTTTTAGATTTTTTCATGAAATTCTTGATGAGGGTGTGATGACATTTTGAACACTGACAACAGGCAATTCACGCTTTTTTTTAATTTTCAACTTGAACATTCTTTCAAATGAACTTGTTAATATGTTTCCTACTTTCTCAGACTGTTGTTAACATTGTTTGAGAGTTTAGCTGTTATGCATAGAGTATTTTCATATATATATTGCCCTAATACTGATGTTAGTCTGATAAGCCATTTTTGGCCAAAATGGCTTCTTTTTGCCTTTTTTATCCCAGATATTCATGGAAATGGTATTAGTTATAAACTTAACTTATTTATTTTCTGCATTCTCAACCTATTTTCAATATTTAAAGTTCATTTGCAAAGTTTAACATAGGCATTTTTAGATTCTTTCTGGAAATTCTTGATGAGGGTGTGATGACATTTTGAACACTGACAACACGCCATTCACTCTTTTTTTACATTTTCAACTTGAACATTCTTTCAAATGGACTTGTTAATATGTTTCCTACTTTCTCAGACTATTGTTAACATTGTTTGAGAGTTTAACTGTTATGCATTGAGTATTTTGATATATATTGCCCTAATACTGATGTTAGTCTGATAAGCCATTTTTGGCCAAAATGGCTTCTTTTTGCCTTTTTTATCCCAGATATTCATGGAAATAGTAGTAGTTATAAACTTAACTTATTTATTTTCTGCATTCTTAACCTATTTTCAATATTTAAAGTTCATTTGCAAAGTTTAACATAGGCATTTTTAGATTCTTTCTGGAAATTCTTGATGAAGGTGTCATGACATTTTGAACACTGACAACAGGCCATTCAAACTTTTTTTAAATTTTAAACTTGAACATTCTTTCAAATGGACTTGTTAATATGTTTCCTACTTTCTCAGACTATTGTTAACATTGTTTGAGAGTTTAGCTGTTCTATATTGAGTATTTTGATATACAGTGCCCTAATACTGATGTTAGTCTGATAAGCCATTTTTGGCCAAAATGGCTTCTTTTTGTCTTTTTTATCCCAGATATTCATGGAAATGGTATTAGTTATAAACTTAACTTATTTATTTTCTGCATTCTCAACCTATTTTCAAGATTTAAAGTTCATTTGCAAAGTTTAACATAGGCATTTTTAGATTTTTACTTGAAATTCTTGATGAGCGTGTGATGACATTTTGAACACTGACAACAAGTCATTCAAACTTTTTTTAAATTTTAAACTTGAACATTCCTTCAAATGGACTTGTTAATATGTTTCCTACTTTCTCAGGCTATTGCTAACATTGTTTGAGAGTTTAGCTGTTATGCATTGAGTATTTTGATATATATTGCCTTAATACTGATGTTAGTCAGATAAGCCATTTTTGGCCAAAATGGCTTCTTTTTGTCTTTTTTATCCCAGATATTCATGGGAATAGTACTAGTTATATACTTAACTTATTTATTTTCTGCATCCTCAACCTATTTTCAAGATTTAAATTTCATTAGCAAAGTTTAACATAGGCATTTTTAGATTTTTTCTTGAAATTCTTGATGAGGGTGTGATGACATTTTGAACACTGACAACAGGCCATTCAAACTTTTTTTTAATTTTAAACTTGAACATTCTTTCAAATGGACTTGTTAATATGTTTCCTACTTTCTCAGACTATTGTTAACATTGTTTGAGAGTTTAGCTGTTCTATATTGAGTATTTTGATATATAGTGCCCAAATACTGATGTTAGTCTGATAAGCCATTTTTGGCCAAAATGGCTTCTTTTTGCCTTTTTTATCCCAGATATTCATGGAAATGGTATTAGTTATAAACTTAACTTATTTATTTTCTGCATTCTCAACCTATTTTCAATATTTAAAGTTCATTTGCAAAGTTTAACATAGGCATTTTTAGATTTTTACTTGAAATTCTTGATGAGGGTGTGATGACATTTTGAACACTGACAACAGGCCATTCAACCTTTTTTTAAATTTTAAACTTGAACATTCTTTCAAATGGACTTGTTAATATGTTTCCTACTTTCTCAGGCTATAATTGTTAACATTGTTTGAGAGTTTAGCTGTTATGCATTGAGTATTTTGATATATATTGCCCTAATACTGATGTTAGTCAGATAAGCCAATATTTTGGCCAAAATGGCTTCTTTTTGTCTTTTTTATCCCAGATATTCATGGGAATAGTATTAGTTATAAACTTAACTTATTTATTTTCTGCATTCTCAACCTATTTTCAAGATTTAAAGTTCATTAGCAAAGTTTAACATAGGCATTTTTAGATTTTTTCTTGAAATTCTTGATGAGGGTGTGATGACATTTTGAACACTGACAACAGGCCATTCAACCTTTTTTTAAATTTTAAACTTGAACATTCTTTCAAATTGACTTTTTTAATATGTTTCCTACTTTCTCAGACTATTGTTAACATTGTTTGAGAGTTTAGCTGTTCTATATTGAGTATTTTGATATATAGTGCCCTAATACTGATGTTAGTCTGATAAACCATTGTTGGCCAAAATGGCTTCTCTTTGTCTTTTTTATCCCAGATATTCATGGAAATAGTATTAGTTATAAACTTAACTTATTTATTTTCTGCATTCTCAACCTATTTTCAATATTTAAAGTTCATTTGCAAAGTTTAACATAGGCATTTTTAGATTTTTACTTGAAATTCTTGATGAGGGTGTGATGACATTTTGAACACTGACAACAGGCCATTCAACCTTTTTTTAAATTTTAAACTTGAACATTCTTTCAAATGAACTTGTTAATATGTTTCCTACTTTCTCAGACTATTGTTAACATTGTTTGAGAGTTTAACTGTTATACATTGAGTATTTTAATATATATTGCCCTAATACTGATGTTAGTCTGATAAGCCATTTTTGGGCAATATGGCTTCTTTTTGCCTTTTTTATCCAAGATATTCATGGGAATAGTAGTAGTTATAAACTTAACTTATTTATTTTCTGCATTCTCAAGCTATTTTCAATACTTAAGGTTCATTTGCAAAGTTTAACATAGGCATTTTTAGATTCTTTCTGGAAATTCTTGATGAGGGTGTGATGACATTTTGAACACTGACAACACGCCATTCACGCTTTTTTTACATTTTCAACTTGAACATTCTTTCAAATGGACTTGTTAATATGTTTCCTATTTTCGCAGACTATTGTTAACATTGTTTGAGAGTTTAACTGTTATGCATTGAGTATTTTGATATATATTGCCCTAATACTGATGTTAGTCTGATAAGCCATTTTTGGCCAAAATGGCTTCTTTTTGCCTTTTTTATCCGAGATATTCATGGGAATAGTGGTAGTTATAAACTTAACTTATTTATTTTCTGCATTCTCAAGCTATTTTCAATATTTAAGGTTCATTTGCAAAGTTTAACAAAGGCATTTTTAGATTTTTTCATGAAATTCTTGATGACGGTGTGATGACATTTTGAACACTGACAACAGGCCATTCACGCTTTTTTTTAAATTTTCAACTTGAACATTCTTTCAAATTAACTTGTTAATATGTTTCCTACTTTCTCAGACTGTTGTTAACATTGTTTGAGAGTTTAGCTGTTATGCATAGAGTATTTTCATATATATTGCCCTAATACTGATGTTAGTCTGATAAGCCATTTTTGGCCAAAATGGCTTCTTTTTGCCTTTTTTATCCCAGATATTCATGGAAATGGTATTAGTTATAAACTTAACTTATTTATTTTCTGCATTCTCAACCTATTTTCAATATTTAAAGTTCATTTGCAAAGTTTAACATAGGCATTTTTAGATTCTTTCTGGAAATTCTTGATGAGGGTGTGATGACATTTTGAACACTGACAACACGCCATTCACTCTTTTTTTACATTTTCAACTTGAACATTCTTTCAAATGGACTTGTTAATATGTTTCCTACTTTCTCAGACTATTGTTAACATTGTTTGAGAGTTTAACTGTTATGCATTGAGTATTTTGTTATATATTGCCCTAATACTGATGTTAGTCTGATAAGCCATTTTTGGGTAAAAATGGCTTCTTTTTGCCTTTTTTATCCCAGATATTCATGGAAATAGTAGTAGTTATAACTTAACTTATTTATTTTCTGCATTCTCAACCTATTTTCAATATTTAAAGTTCATTTGCAAAGTTTAACATAGGCATTTTTAGATTTTTACTTGAATTTCTTGATGAGGGTGTGATGACATTTTGAACACTGACAACAAATTCTTTCAAATGGACTTGTTAATATGTTTCCTACTTTCTCAGACTATTGTTAACATTGTTTAAGAGTTTAACTGTTATGCATTGAGTATTTTGATATATATTGCCCTAATACTGATGTTAGTCTGATCAGCCATTTTTGGCCAAAATGGCTTCTTTTTGCCTTTTTTATCCCAGATATTCATGGAAATAGTAGTAGTTATAAACTTAACTTATTTATTTTCTGCATTTTCAACCTATTTTCAAAATTTAAAGTTCATTTGCAAAGTTTAACATAGGCATTTTTAGATTCTTTCTGGAAATTCTTGATGAGGGTGTGATCACATTTTGAACACTGACAACACGCCATTCACTCTTTTTTTACATTTTCAACTTGAACATTCTTTCAAATGGACTTGTTAATATGTTTCCTACTTTCTCAGACTATTGTTAACATTGTTTGAGAGTTTAACTGTTATGCATTGAGTATTTTGATATATATTGCCCTAATACTGATGTTAGTCTGATAAGCCATTTTTGGCCAAAATGGCTTCTTTTTGCCTTTTTTATCCAAGATATTCATGGGAATAGTAGTAGTTATAAACTTAACTTATTTATTTTCTGCATTCTCAAGCTATTTTCAATATTTAAGGTTCATTTGCAAAGTTTAACATAGGCATTTTTAGATTTTTTCATGAAATTCTTGATGAGGGTGTGATGACATTTTGAACACTGACAACAGGCCATTCACGCTTTTTTTAAATTTTCAACTTGAACATTCTTTCAAATGAACTTGTTAATATGTTTCCTACTTTCTCAGACTGTTGTTAACATTGTTTGAGAGTTTAGCTGTTATGCATAGAGTATTTTCATATCTATTGCCCTAATACTGATGTTAGTCTGATAAGCCATTTTTGGCCAAAATGGCTTCTTTTTGCCTTTTTTATCCCGATATTCATGGAAATAGTAGTAGTTATAAACTTAATTTATTTATTTTCTGCATTCTCAACCTATTTTCAATATTTAAAGTTCATTTGCAAAGTTTAACATAGGCATTTTTAGATTTTTACTTGAAATTCTTGATGAGGGTGTGATGACATTTTGAACACTGACAACAGGCCATTAAAACTTTTTTTAAATTTTAAACTTGAACATTCTTTCAAATGGACTTGTTAATATGTTTCCTACTTTCTCAGGCTATTGTTAACATTGTTTGGGAGTTTAGCTGTTATGCATAGAGTATTTTCATATATATTGCCCTAATACTGATGTTAGTCTGATAAGCCATTTTTGGCCAAAATGGCTTCTTTTTGCCTTTTTTATCCCAGATATTCATGGAAATGGTATTAGTTATAAACTTAACTTATTTATTTTCTGCATTCTCAACCTATTTTCAATATTTAAAGTTCATTTGCAAAGTTTAACATAGGCATTTTTAGATTCTTTCTGGAAATTCTTGATGAGGGTGTGATGACATTTTGAACACTGACAACACGCCATTCACTCTTTTTTTACATTTTCAACTTGAACATTCTTTCAAATGGACTTGTTAATATGTTTCCTACTTTCTCAGACTATTGTTAACATTGTTTGAGAGTTTAACTGTTATGCATTGAGTATTTTGATATATATTGCCCTAATACTGATGTTAGTCTGATAAGCCATTTTTGGCCAAAATGGCTTCTTTTTGCCTTTTTTATCCAAGATATTCATGGGAATAGTAGTAGTTATAAACTTAACTTATTTATTTTCTGCATTCTCAAGCTATTTTCAATATTTAAGGTTCATTTGCAAAGTTTAACATAGGCATTTTTAGATTTTTTCTTGAAATTCTTGATGAGGGTGTGATATGACATTTTGAACACTGACAACAGGCCATTCAAACTTTTTTTAAATTTTAAACTTGAACATTCTTTCAAATGGACTTGTTAATATGTTTTCTACTTTCTCAGACTATTGTTAACATTGTTTGAGAGTTTAGCTGTTCTATATTGAGTATTTTGAATAATTTTTGATATATAGTGCCCTTTTCCCCGGCGAAAATGTGATGAATTGTTCATGAATAGTTCATGAATTTTGTTCATGAACATTCATGATAAGTACATGAACAGTTCATGCCAGTGCATGAACATTAAATGGCCGAATTCATGAAAGTGATAGTTCATGAACCATAAGTTCATGAACATTTGTGTTCATGAACAGTTCAAGAACTAAATTTCATGATAAGTTCACGAATTTTTGATGAACAACTAATGAATATTGTTCATGAACTGTTCATGAAAAGACTCATGAACATTAAATGGCCTAATTCATGAAAATTGAGTTCATGAATAATTCATGAACAACGCGGTTCATGAAGTTTTGAGTTCATGAAGTGTTCATGAAATGACTTATGAACATTAAATGGCCGAATTCATGAAAGTGATAGTTCATGAACCATAAGTTCATGAACATTTGTGTTCATGAACAGTTCAAGAACTAAATTTCATGATAAGTTCACGAATTTTTGATGAACAACTAATGAATATTGTTCATGAACTGTTCATGAAAAGACTCATGAACATTAAATGGCCTAATTCATGAAAATTGAGTTCATGAATAATTCATGAACAACGCGGTTCATGAAGTTTTGAGTTCATGAAGTGTTCATGAAATGACTTATGAACATTAAATGGCCGAATTCATGAACATTAGAGTTCATGAATAGTTCATGAACTCGTATGTAATCAATATTGATGAACGGCCGATATTCGTGAAAATTGAATTCATGAATATTTCATGAACTCGTAGGTTTCAATATTCATGTGATGAAACGTTCATGAAGTCAGTTTAATAATAGTCGCGGATTTATGAAAAATGCACAATTCAACGAATACCTCATGAACTTGTAGTTTTCTAGTGAACGTTGATAATTCTTTCATGAAGTGTTTGTGAACGTTGTTCATTAAAATGACTCGTAGTCATGTCGACATATTCGTTATATTATAAGGATTCGTTAAGCCAGTTTATATGAGAGCTAAAACGCGGATTACACAGGACGCGGCTTATACAAGACGCGAAATACTTCGGTATACAAGGTACCGGCGCGAAGCGCGCGCCGAAGGCCGAAGGCCTGAGGGCGAGGGTGCTAATATCGACTGGCGTTTAGTCCCTTATCACGTGAGATGCAAGCTAATCCTGATCTCGGATCGGATTTATAGGTATATATATATATATATATATATATATATATGCATCAACCGTCGTCATGCGGCATCGGAAAATTTGGCCCTGGATTATCAGCTGATTTCAAGCCGAAACCGTAGTGTTAAAGGACAAGATAATCAAAGACAGACACAAGTAAAATATAATCCCCTCTCCCGGCGCGAAGAGGCCTGAGGGCGAGGGTGCTAATATCACCGGCGTTTAGTCCCTTATCACGCGAGATCCAAGCGGATCCTGATCTCGGATCGGCTTTATAGGTATATATATATATATATATATATATATATATATATATATATATATATGATCAACCGTCCTCATGCGCGGCATCGGAAAATGTGGCACTGGTAACTAGATACTCAGATTAAATTGAACCGTCACAAGAGACATAGGTTTTTGAGGAAATAGAAATCCGAGTCCGAGTATGTATTTTGACTCGCTAATTCCAAATCTGTTTTCAGAATTGAAAACGGTTATATATTGATCGAGATTATCATAGCCGACCAAGCCCGGACTAATTTCTAAGTACATAAACCATTTTTACGAAGGGTATTCACGTTCTCGTAATATAGTAGACACATATGTTATGTATTTTGACTCCCTAATTCCAAATCTGTTTTCAGAATTGAAAACGGTTATATATTGATCGAGATATTCAACATAATATTCGACGAAGTGACCGGCTATAAATCATTATTTAGCCGACTAACTTTCTAAGTACATAAACCATTTTTACGAAGGGTATTCACGTTCTTGTAATATAGTAGACACATATGTGATGTATTTTGACTCGCTAATTCCAAATCTGTTTTCAGAATTGAAAACGGTTAAATATTGATCGAGATAACGTTCAAAATAATATACGATGAAGTGACCAGTTTATAATCGACTAATTTCGAAGTACATAAACCGTTTTTACGAAGGGTACTCACGTTCTCGTAATATAGTAAACGCGTATGTTATGTATGTTGACTCGCTAATTCCAAATGTGTTTTCAGAGTTTAAATCGGTTAAATATTGGCCGAGATAACGTTCAAACATTTCTTCGACGAAACGGGCTTTTGGAAATTGTGAATTTTTGCAAAACAGAAATAATACACGGCCACGGCGTGCAAGGTCTGGGCACCATGGATGGAGAAATTCCCGTAGGGGGGGGGGGGGGGTAGAAAAGGCGGGCGAGGGGATTATTGCGAATTCGTATTTCTAGTTATGTACATTGTGATTGTCACTGACTCACCGGTCTGTGTTGAGCCGGTCTGTGTTGAGCAATTAATTTGCCTTTTCTGCATAGTTTGTTTGGTTAGGGTTAGCAATTTGGTTGGGATTAGGGTTAGGTTTAGGATTTTGGTGATATTTACCTGCATTTCGTTGAATTCTAAGAGACTATAGCGTCGTACGGCTACCGTACGAATAGCCATTACCTTCAGTTCAGTGCTTCACTTTATCGTTTATTAAACTTTTTGACTTGACTCGCTAATTTTAATGTAATTTAAATAATTGTACACTGTATTGTGTATTTGCTCCAAGCTCCGAAATCTAATAGACACATTTTGAAATACTTAACAGAGAGATTTGGGAAAATTTGAAGGTGTGTAATGTTTTGAATTTTCAAAACATATATGTATAATATTTTGACAGTTGGAATTAAATCCATGCAGTTTAAAATATATACCATTTGTTCTTTATAATACTGCAGAATAGTAAGTGGTAGTACAAATTTTGGAATTGCATGTGCAGTATGTTTATTATTTGATTCAAATTATAAATACTATATATGCTTGATAATTAGCCTATATATACAGTAGTTTAGGGTGAAAAAACATGCATACTATTGCTGTGTTTATATGACCTGGGCCTGCAGTCCTACAATTTTGTAGCAATAAACAAGCATTACTATGTATAGTTGTCAATGTTAACACTAATTAATAAATACACTGCTGCATTGAATAAGGGAGAGCTCGGGGGGAAACAGACGATACAGTACATGGATGATTGTCAAGCAAGCTCATATCCTCAGAAAAATTATTCTCTTTCCCAGACAGGGATAACTTTCTGATTTCCAGTGAGGTGCTCTGACCATTGAGCTACCAAGACTCAGCTATGGTGAGTGAACGTTACATTGATGTACTGATTCTATTGATATAACAGCAGTGTATATATTAACACACAGAAATATATAGTAACTGCTGTGCATAGGCAGTACATATATCATTAGAACCAGTGAATCATTGTAACCTCTCTCCATCTGAATCTCGATGGCTCAATGGTTAGAGGCCGTTACTGGCAATAAGAAGGTTATAATTTTTTCAACCAGGAATATTATGTTTCTGACGATATGATCTTGACGTCCATGTTTTGTATACTGGCATGTATTCCATAATCCATTATGGAACATGTTAGACATACAAATTTTTTCATAACGATACTTAGCTGGCCTAGTGGGTCACAACTTATTCTGTCAATGTAAAATACAGTTTATTATTATTATGTTCACATTGGGTATGTTGACACTACTATGTGTGTTAGCTAGATCATTGTCGACAAGCAGACTAGGCATGGCATTCTGAATATAGGTTATAATATATATACAGTATGTGCATTGTGCACGGTGATATAATTTAGATACTATAGTACACAATGTCATATATATGCTTTGTGCATTGGGCATTATTATTATTAGTATTATTGTTAATGCATTATTATTATTAGTATTAATAATAATAATAATAATAATAATAATAATACAATAATATTTATACAGGATAGCCCCTTCAATGCTAACACTGGTATCAATATATGGGGTCTTGTTTTCTAACAAATTACAGTTGTTACAAATGTACAGTACAATGTTACAAAAACTAATTTTAACTCAAAAGTTGTATATCCTTCACATATTGTCAATTAAGGCAATAGATAATGGCGCTATGACATGTATGAACAGATTAATTGAAACATGGAAAATAGCTCTTTACTGGTAGATATGATGTTAAAATGCCATGGAATTTCCTAACTAGCATTACACAATGTAACTTGCTTCTAATACAAGAGGTACAAAACTTGGGATTTCTATTAACCAATCAGTTTCAATTCCCGACTTGAGGAAAGATCAGTTTCCCTGACATACATAGAGACCTCTGATTATGACCATCAATATTTAGTTATCCATATTCCTGCCAGCTCCACATCACAGTAGTCCAATGTGGGTAGAATTATCAACTTACTGTATATAATCTATCCACACCAACAATTGGAGTAGAATCCCTAATACGTCTTAGTAAATCTAATTTGAATGGACCCCTATACATGTAATAATAATAGTTTATTCCAACAATATTGCAGCATTAAAGCTGAATTACAAAGTGGGGTCGTGATTAAATACAGTACATATAACATTACTACATCAAAGATACCAACTACAATTATTACAAAGGGTAGCTAGTAATTACAACTACATGCCCTAATCAAAATGTTCTTGATATTTGATAGTAAAAAAGTTTGTACTATATGCATGCAATCCGTAGACATTTGAACGAATTTGATTTTTTTAAAGGACACTCATTGTATGACAGAGATGCACTTTCTTCCTTCAACAGCCTTTGGTGTCTATATACAAAATACTGCATTGATTATTTCGTGAGTCATCAATATTGTGATAAAAGTAATTTCTTTCTTAGTGATTGATGGTAGAAACAGCACTATTCTGTTGCTGCACTCAAAAATTTAAAAATGCCAAAATGCCCGGGTCTTGCAAGAGGCCCGGCCACATCGCCACCGTCAATCACTTGTGATTGGTGTATTCTGCAGACCAATGAAATGTTGCAACCATTATGCATATTGCGTACCTACCAGTAACACAAAGTACCGGCCGTTCATCTCAACACTTTCTCCAATTCCGCTGGCTAAAAGTATTTATTATACATTCAAAATTCATTCTCGTTTCCTATTGGTCAATTCCAGTGAATTCTTAATCTCTGGCAGGTGCGACCTCATTTCTGTTGAATACTGTGAATTATTGCACGAAGGTGTCCAAAACAAACATTATTTAACGCTGATGACGTCACTAGGACCAAGCGTGCAAAAATTACAAATTAAAAAATGCCTGTAGTAGATTTGTTTGTATATTTTTAGTAAGACTATCTTGAACAATGTATAATAAAACAATTATTGGATTCGGCTTATGCATGAGATTAAGAGTTATCCAGACCTCGGTCAAAGTTATCTGCTTTGGCAGGTAACATTGACCTCGGTCTGGATAATTCTTGATATCATGATGCTCAACCTCATCCAATAATTGTATATTATGCTGTACTGTTACTACCATACAATAACATTATAAAGGTATGACGTGTCTAAAAATATATATTGCAATTAATGGATCATTCATACATCTCATGGAAATTTATGGGAGGGGTACACATGTCAGTCCTGGGGCCCGAGTTTTGCTCTCGCTGGCCTTGATGAATCATCAATATTGTGAGACAAGTGCTGTAATTTATTTCTTAGTGATTTATGGTAGAAACGGCAGTAAACTTCCCCATTATTCTGTTCAGTGCAGGTGCCAGGTACTGCACCCCAAAAAAGTTTACGCTATTTAGTTTGATGTCCTATGGAAGAATTAAATTCAAACAACACAAAGCTCTCAGAGATATTGTCCACTGCAAATTTATTCAGTTTTGCAAATAAATGGGCTAATAATGTACCTAATGCAAGTAAAGGAACTACAGTACTGTATTGCAGTAGTAAATTAGCAACTACGCTATAAAAGTTTCAAACAGTATAAGCGGGCGAGGGGTGTTGCGTATAACGTATTTCTAGTCTATATGGACTAAAAGTAACCGTTGAATCATATCACAAGCCGTTAGAATCTATTCTAAAAAAAGTCTACTTTATGCACCGAAGCGGTTACAACGAATGATGCTATTATATGATTGCTATTATATGATTGGATCCTTATATATAGGTATATATATATATATATATATATATATATATGCATCAACCGTCCTCATGCGGCATCGGAAAATTTGGCCCTGGATTATCAGCTGATTTCAGGCCGAAACCGTAGTGTTGAAGGACAAGATAATCAAAGACAGACACAAGTAAAATATAATCCCCTCGCCCGGCGCGAAGAGGCCTGAGGGTGCTAATATCACCGGCGTTTAGTCCCTTATCACGCGAGATCCAAGCGGATCCTGATCTCGGATCGGCTTTATAGGTATATATATATACACACATATATATATATATATATATATATATATATATATATATATATATATATATATATATATATATATATATATATATATATATATGATCAACCGTCCTCATGCGCGTAATCGGAAAATGTGGCACTGGTAACTAGATACTCAGATTAAATTGAACCGTCACAAGAGACATAGGTTTTTGAGGAAATAGAAATCCGAGTTCGAGTATGTATTTTGACTCGCTAATTCCAAATCTGTTTTCAGAATTGAAAACGGTTATATATTGATCGAGATTATCATAGCCGACCAAGCCCGGACTAATTTCTAAGTACATAAACCATTTTTACGAAGGGTATTCACGTTCTCGTAATATAGTAGACACATATGTTATGTATTTTGACTCGCTAATTCCAAATCTGTTTTCAGAATTGAAAACGGTTATATATTGATCGAGATATTCAACATAATATTCGACGAAGTGACCGGCTATAAATCATTATTTAGCCGACTAACTTTCTAAGTACATAAACCATTTTTACGAAGGGTATTCACGTTCTCGTAATATAGTAGACACATATGTGATGTATTTTGACTCGCTAATTCCAAATCTGTTTTCAGAATTGAAAACGGTTAAATATTGATCGAGATAACGTTCAAAATAATATACGATGAAGTGACCAGTTTATAATCGACTAATTTCGAAGTACATAAACCGTTTTTACGAAGGGTACTCACGTTCTCGTAATATAGTAAACGCGTATGTTATGTATGTTGACTCGCTAATTCCAAATGTGTTTTCAGAGTTTAAATCGGTTAAATATTGGCCGAGATAACGTTCAAACATTTCTTCGACGAAACGGGCTTTTGGAAATTGTGAATTTTTGCAAAACAGAAATAATACACGGCCACGGCGTGCGAGGTCTGGGCACCATGGATGGAGAAATTCCCGTAGGGGGGGGGGGGGGGGTAGAAAAGGCGGGCGAGGGGATTATTGCGAATTCGTATTTCTAGTTATGTACATTGTGATTGTCACTGACTCACCGGTCTGTGTTGAGCCGGTCTGTGTTGAGCAATTAATTTGCCTTTTCTGCATAGTTTGTTTGGTTAGGGTTAGCAATTTGGTTGGGATTAGGGATAGGTTTAGGATTTTGGTGATATTTACCTGCATTTCGTTGAATTCTAAGAGACTATAGCGTCGTACGGCTACCGTACGAATAGCCATTACCTTCAGTTCAGTGCTTCACTTTATCGTTTATTAAACTTTTTGACTTGACTCGGTTATTTTAATGTAATTTAAATAATTGTACACTGTTCCAAGCTCCGAAATCTAATAGACACATTTTGAAATACTTAACAGAGAGATTTGGGAAAATTTGAAGGTGTGTAATGTTTTGAATTTTCAAAACATAAATGTATAATATTTTGACAGTTGGAATTAAATCCATGCAGTTTAAAATATATACCATTTGTTCTTTATAATACTGCAGAATAGTAAGTGGTAGTACAAATTTTGGAATTGCATGTGCAGTATGTTTATTATTTGATTAAAATTATAAATACTATATATGCTTGATAATTAGCCTATATATACAGTAGTTTAGGGTGAAAAAACATGCATACTATTGCTGTGTTTATATGACCTGGGCCTGCAGTCCTACAATTTTGTAGCAATAAACAAGCATTACTATGTATAGTTGTCAATGTTAACACTAATTAATAAATACACTGCTGCATTGAATAAGGGAGAGCTCGGGGGGAAACAGACGATACAGTACATGGATGATTGTCAAGCAAGCTCATATCCTCAGAAAAAATATTCTCTTTCCCAGACAGGGATAACTTTCTGATTTCCAGTGAGGTGCTCTGACCATTGAGCTACCAAGACTCAGCTATGGTGAGTGAACGTTACATTGATGTACTGATTCTATTGATATAACAGCAGTGTATATATTAACACACAGAAATATATAGTAACTGCTGTGCATAGGCAGTACATATATCATTAGAACCAGTGAATCATTGTAACCTCTCTCCATCTGAATCTCGATGGCTCAATGGTTAGAGGCCGTTACTGGCAATAAGAAGGTTATAATTTTTTCAACCAGGAATATTATGTTTCTGACGATATGATCTTGACGTCCATGTTTTGTATACTGGCATGTATTCCATAATCCATTATGGAACATGTTAGACATACAAATTTTTTCATAACGATACTTAGCTGGCCTAGTGGGTCACAACTTATTCTGTCAATGTAAAATACAGTTTATTATTATTATGTTCACATTGGGTATGTTGACACTACTATGTGTGTTAGCTAGATCATTGTCGACAAGCAGACTAGGCATGGCATTCTGAATATAGGTTATAATATATATACAGTATGTGCATTGTGCACGGTGATATAATTTAGATACTATAGTACACAATGTCATATATGTGCTTTGTGCATTGGGCATTATTATTATTAGTATTATTGTTAATGCATTATTATTATTAGTATTAATAATAATAATAATAATAATAATAATAATACAATAATATTTATACAGGATAGCCCCTTCAATGCTAACACTGGTATCAATATATGGGGTCTTGTTTTCTAACAAATTACAGTTGTTACAAATGTACAGTACAATGTTACAAAAACTAATTTTAACTCAAAAGTTGTATATCCTTCACATATTGTCAATTAAGGCAATAGATAATGGCGCTATGACATGTATGAACAGATTAATTGAAACATGGAAAATAGCTCTTTACTGGTAGATATGATGTTAAAATGCCATGGAATTTCCTAACTAGCATTACACAATGTAACTTGCTTCTAATACAAGAGGTACAAAACTTGGGATTTCTATTAACCAATCAGTTTCAATTCCCGACTTGAGGAAAGATCAGTTTCCCTGACATACATAGAGACCTCTGATTATGACCATCAATATTTAGTTATCCATATTCCTGCCAGCTCCACATCACAGTAGTCCAATGTGGGTAGAATTATCAACTTACTGTATATAATCTATCCACACCAACAATTGGAGTAGAATCCCTAATACGTCTTAGTAAATCTAATTTGAATGGACCCCTATACATGTGTACTATATGCATGCAATCCGTAGACATTTGAACGAATTTGATTTTTTTAAAGGACACTCATTGTATGACAGAGATGCACTTTCTTCCTTCAACAGCCTTTGGTGTCTATATACAAAATACTGCATTGATTATTTCGTGAGTCATCAATATTGTGATAAAAGTAATTTCTTTCTTAGTGATTGATGGTAGAAACAGCACTATTCTGTTGCTGCACTCAAAAATTTAAAAATGCCAAAATGCCCGGGTCTTGCAAGAGGCCCGGCCACATCGCCACCGTCAATCACTTGTGATTGGTGTATTCTGCAGACCAATGAAATGTTGCAACCATTATGCATATTGCGTACCTACCAGTAACACAAAGTACCGGCCGTTCATCTCAACACTTTCTCCAATTCCGCTGGCTAAAAGTATT
The DNA here is from genome assembly GCA_035772405.1 of Chrysogorgia sp. JL179-B06. Classification (NCBI taxonomy): domain Eukaryota; kingdom Metazoa; phylum Cnidaria; class Anthozoa; order Scleralcyonacea; family Chrysogorgiidae; genus Chrysogorgia; species Chrysogorgia sp. JL179-B06. The sequence continues at coordinate 1,230,510 of JAYKKM010000215.1, read as the reverse complement.
TATTATACATTCAAAATTCATTCTCGTTTCCTATTGGTCAATTCCAGTGAATTCTTAATCTCTGGCAGGTGCGACCTCATTTCTGTTGAATACTGTGAATTATTGCACGAAGGTGTCCAAAACAAACATTATTTAACGCTGATGACGTCACTAGGACCAAGCGTGCAAAAATTACAAATTAAAAAATGCCTGTAGTAGATTTGTTTGTATATTTTTAGTAAGACTATCTTGAACAATGTATAATAAAACAATTATTGGATTCGGCTTATGCATGAGATTAAGAGTTATCCAGACCTCGGTCAAAGTTATCTGCTTTGGCAGGTAACATTGACCTCGGTCTGGATAATTCTTGATATCATGATGCTCAACCTCATCCAATAATTGTATATTATGCTGTACTGTTACTACCATACAATAACATTATAAAGGTATGACGTGTCTAAAAATATATATTGCAATTAATGGATCATTCATACATCTCATGGAAATTTATGGGAGGGGTACACATGTCAGTCCTGGGGCCCGAGTTTTGCTCTCGCTGGCCTTGATGAATCATCAATATTGTGAGACAAGTGCTGTAATTTATTTCTTAGTGATTTATGGTAGAAACGGCAGTAAACTTCCCCATTATTCTGTTCAGTGCAGGTGCCAGGTACTGCACCCCAAAAAAGTTTACGCTATTTAGTTTGATGTCCTATGGAAGAATTAAATTCAAACAACACAAAGCTCTCAGAGATATTGTCCACTGCAAATTTATTCAGTTTTGCAAATAAATGGGCTAATAATGTACCTACATGTAATGCAAATAAAGGAACTACAGTACTGTATTGCAGTAGTAAATTAGCAACTACGCTATAAAAGTTTCAAACAGTATAAGCGGGCGAGGGGTGTTGCGTATAACGTATTTCTAGTCTATATGGACTAAAAGTAACCGTTGAATCATATCACAAGCCGTTAGAATCTATTCTAAAAAAAGTCTACTTTATGCACCGAAGCGGTTACAACGAATGATGCTATTATATGATTGCTATTATATGATTGGATCCTTATATATATATATATATGCATCAACCGTCCTCATGCGGCATCGGAAAATTTGGCCCTGGATTATCAGCTGATTTCAGGCCGAAACCGTAGTGTTGAAGGACAAGATAATCAAAGACAGACACAAGTAAAATATAATCCCCTCGCCCGGCGCGAAGAGGCCTGAGGGTGCTAATATCACCGGCGTTTAGTCCCTTATCACGCGAGATCCAAGCGGATCCTGATCTCGGATCGGCTTTATAGGTATATATATATATATATATATATATATATATATATATATATTATATATATATATATATATATATATATATATATATATATATATATATATATATATATATATATATGATCAACCGTCCTCATGCGCGGCATCGGAAAATGTGGCACTGGTAACTAGATACTCAGATTAAATTGAACCGTCACAAGAGACAGGTTTTTGAGGAAATAGAAATCCGAGTTCGAGTATGTATTTTGACTCGCTAATTCCAAATCTGTTTTCAGAATTGAAAACGGTTATATATTGATCGAGATTATCATAGCCGACCAAGCCCGGACTAATTTCTAAGTACATAAACCATTTTTACGAAGGGTATTCACGTTCTCGTAATATAGTAGACACATATGTTATGTATTTTGACTCGCTAATTCCAAATCTGTTTTCAGAATTGAAAACGGTTATATATTGATCGAGATATTCAACATAATATTCGACGAAGTGACCGGCTATAAATCATTATTTAGCCGACTAACTTTCTAAGTACATAAACCATTTTTACGAAGGGTATTCACGTTCTCGTAATATAGTAGACACATATGTGATGTATTTTGACTCGCTAATTCCAAATCTGTTTTCAGAATTGAAAACGGTTAAATATTGATCGAGATAACGTTCAAAATAATATACGATGAAGTGACCAGTTTATAATCGACTAATTTCGAAGTACATAAACCGTTTTTACGAAGGGTACTCACGTTCTCGTAATATAGTAAACGCGTATGTTATGTATGTTGACTCGCTAATTCCAAATGTGTTTTCAGAGTTTAAATCGGTTAAATATTGGCCGAGATAACGTTCAAACATTTCTTCGACGAAACGGGCTTTTGGAAATTGTGATTTTTTGCAAAACAGAAATAATACACGGCCACGGCGTGCAAGGTCTGGGCACCATGGATGGAGAAATTCCCGTAGGGGGGGGGGGGGGGGGGCTAGAAAAGGCGGGCGAGGGGATTATTGCGAATTCGTATTTCTAGTTATGTACATTGTGATTGTCACTGACTCACCGGTCTGTGTTGAGCCGCTCTGTGTTGAGCAATTAATTTGCCTTTTCTGCATAGTTTGTTTGGTTAGGGTTAGCAATTTGGTTGGGATTAGGGATAGGTTTAGGATTTTGGTGATATTTACCTGCATTTCGTTGAATTCTAAGAGACTATAGCGTCGTACGGCTACCGTACGAATAGCCATTACCTTCAGTTCAGTGCTTCACTTTATCGTTTATTAAACTTTTTGACTTGACTCGGTAATTTTAATGTAATTTAAATAATTGTACACTGTATTGTGTATTTGCTCCAAGCTCCGAAATCTAATAGACACATTTTGAAATACTTAACAGAGAGATTTGGGAAAATTTGAAGGTGTGTAATGTTTTGAATTTTCAAAACATAAATGTATAATATTTTGACAGTTGGAATTAAATCCATGCAGTTTAAAATATATACCATTTGTTCTTTATAATACTGCAGAATAGTAAGTGGTAGTACAAATTTTGGAATTGCATGTGCAGTATGTTTATTATTTGATTAAAATTATAAATACTATATATGCTTGATAATTAGCCTATATATACAGTAGTTTAGGGTGAAAAAACATGCATACTATTGCTGTGTTTATATGACCTGGGCCTGCAGTCCTACAATTTTGTAGCAATAAACAAGCATTACTATGTATAGTTGTCAATGTTAACACTAATTAATAAATACACTGCTGCATTGAATAAGGGAGAGCTCGGGGGGAAACAGACGATACAGTACATGGATGATTGTCAAGCAAGCTCATATCCTCAGAAAAAATATTCTCTTTCCCAGACAGGGATAACTTTCTGATTTCCAGTGAGGTGCTCTGACCATTGAGCTACCAAGACTCAGCTATGGTGAGTGAACGTTACATTGATGTACTGATTCTATTGATATAACAGCAGTGTATATATTAACACACAGAAATATATAGTAACTGCTGTGCATAGGCAGTACATATATCATTAGAACCAGTGAATCATTGTAACCTCTCTCCATCTGAATCTCGATGGCTCAATGGTTAGAGGCCGTTACTGGCAATAAGAAGGTTATAATTTTTTCAACCAGGAATATTATGTTTCTGACGATATGATCTTGACGTCCATGTTTTGTATACTGGCATGTATTCCATAATCCATTATGGAACATGTTAGACATACAAATTTTTTCATAACGATACTTAGCTGGCCTAGTGGGTCACAACTTATTCTGTCAATGTAAAATACAGTTTATTATTATTATGTTCACATTGGGTATGTTGACACTACTATGTGTGTTAGCTAGATCATTGTCGACAAGCAGACTAGGCATGGCATTCTGAATATAGGTTATAATATATATACAGTATGTGCATTGTGCACGGTGATATAATTTAGATACTATAGTACACAATGTCATATATGTGCTTTGTGCATTGGGCATTATTATTATTAGTATTATTGTTAATGCATTATTATTATTAGTATTAATAATAATAATAATAATAATAATAATAATACAATAATATTTATACAGGATAGCCCCTTCAATGCTAACACTGGTATCAATATATGGGGTCTTGTTTTCTAACAAATTACAGTTGTTACAAATGTACAGTACAATGTTACAAAAACTAATTTTAACTCAAAAGTTGTATATCCTTCACATATTGTCAATTAAGGCAATAGATAATGGCGCTATGACATGTATGAACAGATTAATTGAAACATGGAAAATAGCTCTTTACTGGTAGATATGATGTTAAAATGCCATGGAATTTCCTAACTAGCATTACACAATGTAACTTGCTTCTAATACAAGAGGTACAAAACTTGGGATTTCTATTAACCAATCAGTTTCAATTCCCGACTTGAGGAAAGATCAGTTTCCCTGACATACATAGAGACCTCTGATTATGACCATCAATATTTAGTTATCCATATTCCTGCCAGCTCCACATCACAGTAGTCCAATGTGGGTAGAATTATCAACTTACTGTATATAATCTATCCACACCAACAATTGGAGTAGAATCCCTAATACGTCTTAGTAAATCTAATTTGAATGGACCCCTATACATGTGTACTATATGCATGCAATCCGTAGACATTTGAACGAATTTGATTTTTTTAAAGGACACTCATTGTATGACAGAGATGCACTTTCTTCCTTCAACAGCCTTTGGTGTCTATATACAAAATACTGCATTGATTATTTCGTGAGTCATCAATATTGTGATAAAAGTAATTTCTTTCTTAGTGATTGATGGTAGAAACAGCACTATTCTGTTGCTGCACTCAAAAATTTAAAAATGCCAAAATGCCCGGGTCTTGCAAGAGGCCCGGCCACATCGCCACCGTCAATCACTTGTGATTGGTGTATTCTGCAGACCAATGAAATGTTGCAACCATTATGCATATTGCGTACCTACCAGTAACACAAAGTATACCGGCCGTTCATCTCAACACTTTCTCCAATTCCGCTGGCTAAAAGTATTTATTATACATTCAAAATTCATTCTCGTTTCCTATTGGTCAATTCCAGTGAATTCTTAATCTCTGGCAGGTGCGACCTCATTTCTGTTGAATACTGTGAATTATTGCACGAAGGTGTCCAAAACAAACATTATTTAACGCTGATGACGTCACTAGGACCAAGCGTGCAAAAATTACAAATTAAAAAATGCCTGTAGTAGATTTGTTTGTATATTTTTAGTAAGACTATCTTGAACAATGTATAATAAAACAATTATTGGATTCGGCTTATGCATGAGATTAAGAGTTATCCAGACCTCGGTCAAAGTTATCTGCTTTGGCAGGTAACATTGACCTCGGTCTGGATAATTCTTGATATCATGATGCTCAACCTCATCCAATAATTGTATATTATGCTGTACTGTTACTACCATACAATAACATTATAAAGGTATGACGTGTCTAAAAATATATATTGCAATTAATGGATCATTCATACATCTCATGGAAATTTATGGGAGGGGTACACATGTCAGTCCTGGGGCCCGAGTTTTGCTCTCGCTGGCCTTGATGAATCATCAATATTGTGAGACAAGTGCTGTAATTTATTTCTTAGTGATTTATGGTAGAAACGGCAGTAAACTTCCCCATTATTCTGTTCAGTGCAGGTGCCAGGTACTGCACCCCAAAAAAGTTTACGCTATTTAGTTTGATGTCCTATGGAAGAATTAAATTCAAACAACACAAAGCTCTCAGAGATATTGTCCACTGCAAATTTATTCAGTTTTGCAAATAAATGGGCTAATAATGTACCTAATGCAAGTAAAGGAACTACAGTACTGTATTGCAGTAGTAAATTAGCAACTACGCTATAAAAGTTTCAAACAGTATAAGCGGGCGAGGGGTGTTGCGTATAACGTATTTCTAGTCTATATGGACTAAAAGTAACCGTTGAATCATATCACAAGCCGTTAGAATCTATTCTAAAAAAAGTCTACTTTATGCACCGAAGCGGTTACAACGAATGATGCTATTATATGATTGCTATTATATGATTGGATCCTTATATATATATATATATGCATCAACCGTCCTCATGCGGCATCGGAAAATTTGGCCCTGGATTATCAGCTGATTTCAGGCCGAAACCGTAGTGTTGAAGGACAAGATAATCAAAGACAGACACAAGTAAAATATAATCCCCTCGCCCGGCGCGAAGAGGCCTGAGGGTGCTAATATCACCGGCGTTTAGTCCCTTATCACGCGAGATCCGAGCGGATCCTGATCTCGGATCGGCTTTATAGGTATATATATATACACATATATATATATATATATATATATATATATATATATATATATATATATATATATTATATATATATATATATATATATATATATATATATATATATATGATCAACCGTCCTCATGCGCGGCATCGGAAAATGTGGCACTGGTAACTAGATACTCAGATTAAATTGAACCGTCACAAGAGACAGGTTTTTGAGGAAATAGAAATCCGAGTTCGAGTATGTATTTTGACTCGCTAATTCCAAATCTGTTTTCAGAATTGAAAACGGTTATATATTGATCGAGATTATCATAGCCGACCAAGCCCGGACTAATTTCTAAGTACATAAACCATTTTTACGAAGGGTATTCACGTTCTCGTAATATAGTAGACACATATGTTATGTATTTTGACTCGCTAATTCCAAATCTGTTTTCAGAATTGAAAACGGTTATATATTGATCGAGATATTCAACATAATATTCGACGAAGTGACCGGCTATAAATCATTATTTAGCCGACTAACTTTCTAAGTACATAAACCATTTTTACGAAGGGTATTCACGTTCTCGTAATATAGTAGACACATATGTGATGTATTTTGACTCGCTAATTCCAAATCTGTTTTCAGAATTGAAAACGGTTAAATATTGATCGAGATAACGTTCAAAATAATATACGATGAAGTGACCAGTTTATAATCGACTAATTTCGAAGTACATAAACCGTTTTTTACGAAGGGTACTCACGTTCTCGTAATATAGTAAACGCGTATGTTATGTATGTTGACTCGCTAATTCCAAATGTGTTTTCAGAGTTTAAATCGGTTAAATATTGGCCGAGATAACGTTCAAACATTTCTTCGACGAAACGGGCTTTTGGAAATTGTGAATTTTTGCAAAACAGAAATAATACACGGCCACGGCGTGCAAGGTCTGGGCACCATGGATGGAGAAATTCCCGTAGGGGGGGGGGGGGGGGGTAGAAAAGGCGGGCGAGGGGATTATTGCGAATTCGTATTTCTAGTTATGTACATTGTGATTGTCACTGACTCACCGGTCTGTGTTGAGCCGCTCTGTGTTGAGCAATTAATTTGCCTTTTCTGCATAGTTTGTTTGGTTAGGGTTAGCAATTTGGTTGGGATTAGGGTTAGGTTTAGGATTTTGGTGATATTTACCTGCATTTCGTTGAATTCTAAGAGACTATAGCGTCGTACGGCTACCGTACGAATAGCCATTACCTTCAGTTCAGTGCTTCACTTTATCGTTTATTAAACTTTTTGACTTGACTCGGTAATTTTAATGTAATTTAAATAATTGTACACTGTATTGTGTATTTGCTCCAAGCTCCGAAATCTAATAGACACATTTTGAAATACTTAACAGAGAGATTTGGGAAAATTTGAAGGTGTGTAATGTTTTGAATTTTCAAAACATATATGTATAATATTTTGACAGTTGGAATTAAATCCATGCAGTTTAAAATATATACCATTTGTTCTTTATAATACTGCAGAATAGTAAGTGGTAGTACAAATTTTGGAATTGCATGTGCAGTATGTTTATTATTTGATTAAAATTATAAATACTATATATGCTTGATAATTAGCCTATATATACAGTAGTTTAGGGTGAAAAAACATGCATACTATTGCTGTGTTTATATGACCTGGGCCTGCAGTCCTACAATTTTGTAGCAATAAACAAGCATTACTATGTATAGTTGTCAATGTTAACACTAATTAATAAATACACTGCTGCATTGAATAAGGGAGAGCTCGGGGGGAAACAGACGATACAGTACATGGATGATTGTCAAGCAAGCTCATATCCTCAGAAAAATTATTCTCTTTCCCAGACAGGGATAACTTTCTGATTTCCAGTGAGGTGCTCTGACCATTGAGCTACCAAGACTCAGCTATGGTGAGTGAACGTTACATTGATGTACTGATTCTATTGATATAACAGCAGTGTATATATTAACACACAGAAATATATAGTAACTGCTGTGCATAGGCAGTACATATATCATTAGAACCAGTGAATCATTGTAACCTCTCTCCATCTGAATCTCGATGGCTCAATGGTTAGAGGCCGTTACTGGCAATAAGAAGGTTATAATTTTTTTCAACCAGGAATATTATGTTTCTGACGATATGATCTTGACGTCCATGTTTTGTATACTGGCATGTATTCCATAATCCATTATGGAACATGTTAGACATACAAATTTTTTCATAACGATACTTAGCTGGCCTAGTGGGTCACAACTTATTCTGTCAATGTAAAATACAGTTTATTATTATTATGTTCACATTGGGTATGTTGACACTACTATGTGTGTTAGCTAGATCATTGTCGACAAGCAGACTAGGCATGGCATTCTGAATATAGGTTATAATATATATACAGTATGTGCATTGTGCACGGTGATATAATTTAGATACTATAGTACACAATGTCATATATGTGCTTTGTGCATTGGGCATTATTATTATTAGTATTATTGTTAATGCATTATTATTATTAGTATTAATAATAATAATAATAATAATAATAATAATACAATAATATTTATACAGGATAGCCCCTTCAATGCTAACACTAGTATCAATATATGGGGTCTTGTTTTCTAACAAATTACAGTTGTTACAAATGTACAGTACAATGTTACAAAAACTAATTTTAACTCAAAAGTTGTATATCCTTCACATATTGTCAATTAAGGCAATAGATAATGGCGCTATGACATGTATGAACAGATTAATTGAAACATGGAAAATAGCTCTTTACTGGTAGATATGATGTTAAAATGCCATGGAATTTCCTAACTAGCATTACACAATGTAACTTGTTTCTAATACAAGAGGTACAAAACTTGGGATTTCTATTAACCAATCAGTTTCAATTCCCGACTTGAGGAAAGATCAGTTTCCCTGACATACATAGAGACCTCTGATTATGACCATCAATATTTAGTTATCCATATTCCTGCCAGCTCCACATCACAGTAGTCCAATGTGGGTAGAATTATCAACTTACTGTATATAATCTATCCACACCAACAATTGGAGTAGAATCCCTAATACGTCTTAGTAAATCTAATTTGAATGGACCCCTATACATGTGTACTATATGCATGCAATCCGTAGACATTTGAACGAATTTGATTTTTTTAAAGGACACTCATTGTATGACAGAGATGCACTTTCTTCCTTCAACAGCCTTTGGTGTCTATATACAAAATACTGCATTGATTATTTCGTGAGTCATCAATATTGTGATAAAAGTAATTTCTTTCTTAGTGATTGATGGTAGAAACAGCACTATTCTGTTGCTGCACTCAAAAATTTAAAAATGCCAAAATGCCCGGGTCTTGCAAGAGGCCCGGCCACATCGCCACCGTCAATCACTTGTGATTGGTGTATTCTGCAGACCAATGAAATGTTGCAACCATTATGCATATTGCGTACCTACCAGTAACACAAAGTACCGGCCGTTCATCTCAACACTTTCTCCAATTCCGCTGGCTAAAAGTATTTATTATACATTCAAAATTCATTCTCGTTTCCTATTGGTCAATTCCAGTGAATTCTTAATCTCTGGCAGGTGCGACCTCATTTCTGTTGAATACTGTGAATTATTGCACGAAGGTGTCCAAAACAAACATTATTTAACGCTGATGACGTCACTAGGACCAAGCGTGCAAAAATTACAAATTAAAAAATGCCTGTAGTAGATTTGTTTGTATATTTTTAGTAAGACTATCTTGAACAATGTATAATAAAACAATTATTGGATTCGGCTTATGCATGAGATTAAGAGTTATCCAGACCTCGGTCAAAGTTATCTGCTTTGGCAGGTAACATTGACCTCGGTCTGGATAATTCTTGATATCATGATGCTCAACCTCATCCAATAATTGTATATTATGCTGTACTGTTACTACCATACAATAACATTATAAAGGTATGACGTGTCTAAAAATATATATTGCAATTAATGGATCATTCATACATCTCATGGAAATTTATGGGAGGGGTACACATGTCAGTCCTGGGGCCCGAGTTTTGCTCTCGCTGGCCTTGATGAATCATCAATATTGTGAGACAAGTGCTGTAATTTATTTCTTAGTGATTTATGGTAGAAACGGCAGTAAACTTCCCCATTATTCTGTTCAGTGCAGGTGCCAGGTACTGCACCCCAAAAAAGTTTACGCTATTTAGTTTGATGTCCTATGGAAGAATTAAATTCAAACAACACAAAGCTCTCAGAGATATTGTCCACTGCAAATTTATTCAGTTTTGCAAATAAATGGGCTAATAATGTACCTAATGCAAGTAAAGGAACTACAGTACTGTATTGCAGTAGTAAATTAGCAACTACGCTATAAAAGTTTCAAACAGTATAAGCGGGCGAGGGGTGTTGCGTATAACGTATTTCTAGTCTATATGGACTAAAAGTAACCGTTGAATCATATCACAAGCCGTTAGAATCTATTCTAAAAAAAGTCTACTTTATGCACCGAAGCGGTTACAACGAATGATGCTATACGACTCCAGAAATTCGAACTTGAAGTCGTCTACAAGCAGATACATGGCAGATACCTTGAGTCGCGCAACCGTCGCTCAGCCAAGCGCCGAAAGACATCAAGAGACCGAAGATGTGATGTTTTTACGAGATACAAGATCATCCACGGAAAAGGAAGTATAGCAAATTGATATGCTCAAACACCTGTCTGTAAAACCAAGCACCCTGACCAAACTTCGACAACAGACGGCAGTCGACAACAGCCTGCAATACTTGATAACCATCAATAAAGAAGGATGGCCAAGTAAGATCAATGCGCTTGTCCCAGCATTGCGTCCCTACTTTTCCTTTCGAGACGAATTAGTGGTTCAAGATGGAGTCATATTCAAAGGAGAAAGATTGATCGTGCCGGAAGGAATGAGAACAGGGATGAAAGAAAAGCTTCACTGCAACCACGGTGCGATTCAAGCAACTCTACGAAGAGCAAGAGACGTTTTCTACTGGTCAGGTATGAATAAAGACATCGAGAAGTTTATCACCAACTGCAGCATCTGTTCGGCATACCAGACAGAAAATCAGAAAGAGCCTCTCGTGAGCCACCCTGTTCCAACACGACCATGGGAATCCATCGCAACTGATCTATTCCAACTTCGAGGCAAAGATTATCTGGTCACCGTGGATTATTTCTCCAACTTTATTGAAGTGGACCGGTTATATGCGAAAACTGGCACAGAGATAATAAACAAATTGAAAGCGCATATGGCACGACATGGAATTCCCGAAAGAGTAGTAAGTGATAATGGCCCGCAATACAGTTCCAAAGAGTTTCAAGCCTTTGCTATAACGTATGAGTTCGAGCATGTCACCTCATCGCCATGGTATCCCCAATCGAACGGGAAAGCGGAGAGCGCAGTCAAGACGGCCAAAAGAATCATGGAAAAGGCATCAGCTGCATGATTGGATCCTTATCTAGCACTGTTAGAACACAGAAATAAACCGTTAGATGGAATGAGTAGCTCTCCTGCCCAACGTTTGGTCGGACGACGAACGAGGACTAGAATCCCAACAACGAGGCGACTGCTGGAGCCTGTTGTCTCTGTGAAGTCGGCGAAACAAGAGCTGGATAAAGCTAAAGTGAAACAGGCCTACTACTACAACAGAGGAGCGAAAACCCTCCCAATTCTCAAGTTTGGGGAGGTACTCAGAATGAAGCCCAACCAAGGTGAGAAAACATGGAGAAAGGCGCAAGCGAAGGCAGTAATTAGCCCAAGATCATATATTGTTACAACTGGGGATGGAGTTGAGTATAGAAGAAATCGCAGACACCTCCGAAGCACCACAGAGCCAGACGAGGACGCAACGGATATAGATGTGCCACTGAGAGAAAACGAACTAGAATCACAAGACCAACACTCAACGCCAGCACCGGAGCAGCGGACTCCATCACAGGTCGAGAACAATCTAGTTCCAACTGATATAATCCCCAACGCTCCTACAAGCAGAACCTCAAGTGGGAGACAAACGCGTAGGCCAACATACCTGGAGGACTATGTGACAATAATTAAAATAATAATTAATTAGATAATTAAAACTTAATTAGATAAAACGTTTGAGCAGACTCTGAAGGAGAGAGATGTAACGGGACGCTGCGCCAGGGTCTGGGGCTAACTAGCCCCTGCCTTTGGAAGAGGGGCCCCGCGAATGTTGTTGTTATGAAGTTCTGAGCAGAGCTTTACAGTTTTAGAGATTTGTACCAAGAGTAATAAAAGCAGTTTATTTGCAACCAAGATTTAGCGTTTACGTAACTTAACAATTACGAGGTGGATAATAATAACCGACCCCAAAACAACAAAGATCCTAACCCCCTCCTAACGAGTTTTCTAACCCTAACCTAAATAGAAAACTTGTAAGGCGGGGGTTGGGGTTGGTTAGGAGCTTTGGGGTCGGTTATTATTATCCACCTCGTTATGCAAATTGTTGTTTCGTTTCGCAAGCCTGTTTAAGAACAGGAAACCTCAAAAATAACCCTAATAGCTCTAATACTGATAATACTAATATACAACATATATTGAGGACTTGGTGAAATATACTATAAAGTGGATGTATGATTCCTGTATTTAGCTGCATGTTCTTTTACCATGTGGTCCATGTGGACCAGTAGACGGAGGTTGATTGATATATAATGCTACTCAAGTAGCAGGGTGGATGTTTCAAAATATATTTATACAGTTTGTATTTTGATAAATAACTGCATTTTTCAGATATTTGTTAAATAGCAGTTTTCTAATATTAAAGAAAGTTTGAAGATACACCATCAACATAGTCCTAACCCCAAACTTAACCCAAATACTAACCCTACACCAAATACTAACCCTAACTCTTACCATAATGCTTTATTTTAGAAATAAAAGCTGATTTTAGTTTTGAATTATACTACCCATAGTCTACATTTATGTGACGTTATTTTGGGATTTATATGAAACTTCACCCATTTTATTAGTTGAGCTTTCGTCCTTGACATCATTGATTGTAATAGGACTTTGGTCTTTTTACTATTCATGTTGACACTCAGGATGACTTTAGCGCTGAATGACAGGTATGTGCCATTAATAAGTATTTTTCTGTGTTTTTTCAGTTTATAGATTTTGAACTGTTGGAGATGACAAGAGTGTTAAGCTATGGGGATAAAGGGTGGACAAATAATCCCCTTACGTAGAGGCCGGAATGGCTGCTTTTAAAGAACCATCTCAGGTACTTTTATAATTCAATAACACCCTTAATATCATAACAAGAGACTTCCCGGGATGGAAATCATAATCGTAAGATACATACATGTACCAGTTTATCTTTGCAGTATACTAGTGCAACAATGGTATAGTAGACGGAGGTTGATTGATATATAATGCTACTCAAGTGATTGATATATAATGCTACTCAAGTGATTGATATATAATGCTACTCAAGTAGCAGGGTGGATGTTTCAAAATATATTTATACAGTTTGTATTTTGATAAATAACTGCATTTTTCAGATATTTGTTAAATAACAGTTTTCTAATATTAAAGAAAGTTTGAAGATACACCATCAACATAGTCCTAACCCCAAACTTAACCCAAATACTAACCCTACACGAAATACTAACCCTAACTCTTACCATAATGCTTTATTTTAGAAATAACAGCTGATTTTAGTTTTGAATTATACTACCCATAGTCTACATTTATGTGACGTTATTTTGGGATTTATATGAAACTTCACCCATTTTATTAGTTGAGCTTTCGTCCTTGACATCATTGATTGTAATAGGACTTTGGTCTTTTTACTATTCATGTTGACACTCAGGATGACTTTAGCGCTGAATGACAGGTATGTGCCATTAATAAGTATTTTTCTGTGTATTTTTCAGTTTATAGATTTTGAACTGTTGGAGATGACAAGAGTGTTAAGCTATGGCGATAAAGGGTGGACAAATAATCCCCTTACGGAGAGGCCGGAATGGCTGCTTTTAAAGAACCATCTCAGGTACTTTTATAATTCAATAACACCCTTAATATCATAACAAGAGACCTCCCGGGATGGAAATCATAATCGTAAGATACATACATGTACCAGTTTATCTTTGCAGTATACTAGTGCAACAATGGTATATCGGTATAGCATCGAAACTAATACTACAATACTGGTATCAGCTACATAACATGAATAACCTGCAAAAATACCAATACACCACCCAACTTTATTAGAAAGCACTTTGCTGTAACTCCCGTTAGTTACAGCAAAGTGCTTTCTAATAAAGTTGGGTGGTGCATTGGTATTGTAATCATTTACATAACCACACTGAGCTCTACATACTAATGTATAATTTTTTGTTTCACAGACTGTCAAGGAAACACCTTGCCTACAGATGAGATGAATTATACACCCAAATCAGTGGCACCGTCACTTATTCCATCTTCGCCTACCACCGTACCTGCACAATTACCTTCCATACCACCTTCACCAACAACCTCACTGATGGAGGACGAGGGAAGTAGTGCCAGTATAATCTTTCCATTTGATCCTGTGAACTGCTTAACTTCATTGTCAGCAACTTCATGTATGTATATTTGAATGATACAATGCAAGTTAGTCAATGTGTCACCATTGTGCAGAAATATTACATTTCATTTGTGTTCATATACCAATCACACCATGTTCATTAATTATTATTATTGTTTAACAACTTTATTTGGACAACAAAATTCATTACATATTTACAAATAAGGATAAATTAACATACACAATGAAAAACCGTCCAAATAGGCAAGATACAAACGAGACTAAGTCCCATGCAAGGTATCCGCCGTCATAGTATAAATAAATATGTAAAATAGAAAACTTACAGAAAACATAGACTCAGAAAAACAGTGTTACGAATGACAAGAACAAGATCGACATAAAGAAAACGTACATGGAGAGTCCGGAGAAAACTTTTCACACAGAAGTTGTAAGTACACAGAACGGACTTTAGACTTAAACTTCGACAGTGGGTGCACAAGAAGGTCTGGGATTATTTTAACAACAGTGTTCCACAGATTTATAATATTCAAGCAATAAACAATTCACATGGTTGATTCACAAATTTCATGGGACAAATACCATGTGTGTACGCCTGCATGTCATGGCTACCGAGTTTGTCGGTTGACCGAGTCAAATCTGAGTCCGAGTTAAGTCCAAGTCAAATGTCTGAGTCATGTAAAAATGCAAAAAATGCTAATTATGAATTAGCCATTGCTAAAACAGTTTTTCAAATGATCCCAAGGTCACTAGCGCTCATATGCTGATATTGCAGATTTCTGCACAAATAATGGCCCAAACCGGGCCAGTCGAAATTTTCCTTCAACATAAATCCTTTCAACATGTAGTTTGATCGAGTGAAATGCCAAATATTACCTATAATATACCCAGAATCTTATCCCGGCACTACCACCACCATATATACAGAACTCGTGACTAGGCTCTCGGCAACGGCTTCCGTAGCTCAGTGGTCAGAGCACTGCACTGGCATCGCTGGGTCGCGGTTCAATTCCCAGCCGGAAGGCCTTAAAGTTGCATTTTTCGCAACTGGTCCCGGTTTGGTCTTAAAATGTATGTATTCCAACACTCGAAATTTTCCTTCAACATAAATCCTTTCAACATGTAGTTTGATCGAGTGAAATGCCAAATATTACCTAATTATATATATATATATATATATATATATATATATATATATATATATATATATATATATATATATTATATATATATATATATATATATATATATATATATATATATATATATATATATATATATATATATATATATATATATATATATATATATATATATATATATATATATATATATATATATATATATATATATATATATATATATATATATATATACTAAAACGAATGTGATGTTGTTCACGGAAAAGTGCTCAATACCATAAAGGTAGAGCGAATATATAGTGAAAGTGGTCTTACCTCAAAATGATAAAAGCCGCAACTGTCAGTTTCACGCAAGACGATCTTTAGGCGAATGAAAAATTTCGATATTGATGGCCGCTTAAGTAGCTTTGGTCGAAAGGTGGGTGTAGTCGGCGCGTGGGCGTGTGGTCGGTGCCGAAACAATGCATGCATTCGTCAAATTTATGCGTTGCTAATTTTAAATTTGTTTTTATGGCGGCATGTCGAAATTATTTCTGATCTTTTGTTAAGTAGAAAATGTTTGTCTGCTTTTATTATACAAAGTTTTTCTTCCAAACATAAATTGCATCTTTTTGATCCTCCCGAATAGGCATGGGTAGCTTGATACTATCTAAACAGTAGTTATTTAAGCTTTCTGTTCCGTACATTGATTTAGAGTAACAGTGTGTTACATTATTAAAACCAATGTCAGAATGCTACAAGCTTGTACAATACTGAAATAATGCAGCAATAGTATTGAAAGTTTGAAACAATATTACATATATTGATATTCAACAATATTTGTAATTGTATTAGTATACATTAATAATTCAAATTGTATATTAAATTACTGTTTTAAAATTGGGGTGTCAAATTTAGAAGGGGGGCAAATATTTTTAAGGGGAGTGGGAAATACCCCCTTCGACCCCCTAAAAGAAACTCTGCAATGAAGTGTTTATAACATAATAACAGTACATGGAAGTGAACCAATATTACAATGTGAACGAGATATTTATAGTTGCTCTAACACAACGTTGTACCCAGGACATTTTTTCCTCCAGGGTTGAAGGTCGACGAAAATAGCCCTGGGATCGGACAGTTCTAAAACTGGATTAATTCAGCTAGAGTATAATTTATACATCTAATTCCAACATGTAAGGAAATTTTCTCGCCTATCAATTTTACCACAAATAAGGGCTTTGGTCAATTGTCAAAAACTGCAGTCGATATCTACTTGTTCGTCCGTGAAATTTATACGAGATAATCATGGGTGTATTATGAATTAGTTGCTTTTGTGATAAATGCTTTACATGAACAAGTCTGCATAGCGTTGCATATTTCTCATTGATTGTCACATCAACAGAGTAAACAAAGAATTGACCTAAATTATTATAAATTATCATATCAAAACACCCAGAAATTCTGGGTGTCATATGACCAGCCGATCTCAGGGCCATTTTTGCCGACCTTCCCCCGTGGAGATAAAATACCCAGGGTACGAGGTTGGCTCAAACAATGGTACTACATAAATAACATATTAACATACTGGAAACATAATAAAGAGATTTCTCGTTAAAGTTCCTTTAACATTATGTCTACATCAACGATAGGCTCACATACATGATCCTAGTCTTTTCCTAATGAACTATCCTATCCTTTTCCTAATGAACTAAAACGAACCAGGACGGATTTTCATCTCTGTCTTCTTTAATGAATATCTGAATCCTTTCCAGTGATACCAGTTAACTCCATCAGAAAAGGAGGTTTGATTACCACGTAGATACTGAGAGTTTAAGTTGGAGTTGTGACAGTGATCGTACCACCAGGCACCTTTGAACTGCACAGCACAGTGAATATCTTCGTACTTGTCATTATCCAGGTCTTTAGTGCTAAACTTCATACCATTGTGATAATAAAGCGAGTCACCAGCATTGCCTGCAATAAAAAATTTAAGTTGAGATCCTACATCGCTCTCAGCTACGTGACCAAGTCGCCATAGAGATTAAAATAACAAAGGGAATGTTGACCGTATTTGTGTATCTAACGAACAATACTAGTAAAATGACATTGACAATATATTTTGACTTCCAACTTTCTTCACGTTACCAACCACTACAGTAATAAAACGTCAAATTTTACTCTCGAAAGTCTTTTATCAGTAAAAAACCCAAATTTGTCTTCATTGCAAAGCCTTTATCCGCCATTAAGGTAATTCCTCAGTAATTCATTCCGAAATGAAAATTTGCTGAAACTTCGCAGTCTTAAAGTTATTGACATACTTATATTAAACCAAAAAAAAGTTTGGGTCACCGACCTTGTTTAGAAGATATGGCATATCGCAGATCACCTCTTACTCAGTATGGTGACGTCATTGTGACCAAGTTACGAGTTCAGTAAAAACCGCATTGCACAACTTTTTCTTGAACCTTTTGACAAAGATAATTTTTTATTTTTCTCAACTAGTAATTTTATACAAGAAAACATGGTATTTTAGGGAAAAACAGCTAACAGGGTTTATTATTTGACATGTTATTTGAAGAAACATTTATCAAAAATGTAAAATATTGTAAGTTGTAGAAATGATTTTTCTCTAAGTTTCTGTTATAACATGTAAACATGGTAGAAGAAAATAATTATTAAGGAAAAATCATGATCACCGACCTTATTTAAGAACTATGGCCTTAAACCAGCATTATCAAGTAGTTTACAAACCTACTTGCACAGGGAGCCCTAGCTACACTTGTGCAACCGTTCTCTGAAAAAAATTTAGTCCCTTTTCGCTACCAGTACATAAGCGGCCATTGTTAGATTTGGCATTAAGTTGTCCTAAAAAGTGTTGCATAATGGCCATAAAAACACTGATTATTGGATGTGCGCAGTAAATGTGCGCAATGCAAAACTGAGGAATCACCTTAATGTATACAATGCTTCTTTCTGACGTCATAACCACGACAAGGCCTATCTCTGTCGCTCAACTCTTTGACTATGCAGGTTACATCATGTACTGCCCATTTTATAGATGTTGGATTGAATTTTAGAAGCACGAAGCTTAGCTTGCGCCGTGTTCTTTCGCATTCGGCGAAATTTTTGAAAACGTTAAAGTCTCCTGCTGTTAGAGAAGGATCGATTACCTCGCCCCTACCCCTTTGAAATCGGGTTTTACAATGGTTTGATGGCTTTTTATTGACAGGAGAAAAAAGGAACAAAAGACATGCATGTAAAAATGAGGCCATTAACACTAAAACAGACTAATGAATCAGGGTGTTTTGCAGCATATCCAATTTTCCTTCGTTTGCTATTATAATTTAGCGTAGGTACCAGGATGTGCTTTTGTACTTCTTTAATTTTATAAAACAATTTTTCAGAAATGAGTCCAGTTTCAGTACTGAGTTATTAATGTATTTGTACTGATGTACAGATTCCCTCTTTGTAATCGTAGATATATTAGAAATGGCCTGTTTCTCTAGTTTCGCAAAAAATTATTCTCAGAACTCTCCGGAAATGCACTTTTGGTTCTTCCGAAATTAAACATTTTTTGGGAGCTAACCCATTCTCAGTCTTAAATTACCAATAATCGGCCATTGTCAAATACTCAAAGATTACCCATCAAATAATTTGAGAACGAGCTATTCTATAAATTTAGCTCATCATATTAGGGTGGTTGTTCAGTGTAAATCCCTGGGGTAGGTTGGAATGAAATCATCATCATTACATTTTATCCCGAAGAGTTGCATTCATCGATCGCGTGGAGACGTAGTTGTTTTTTGTACATTGTCGATTTCTCGGCTTCTTGCCGCATTCCATTCATCTTCCCGTGGTATCAGTGCTATAGCTTGCTTTCGCTAACTCTACGACTTTTTTCAAGCCTATACAGTAGCTGTATCTCAAGAATACAAAACAGATGACATGAATGAGCTGAATTAGGATGATACTCTAATTGGGGGTTAGGGTTAGAATTATGAAGTGGTTAGGGTTAACATTAGGGCTACTGTTTACTGTTGTGGAATTACCCATTATTGGTAACCTATAAAAGCATTTGACAATTGCCGATTATTGGTAATCTAAGAGGATAGTTTAGAGAATAGACAACACTTGATCCAGCAAGGAATCTCCAAAAGAAAGGAAAAAAATATAAAATTAATCTTTACTATAACAAGAGTTTTGAAAAAGTACGATGTTAATACACAATAAATATTTTGTCTTACTAAAATATTGAAGATATAATTGTTGCAGAACAACACATGCGACATATAACTAGAAATCCATAGAAAAACATTGCGAAATTTCTGTGTCACGGAAACCAACTAGTGTAATTATTTCTTTCAAATCATCTTTCGTCCAGACTGATGACCAGTTTAAGTCTCCAATTAAAAAGGTGACTCAAACAGCAAAGTTACTAGCATCCAAGATAAAAAATTAAGTCAACAGCAACACCAACTCTCACAATAAGCGAATATTTATCGAAAAAGCTCTTTTCTCAATTGGTATCTTCATCCACGCAGACTATACCATCGTTGAAAGTTACAAAATTATGTCAAACATTCACAATAAAGAATGCCCTTCAGTACACAACCCAACACTGAAATTGGAAACTATTCCTTCTGAACCAACTGATGAAGGTTCAGGCAGTTTGTTGAACTAACTAAGGATGAATATATATAAAGAAGAAATTAAAGATGGTAGATGCGATTTCATCGCAAAGAAAATTGACTGTTCAACTTATCTAGCGTTAAATTGCCTCCACACTAGATGAAATTTATTGTCTTTGAAGAATCAATTGCAAATATATTCGGCGTCTATTTATATTGTCTCTCTAACGGAATTTCGGAACATATATGTAGGATATTACACCGCACGTTGGTGCGAAGATATGATTTTAACTTCGAGTGGTGAAAACAATATTTTAGGAATGAGCGTAGCGAATGAGTAAAATATTGTTTTTACCACGAAAAGATAAAATTCATATCTTCAAGCCAACGTGTAATTTTCTTTTTATTGTATAGATTCAATGCAAAAGGCGGGAAAATGTTTAATCATGTGATCGATATCTTCGCTAGTGAGGATATGGAAAATATGTCACTGCATATTTCTTAGTAAAATTACTTCCATCTACATAATTAAATGGTTAAGTGATAAAATTCTGACGTTTATATAGCTCCCCTTTTAGCTAAATACTGGCGGCCATTTTGAATAAGGCGTGGTTACACAGGAAATTTCAAAAAACGAGCCCAAAATATTATTCTGCCTGCTGTTAATCTCGATCTGTGTGAAAAAATTGGATGTTTTTTAGCAGTTACCACTCCCTGCCGCGCGGTGTCATACGAACACGAGGTAGATTCTTTGTTCTTTTGAGTTCTTATAAGACAGTATAAATGAATAATGCATTATTTTATTTACCTATGCCATTTAGACATTCCTGACTTCGACTTCTAATAAACAATATATTTAGAATGGTGACATCCCGCATGATTTCCGTATGTTATATGATCGTCTTTATATGTGGTTTAGATTGTTATCGAGTGGAACATGGCAACAAACGATAGCGTCTTAATTCAAGGAGACACTATAACCTCAATGTTTTAGACAACGGTGACATCCCACATGATTCCGTATGTTATATAATCGTCTTGATGCGTGGTTTAGATTGTTATCGAGTGGAACATGGAAACAAACGACAGCGTCTTAATTAAAGGAAAGACACTATATAAACCTCAATCTTAGTTCGATTTGAAATATGACCGCTCGACCGCTAGATAAGTCAGTAAATATTACAAACGAGAAGTTCGATTTGGCAAAAGTGTCGCTTGAATGGAAAATGTATAACTTCGCGAGGCTTGCTCGTTTCGAGTAAATGTTGTTCGAATTAGATGTATTCGCCTTTATACGTGGTTTATATTCTACATTCTATTTATTTGATCCTCCATGCTCTGCAAAATTTCCTGCATCATTTTGCTGGCATGCCTAATCCTGAACATTTCTACAGGCAACCTCGTATCCACTGCTCCTGTGTCAGTCCCGAGGCAGCATTTCACTTCTGATAAGAACTCCTAGTAATATAACATAACCGTAAGCTGTTTTGGTGGTTCTAGTCACAACTTCAATGCATGGTCGACCAAACCGCTATGCAATCGATTGCCCCTTCTACATCTGATGATTTCTTCAAGTATACTATGTTACATGCATGAAGTCATAGTCAATCGAGATCTTGTCTGGAACTCGGCAAATTTCAAAGCTGTTCATAAATCAGCAGCGATTTATGTTGAGCAGTACCTTACCGCGCACAAATCCCATGTTTTAGGTGTATTAATATTTAAACGGCGCGGTTGAACGATTGAACACAAAGGGTGCTATTGGATTATTGCTTCATGTGTTCAGTAACCGTCACCGTACACAAAGGAAGAGGTTAGATGGGATGGCAGACATTTTTTTGGGATCACTTTCCATGGGAAACCATCTGATTGGCTAACCCGAAATAACTTTTATCCTAACCTTAACCCTAAATAACCCTAATCCAAGCCTTAAGCCCCACATAGCAAGCGGTTTCTTTGTTTTGTATGATCTTGATACGCCCTCAGCAACCCGAAGGAAGCTTCGTGTAATGAGCGGTTCGCTCAGTGCGATCGGTTCGATCGCAGGTGTATGTCATTTCCTTCTAGGCTGCAAAATTCGAATTGGATGGGGACCTACGATTTAACGTGCTTTCCGAGAAGACGTACGGCTGTTCCGCCGAAGCGGCCGTGGACTTACAGTTTTACGCCCTCGTCCGAGAAGGCGAACGTTTTACGTCCGTAGACGACTATTCAACGTCTAGTAGACGACAGCGTGCACGTCAGCGTGTCTCTATCGAGTTATAGAGTTACCCATCCAGCCAATCATAGCGTGTATTGTGTACTCGTTATTTTATAAAGTCTTTTATAACATGTAGAATGATTTAATTAAGACTGTATATTTCGTGGGCAACAATTAATCAAAGCTCCTTATTTTGTGCAATATTAACGTACTGAGTTGCCGCTTCAACTCATGTTTGTCACCCTGGTTTCAATAATTTTAATACATGATTTATTAAAAAAAAAAACAGTTAACATTCTTCTTTCTATATAGTTATGGATGAGATTATGAAATTATGTTAAAAGCAACTAACCTGAATAACCTCCAACGGTTAACCTGTATTTTTCTGTTTCTTTTGCCACTGCAAATGTTGAGTAATGAGCATAACGTTTCTCATTCTCAAAATCCTCCAGGTCAACTCTCAGAACGTTTTGAGCACTCTTTGACAACCGATGGATATTATCTAGACCAAGCCAGAACTCGCCATTTAAGTTTCCAAAGACTTTCTTATAATCGTTCCATCCAAGATAAAAGTCAATACTTCCGTCCATTCGTCTTTGAAAGACAGTCCAACCTCCTCCACTTGTTGTCATATCACATCTAACATTGAATGCTCCAAGCCCATCAGGTTCAATTCTGTAGACACCATCTATCTTTACTCCTTTTTTGTAGATATCAGAACAACTCTTCGGTACTAAAGTAACAAGTTGAAGAATTTCACTATTAAAGTTTAATAATTTAGTTAACTCCGCGAAATTTTGGGAATTAATTTCCTGAGCATTTCGTGAAAGCTTTTCTGTGCAAAAAAAACGGAAAAATACATTCCACGTACAGACTGTTCAACAGTGTGGAACAACGGTAACAGTGTCATACAACGTGTTCAGGATATGAAATTAGATCATCTGAGATATTTGATAAACTGAAATGGGATTCAATTGAAACTATTTTTAAAAAACGAGAACAATTAATGACATTTAAGGCACTACGAGATATGACACCAACCTATTTATCAGAACTATTTGCACTATTAGCCACAACAACACATATAGATTGAGAAGCAACGATCGAAAGCTTTATTTAGAAACAAATTTCCTAAAACATACAGTAGTTTCTCATATCGCGGGCCAGGTCCTGGAATAGCTTGCCGCAGGAAATTGTCGACAAGTACGAGTATTTCTCAATTAATTATTTAAAAAAAGTGTATTATTGAGCACTACAATGACTTACGAACAAACTTGTCGGCAGTTTAAATTGTTTATTTGCGCGTTTATAGTTATATTTGTATATATTATTGGAATGTATTAGTAGTTATATCTGTATAATTTGTAAATAGCTAATTTTCTCCATGTTCTTTTTTATTGCTGCCTCCCCTCGGGGAGGCAGCACACTATTCTTGACGTTCTTGTTTTAACTCGTGCCCAGTCGTTTTTCCGAGCTATGTATAGCTGACAAGATCTCGATTTATAGTTTTTTTCCAATGTTGCGTTTGTCGGCATTACGTCATCGATATATGAGCTCGAAAGTGACTCAAGTGCGCATGTTCTTCAGTGGCCAGTCTCGAGGAAAGCAGCGCTCTTTCATGCATCAGTTTATCAGCGCTGTTAACAGCACAAACTATTCCGTTATCGAGTGGAACTCGACCACCATCGACAATGTCTCAGTACAAGGATACAAGATGTCCTTGAATGCTTTTAACAATGATCTCATTCCTCGTGAGGGATTTCTGCCGAACATGCAACTTACCAACTGTTGTTTGTTGCCGTTGGTTAGAAGACATTAGACAAGTCAAACAACTCGTGCATTAGACCTTGTAAAGTTTACTTTTTCTCACCAAAACTTTCGATGAGGAGCGCCTTATTATATATATGCAAAAATATAATTTGGCCGCCATCTTCAAAACCAGCATCGTAATTTAACCCAAATACGTCGAACGTTTTCTTGACAAATAATCAACCCTACAAGCTCTCTTATACCTTAAAACAAAAAAGCGCAATATCGAACATGCCTTGATATTCGTGATATGTCATATTCGTGTATGATCAAGCGCGGGGTTTCCACGGAGCACTTCGAAAACATTCGTTAATATTACATCAGAAATTTAAATTTTAAAGTTCTTCTACATGCCTGTAGCTACTGTATTTCAAAAGTTATACAAGTTAAAATGGATGTGACATTTATTTCTATTGAAACAAAGCTACACGGTTCAACATAGTTCGCAGTTCGATATTGTTTACATTTAGATATCCAAATTTAATACTATCATTGCTCACAATATATTAGCTTTTACTTCAATATAAACATAGCTACATTCGTTGGCTTTCAAATTGCGGTATATGCATATACGTTGTGCAATGCATACGTTGTGCTTATAAACGCACCATATGATTACCGTATGTTATTTTAATTTTACAAGGCTATATGATCGCCTTGATATGTACTGTAGATTCTACAGTCTATTTATTTGATCCGCTATTTCTAGCATCATTCTGCTGGCATGCCTGATCCTGAACACTGCTCTAACCGGCATTTTACTTCTGATAAGAACTCCTAAGTATACATATATATGTAAATACACGGCCCTTTGAAAGTCAGGAAACTGAAGGCTACCGTGTGTAAATACGTGTAAATAATAATAACAATAACAATAACAACAATAATAATAATAATAATAATAATAATAATAATAATAATAATAATAATAATAATAATAATAATAATAATAATAATAATAGAATGTTTGGAGCTGCGGAAAATATGGTCCTGTTGTTGGAAAGAAGTATGAATCGATGGTAAGTGGAATTAAGTGTAGGAGGGCACACCGTTGGGTCAATAAATGTAAGGAGAGGCATTTTCCAAGGAGATTGTCTGTCTCCACTGTTATTTGTGTTAGCTCTTATCCCTTTGTCGATTGTCGATGGTACTAAGGACGCTTCTTCCGCAGCTAGAAAAGTTCAGCTCAAATCTTGGCTATGCATATTTCCATTTTGATCATTGGAGATTTCGCTATTGAAAGGTATATGGATGGGGTAGAGCAGCCAACGGATTTTCCACAAGTATTAATTCGAATGCAGTTCTTGTGATTGTGACTCCTAAGGTTAAGTAGTTTGTTGGAAACCCTGCACGCACTCGGAAGATTAGGTAGAACCATTGGAGTTTTAGGGTTACAGGTAATTCTAACAGGTATCCTATTTTATGAAGTCATTATTACATTTCTCTGTTGTTGTTGTTGTTGTTGTTGTTGTTGTTGTTTTTATTGTTGTTGTTGTTGTTGTTGTTCTTGTTGTTGTTGTTTTTGTTGTTGTCGTTGTTGTTGGAGGGTTTTTATCGCGTTATTTTGTGGACAAGTACCAGGTAGTTGAGCCATTCCTCGGTTGAGCGTATTGTTCTTCGTACGCGAAAAAAATCTTTGCTATGAATCTTTTCATCTCGATCATTGGAGATTCTGCCAAACTGCTTGCGCTGTTGACGGGTAACTTTGTTGTAGGTCTGTGTTGATCTCCTAAACGGGTTTTAGTGTTGGCGGATCTTTTTAACAAAGTTGGTTTTGAAAACAAGCTGTTGATTTGGCAGCGAGATAAAATATTACTGCATGAATTTTTTTCTTTGTTGTCATTGAACTAGAACGTTCTATTTTCTTTGTTGTTATTGTGCTAGAACGATTTCCTGTAATGGCTGCATGATTCTTTGACGACAATATCTCCGACAATATCTCTTTATTAAGAGTGGATTTTACTGTAGAAGAGAGTTTTTTATAACTTTCATCTCATCTCTTCCATGACATTCCTGCTTATTTCTTTGGTATCGAAGATAATATATTCATTGGGAGATTATTTTTCTATGCACTTTTCACGGGTGATATTTTCACGGGTGATATATCCACTTTGCTATATCTGCGTATTTGCCGTGCATGCACCGCACTGGCCGTCATTAATATTTGAGTCGTTAAATGCGGTAAAATTATATGTTTCCGTTGCACGCGTCTTTATGATTGCTAGCGGCGAGCATTCGTTGGTTTTCTGCCTCTACACTGTTTTTTCTCGGTGATATTGCGCTGATGACTGGCTACACACTACCTATGACACCTCACTCTGACAATTATTATATTGTAATTGGTCACATCATTCAAGCCGCTATCTCCGTTAGTTCATACGACACTTCTATTACACTTTCAGATATATATCTGTCTTGATAGCAAGCCACACTGATCACTGCATGCCCACAAATTTCGTATTTCCTTAAACGTTGCCTATTTCTTCGGATTGAAATTGAAACGCGCGTTGAATGTAATTTTAACTCGAGTCCTAACTGCAATTCTAACTCGGGGGGACTAACTATCTCACAATTTCCCTTTATACCAATTATGTCCTCTCATCACTTGTTATCAATATATATTACCGCACACCAAATACTTATTAAGAAAACCATAATAATGTACGTAAACAAGAATCGTATAACCATAATAAAATATTTAATAACTAACGTTTCGTCACTTCAGGAAAGGCTGGCCTCCCACAACACGTAAACTAAAGAGAAGCCTCTGCGCAGGAGAGTCAGAGGACTACACTAAATCTCCCCTTATTATCGCTACACTGTTACAAAAATAGACATGAGAAAACATATGTTCAACATCTGTTAATCCTAACAACTCATATTACTGCCGACTAACACAGGTAATCGTACAACTCCTTATAGGCGGCGTTTTGCCCTCAAATCATACCTGAAATAAAAAATGTAACTTACGAAGAACAAACTGATTCGCAGGTCAATTCGCCTTCCAATGACGTATTGACACTTCCCAGGGAAACACAGTTCACGAAACGTACGGTTCGACAAAATGTAGAGCCCTACCTAACCCCAAGGCAGAACGTTCACGGATCGTAAACACGTTTTCACGATTCGTTAGTATATCCTTACCATCCGTACGGATCTACAAACTTTTTCGGAGCCCTACCTAACGATAAGACAGAGTGTTGAGGGATCGTTAATACCTAGTTTTTACGAAATGTCACCACTCCTACGATCCGTACCATTGGTACTGATACCCTATAGAGCAATTTTTTTATTTCAACAAAAATTCACGATTAGTAAATTGTTTTTACGACTTGTGAAAGCAAATGCCATTTTTATAGATCGTACACAAAATTTAACCAAAATATCGATCCGTATACTTTCGTAGTATTGGACAAACCTCGGCTTTAGTGTATTTTTCATATGATCCTTAGAAAATGGCGTCCAATTTTACAGTGAATTACATAGAGCGAAAATATTAATACAAAAATTCTGCTTTCGAGTGGCTCGCCTATACCATTATATGCAACAACGATTTTTAAATTATTCAGTTACCGCGGTCTGATTAGATCAGTCAAATCTACGATCCGCCAAATGACAATTTCTAGAGATAACTTTCGTCAATATTTGTGCTTCTATTAATGAAGGGAATTTTAAAATGCCCTGCAGTGTCCTGTTGTCATTACCAATTTTAGCCGAATAAATATTTAGCCGAATTACCAAATATTCAAATTTTAACATGTAGATATAGGTTAGAAGCGAAACGTACCAAGGAAAAGGTAAGGTAAACTGCAGTATCCGAACACGAAAACACCGTTACATATTTGTAAAAATATGTAACGAAATGATCTGAAACCTAGGAATAATGGGTTCCTTAATAACCTTTAAAACCTCAAGAGAAATATTTCCTACAGTACACAGACCTCGCACATGATTATCAAGACTCTTTAATCACATGTTCGCTAACCTTAGACTTAATTGTTACAAGTCGTCCACTCTTGAGTTTTCCTCAAAGCACGAGCATAAAAAAAGGAAAAGGGCTGAGTACTTTTAAAAAAAGTCAATGCTAACCTGTATTTTCCTCAGTAGTTGTACTGATGTTGAATTTACTGCAGTTGCTCACAAGGCTGTAGTTATCACAAGGTTTGCATTTACCCTCGGTAGTAAAATACATAGCCGCAAACACCGTTGACAAAATGGCCAAAATGCCGACTGCTATAGCCAGTACTACTTGTTTTCTTGATGTGGAATTTCGACTACATCGTTTGCAGCTGTTGGTGATAATAGTTAGCGTTTTAGGAGCAGGTATTCTTTTGGGAGAATTAACCTGGATAACTGACGCTGGAATATAATTTCTCTTTGGAAGTGGTGGTGGTAAGGGTTGAACTTCTTTTTCCGTGTCCTTTACTTCACAATAAATAAGTTCAGGATCCTCCATCTTTAGTAGCAGTCGTCGGTCAGATATGTTGCCAGTTGATTTAACTAGAAAGATTCAGCTGTTTTTGTTGTTGTTATTCATTCGTGTTCTAGTGTTTTCCAGCGTCGACTACATCTTATTGTGCCTTGGAAATAAACAGATGGTATAACAATTACCTGGTTTTAGAAAGCACAGTTCATAATCTGAAAACACAATCATACAAATATTTACAATGATCTCTCTCCTTATAGGTGCCTGCACAGAGCGTTTTTTTAGATTCCAGGGCTAAAGCGAACGCTGAAGACTCGAGCTTGTGCGGTTATCCCTCGGGATATTTTTCGAATTTATCTCTTCTGAAACGCATCTAAGACTGCCAAACGTAAAAAGCTAATTTATTAATAAGGGTATTACAAACCAAACAGAACTAAACCGAACAAAACGAATATCAAATGGTCCGTCGATGTCTTGGCAGTGAACAGGTGGCTACAATTACCGATATAGCTCCAGAATGTATTTAGAGTCTTTCCCTCTTCACTGCCTGTTACTTCAATTATAGAAAACAATCATCGGCTAAAAATATATTCAATTATCGCTCTCCTTAAATTTTGGTAATCATCCATTCGAAAGATATACAATTATGTATATCTCTTCATATTAATTTTTTTTCAGTGTTCAGTATTTAATTTGCCAATACACATAAAGTAAAAAAAACCCAGGAATTACACAAATGGCGAGGAAGCCCGAAAGAAACCAAACCAAACTCAGGCATATGGCATTGGGCGCTACCTCTTTATTTAGTCGACCATCGCTCGATTTACTCGTTAACGACTCGCATCCGAAATACTTTTCGTGTTATCTCATGCAATTCAAGGTTGTGAGAACAGCCACCGAATATTCCAAGGGCTATTTCGCAATGTTGAAATCGCAATATGATCTGAAAATTCCGTACAGAAATAGAAATACTCGTGAAACTTTGGGAGGTTTCGCAGTCGAAACTGCATTCGCCCTTCTGCCTCGTCTTCCCACGGTAATTTCTCGTTCTCCCTGACTTCCAGTCGTGTTTCACATAGAAAACGTTGTTCCAGTGCTATTTAGTGAACAGATGTTGTGCTCCGTTTGCGAATACATTTGCGAATGAGTTACAACAACGCCGTCTATCCGGCATTGTCATTCACATCAGTCCACGAACGAGTGAAGACGTGCAAAAATACAATTTGTTTGTCACACACTTTACTCCCCCATATAAAACTCTATTTTTCTATGTACTTATTATAGATATTAGACGTATAATGTGTTGGCGTTATTGGTCCTCAACTTTACTGGACACAGACATTCTATAACATTTCTAAAATGCAGACATTCTATAACACAGACATTCTATAATATTTCTAAAACGGCTACGGGCCTAACCCAATTATTCCAAACGAGTCATAGTCTCAATTATCCCAAACGAGTAACAGTGTCTCTTCTTCACATGTCGGTCCAGTAAAGCAACAGCAACACGAAATATGTCAACAAAGGTCATTAATGTTTTAGTTAGACAGGACGAAGTCATAAAATATTTACCTCGCTCTTGCAGAAAAACTGGGCTAGGAATCTTATTTTCTGTCTTATCTTTTTCAAAGGGTACTCTATTTGCTCGGAACACTCAATCTTAAGTAGTTGATCATTCATAAATATTTAAACTGACAGGTGGGTTTTGTCTCGAAAATTCAATTTATTACATATCATTATGGTAATGCAACGTTTATAACCCAATGTCATAGACTTAAATACCCAACTGAACTTGACAAATTCAGAACTACAATGGATGTAAATTAAAATAAAAGAAACTGAATGGATTAATAAATGTTTAATTTGATGCAGATAACAGCTCATCGGTTTATCAGTTTACATATTTAAGATAAAGATCAAATAAAATATTTTTATGGTAATTTTTACCTTTCCCTAATAAGATGACTACATATTGTGGGGATAGAATGTAAACTTCGTTATCCTGTACTGCCAATGTCTAGAATCAATATCTATAAAAACGTTAATAGATATTACAAATATCGAGGAATATACAGAGTAGTGCTTTTAATCTGTATTATTTAATTACTTAAAGTCGATTTCGAACAAACATATGCTGCTTGTTTGGAAAGTATATTTGCGATTAGAAGACAATATAATTGACTATTACCATACTTAAGTTGCGCACATAAACATCAAATCCAAAGTTTGGGAATTTGGATATATATATATATATATATATATATATATATATATATATATATATATATATATATATATATATATATATATATATATATATATATATATATATATATATATATATATATATATATATATATATATATATATATATATATATATATATATATATATATATATATATATATATATATATATATAGGACCGACTCTACAAACATCGAAATTCATTCCGCTACCAAAACAAAATCAACTCAACAGAACTCTCAAAACATGTTTGGAACTTACGCGAAAAAAAACGTTTCAAACCCTGAAATAAAGTGGTTAATTTTAGACAACGCGCCTGCCTTCCGTAACGGATCAACACGATGTAAACTTTGCCTAGCCGAAAAGTATCGTATCATTTTCCAAAAATACAGACTTCTAAACAAACGAAACGAACTTCTATCTTAGTGAATACGTTGATGTTAGCTAGTCGTCTGATGATTGCTTCAGGCATGAAACAGTGTTACGGAATCTGTAAAAGTTTAGATTTTACTTATACTTTATATATATATATATATATATATATATATATATATATATATATATATATATATATATATATATATATATATATATATATATATATTATATATATATATATATATATATATATATATATATATATATATATATATATATAAGTCTTGTCTTACGCACGCTGCATGTGATTGGTCAGTTACTGTGTTTATATCATGCTCATGTAAAACTTGCATGGCTTACGCCATCGTAATACGCCATCAATTAGCCATCCTACGCCATCAATTAGCCATCATATGCCAGATCATACGCCAAATAAATTTAAAACATTTTTATCCGTGTTCCCATACGTTATAGAAACACTCGTGTAAGTTTGGGAGAACTCGAAATCGCGTGGAAACAATCTCGTGTTTCTATATAACTGTATGTGCACACGGAAAATGTTTTCTATTTCTTAAATATATATAATAATATATATATATATATAGCTACCATTGTGGCAGTTTGAACTACAGACCGTACCGTTTCGGCCTTGTGGGCCTCATCAGTGTAGTGCTGATGAGCAGGATGAAGATAACTGCTATTTACAGTCACCCTTGATGCTATACAAATGTGGGACATCAAAAACCTAATATATATATATATATAACAGGTCTGTTTAAAGTTCAGACAAACTCTGTTCGTATTTCACTGTCGAATCACTGTGTAAACTGTTTGCGTACTGTCTCTGCAGGTTGAGGTCACTTCTTGTGAATATTAAACGAATTTTAGCCAGAGAAAAAAAAATTAAGATGAAACTTTAGTTGATGGTAATATTACGAAATTTCTTTAAGAAAGTGCCAAACATTAAAAATATAGAAAAAGTCCGCACATGGATAAGCACTTTAAAACAAATAAAGCTAACCCCATCAGCTGTTGTGGCAGTTTCAATCTCTTAAAAAGTATTTTGGTTCCTTTATTAAAATGAACATTTTACAAGTCAAGTTTGGTTGCTTTTCAATCAGATGATTATTTTTTGCTGGACGTACGTGCAGATGTTTATACTGTTGGTCTTAAACGTTTCTATTTATAAAAACTCAAACCTAATTAAGGAGGCATTCATTTGAATAATCATTAAGACAAATAGCAAACAGAATAACACATATACTCCCCTACATACCCTGATAAATAAAATATTTTAGAAGCAGTCTGTCAATTGAGTTGGACCACAACTACAGTGCAAAGAAGATTAATGTGTCTATTTTACCAACAGTTGACTTGCAATTTATTATCGTTGCATTATGATACTCGTCTCTGAATTTCTAACGAACATGAGCTAATTTATAAAAAAACAACATTATGTTATTTGCTTAGGCAATTCGGTGTTCAGTTTTAATGAGTTGTCAATTGAGTCAGCATGGCTGCGCTCTTGCCCAAAACACAGAATAACTCATGGATTTTCCTGCCTCGCACGCGTTTTCGGTTTTACCCTGCCCCCCCCCCCCCCCCCCACCCTTCGAGAGTCGCTACGCAGGCTATAAGTGGATAAGTTAAAATGCTTGTCTTTATAATCAGGATAAAATAGTGCTTTAAAACCATGCAGAATATAGAACAACTTGCCACTTTGTATAAATTTAAACACAATCATTACAAAAATAAAATACTGAAATAACAAACATAATAAATATGTGCCGTATAATTTAATATTGCTGTTTTGTGATATGAGTTAAAGTTGAATCCGGTTTTGCCCTTGTTATTTATCATTACAACTAGGAGATTTTTATCATCATTTAGAATAATACTATATCATCATTTAGAATCGGGTTTATTAACCAGAAAAGTTCAGTAAACAGATAAGGGAAGGGCCAGAGAGGTATTTGTGGGAAGCATCTGAAGGCTCATTTTTGGTAAGATATAGTCATAAAAGCTTAGACGATGTATGTGTTCATATAATTGATATCACCAATGTAAGGGATCCAACTTGTAGAGAAGCCTTTTGGATTGAAAATTTTAGCAGCTGTTTACCACTGGGACTGAACGCTTTGGATATTTCATCAATATTTAAGTTAATGTAATCTGTTATGTAAAGCTTACAAGCTATAACATATCTATGTACTGACATTTATCGTATCTGAAGAAGGGGCTGATTTTTATATAAATTAAAGATTTGTACACTATTATTTTCAGGTAGTAAAAATAACCATAGACATGTAGTAGATTTAACTATCTGGGACGTAGTAACTTTGTCTTAGTTGTTTTAACCACAATTTTGTAGTTAAAATCACTATGACTGGTGGTAAAAACGACTAGTTTTTCCTCATAGTTATTTGAACTACTCGAGTTTAACTTTGTCCATATAGTTGTACTTAGTAAAAACGATTGCGGCTGTAATAAAAATAACTAGTTTTTTTATATAGTTATTTTAACTATTCAATTTTAACTTTGTCGTAGTCATCTACAATTTCCGGTAGTTGAAACTACTATGACTGTAGACTAGTAAAAACAACTAGTGTTTTGAATAGTTATTCAGTTAACTACACAAAGCTATATGTTTTGTCGTATTCATCTTAACTACAATTTGCTGTAGTTAAATATACTGACTGTAGTAAAAACAACTAGTCAATCTGTGTAGTCATACGACAAACTGTACCGGGACATTCCGGTACCGTTAGTTTTCACGTGACGGGCAATGGCCTCGTATGCCACAGCGCATATGTAACTAAGGCTACGTATCTGATAGCCTTAGTTACATATGCGCTGTGGCATGCATAAGAGGCCATCATTGTCTCTCGTATTGTCCGTATAGTCCGTCACATGAAAACTACTTGCATGCATATGTATATGATATGTATCTGAGTGAAGAGATCACCCGTAAGGTCGTATTGGCAGTCAATATGCTTTATTTCGCCGTCAATAACTACAATGACCGCGATCGTCGTTTCGACGTATATCAGTCTATTTAATTATTATCTGATAAAATTTGATTTGCAGATTGTCCCCAGATTGGCGTTTGAATCGAAATAAATGTTCTCTCAGTAACACACGATCGGAACATGTAATAGGCTACCTTATACGGTACGCGAAAATACTATTTTATAAGCTAAGGTGAACATATATTTATATTTATTTTCATATTTCCTATATCTTTGTATTGACCATTTATTTCAATCGGATCAATTAAATGAATTTTTAACCAATCAGGCGACAATGACGGTGTTCAGAGGAGGTTGGACACTTCGCACGTGATTATCTTGACCAATCAAATAGCGTGTTTTTCCGTTCCACTGAGATAAACTGATCGAGTGGAAAATTCGCATCGACCTGTATATTTTTGGATATAACACTATTTTTATTACTATTTTTTTCTTCAAAACTATTTTGAGGGATTGCTTTGTTGTTCTTCTTATCATATACACTGGATTTTTAATAGTAAGTACCTTTTTTCTACATTATTTTGATTGTTGAAATATGTCACTTGATGAACATCATGCGCCAAAACGCCTCGGTGTTTACAATTTTCGAAGTAGAAAATATTTAAAATGCGTCGGTAAAAACCCTAATTTTTGCATGATGAGTTAGATTACTTAATATTCTTTTTTTATTCGTTTTAAACGGATGACCCCCCTTGACCGTCGCTCGTTTCGGAGTTATTCAAAGTTGAATAGCATGTATATTTTGAGGTTTGATCAAAATGGCGCCCAATATTTTAACTGGATGAAGAACAACTATTACTCATCGTTTTCGTACAAAATTTGAAAATTTCTTCTCAATTTGGACTTTATTTAGTATAATGACTACCAAGCTAGTTTCAGTAAGATATTTAAACATATGTTGCGGTATTTTTTGTTTTCTTACAGATTTATTTATTTCAACTTCAGTTGTCATCGTGAGCTTGGGACGATTCATATCAGCTGTGTAACATTTAAGAATTAGAAATAAGAAAATTACACTGGTGTACAATATTTACAACGTGAAGTTTGAGAGAATTTAAAATTTATGTAAATACATCATTCAGTCTATTTTATTTCGGGTTCTCTTAAACATATTATCAAGTGTCGATCAAGCTACATTTATGAAATCGATGTTGTATACTATCACAAAATATACATTGATTAAATTGATTTACAATTATTATGTATTTTAAATATGCATACAGGAAATATTCCATAATATTATTCAGTATTTTATTAAACAATTTAATTGTGTAATGTATACATCGTGTAATGTATAAATATGTGTACCCAAACCAGTATATTTTAACGAAACAACTGGCACAAATAAACTCCTGGTGAGAACAAAATTATCATCTGTACTTTGAAATTATTGCCTTAATTGTTTTATTTGATAGCAACTACAGTATAGCATCTATTGAAAAATAGTCACTTAACAATGCAATTCAAAAGGAATAAAACAATGTTTTAATTGTACTTTTGCATACTGTTAACACATTATGTTATCTATTAATCAGGGGATATTTATAGATACTGTAGCTTTGAGCTGGGCTAGTCTGGTCTGTTGTTTTTTATTTCTTTATTTCAGGGTTAGGACTAAAGTTTTTATTTGGTTATATATGGTTAGGGTTAATTTGTTCTTGTAATTCTGCATTCTGAGAAAACAACCTTGATGTTGTCAAAATGTGTCTATTGTCTCTCTGGCACAAATATGATGCTCAATAGTGTGTCACATACTGTACATTAAATCAAGTACTTTAATTACCTATTATCCTCGACCATCTACAATTTTATTATTTTCATAACTATTATAATCCTAACCACCTTATCAACTTTTATCGTGGGAAGAAACTGGAAATCCCAGAGAAAATTCAACACTTTCAGCAGAATGCTGACAAAATCTTCTCACCTGTGATCAAATTTCCAATATTATGGTGCAAGACTTCAACCCTTAATTAACCTCAATAGTGAAAAGTCACATAAACAACTGAAGCACCAAAGTTGCAACAACTTACATATAATTTTTTTATTTACTAGTGCTATGATTTAACTATAACTAGCAGACTATAAGACAATACTAAGACCTGCAGATTCAATGACTAATATAAGCAAAAGTAATATTGCATGTATGACAGATATTTCTTTAGACGGTATACAACACTTTTTGATTTTTTATCTTAATAATCTAATAAATAAAAAGAAGTTAAAACATTAAATCAATGTAGTGTAGTAGTAAAAACTCAATGTAGTTTGTGATCATGGGTGGACGTATGTTTTTGATCTCCCTGTTTTGCACATTAAGCTTGTTAATTTTTGGCTTCCAAGCTTACAACTCCAAGGTGAAACATCATACGAGTCGTGGTAATCTATCTCCGCCTTACTTTGAAGACAGAGAAGGGCCGTTAATGAGTTCAACATTGTCATTTTGGTACCGATTGGGTAATCTTAACACGACGAGATATCATCATAAACGAGGTAGGCGAGCAAGATTTTTCTCTTCGCGAGTCAGTTATTACCCTAATTCAAACGCTACATTTCAATTCGAACGTATATCTGTAAGTGGGGACGTTTCTCCTAATCCTGGCCCGACAACTGGCTCAACGAGGCAGGCAACACAATCTCGCCATGAGTTGAAATGCCTTTATTTTAACTCAAGAAGCGTCGTCAATAAAACTAGAGAGCTCGAAGTGATTGCTAGCTCTAAACAATATGACCTTATAGCTATCACAGAAACATGGTTGAACGATTCAATAAGCAATAATGAATTACTTCCCTCGAACAAGTACTATATACATCGCCGTGACAGAGAAGTGCCAAGCCGTGGAGGCGGTGTTATGCTCGCAGTCGGTAGCTCATTACAATCAGTACGAAGGACAGATCTAGAAACAAATGCTGAGATTCTCGTTTGTGAAATTAGACCAGAAGCAAAAAAGAAATTTCTGTGTGTAGTTTTTTATAGACCGCCGTCATCCAATTCTGAGTATATGAATTGCTTCAAGAAATTTCTTCGCAAAGCATCTAAAACGCACATTTCGCAACTTGTAATACTGGGAGATTTTAATTTTCCCGATATAAATTGGTCAACTGGAACGGCTATGCATAATGACTGTTTGCACAATGAATTTACCAAAATGGTTAGAGATAACTTTTTATGGCAAATGGTCGAATTTCCAACACGTGGTGCAAACATTCTTGATCTACTATTAACAAACATTCCGCACAAAGTTAAAGATGTTTGTGTCTTCGATGATATTCTCAAAACTGACCATAAACTGATTGACTTTAATTTAAGTTTTATCATTAACAAAAAACGACCTGTCAAAAGGATTGTTTACAACTGGAAGAAAGCCGACATAAGTGGTCTAAAACAATCAATTTCACGTACCCCTTGGGACCTTGCATTTGATGAATCATCCGTTAATACAAGCGTGACTAATTGGATGGACTTATTGTTGACAATAACAAACGAACATGTACCGCAGGTCGCAATATCGGATAATAATAATAAACCTTGGATTGATAAAGAGGTTATTCAGATGATGCATAAAAAAGATCGAATGCGTAAAATAGCGAAGAGAACGGGTGATCATACGGACATTGAGAATTTTGAAGAAATTAGAAGAAATGCTGGGAAGCTTGTTGAAGTGAAATATAGGGATTACTTGAACGAACTCAAATCAAATTTAACTGAACATCCGAAACGTTTTTGGGCATTTATTAAAGCAAAAACTAGAGCATATAGCACTCCTCAATTTCTGAAATACGGAAACGTATTCGCCACAGACGGCAAGGATAAAGCTAATCTCCTGAACAGTTTTTTTCACTCTGTGTTCAATTCGGAGGTTTCTCCAGAATCTAGTGATGATTACCTCAGTGAGGAAAATTGCGAAACTGCAGACAACAGTCTAAGTCAAATTGTTTTAAACGAGAGTGAAGTGCTAGATTGTTTATTAAACCTAGACCAAACGAAAACGGGTGGGCCTGACGATATTTCTGCAAGGCTTCTCAAGACGGTTGCAAACGAAATAACTCCGTCGTTAACACGCCTTTTTAACCTTTCTCTAAGATTAGGAGAAGTTCCAACCATATGGAAACAGGCGAACGTCACTCCGATTCCGAAAGTTGGCGACGTGCATTGCGTCGAAAACTATAGGCCGATTTCCTTGCTATGCATAGTCTCGAAAGTGTTGGAAAAATGCATCTACAACCGGTGTTATGACTCTATTTCCGGAATAGTACATCATTTACAGCATGGTTTCTTACGAGGCAGAAATTGCACAACACAGTTGATCCAAGTTTATCACAAGATTCTTAAAGCACTGGACAATAAACACTCTGTTGATGTAATTTATCTTGATTTCCAAAAAGCGTTTGACAAAGTATCTCATCGTTTATTGCTCCGTAAATTAAGAAAACATGGTTTTTATGGTTCTATTTTCAACTGGTTTAAAAGTTACTTATCAGGAAGGATTCAACGAGTTGCGCTCGACGGACATTATTCTGAATGGCTTGAGGTGGCTTCTGGAGTTCCACAGGGATCTATCCTCGGTCCATTACTTTTTATATTGTATATTAATGATCTCCCGGAGCAAATTCAGCAACCAACAGAAATAGCATTATATGCTGATGATTCAAAATTATACAGAATAATAAAATCGGATGCTGATACCGGAAATTTACAGCAAGATTTAAATGAAATGAACTTTTGGACAGAAACGTGGCGTATGAAATTTAACATAAACAAATGTAAAGTTATGAGGTTGTCGCGAAAGAAAATCCAGTCACCCGTGAGTGATTACAAATTGGGACACGAATCTCTCGAATTGGTAAAAACCACCAAAGATCTTGGAATAACTGTGAGTGATGACGTTAGTTGGGGAAAGCATATTGCAAAGATTACGGCAAAAGCAAATCGAACACTCGGGTTAATCAAAAGAACTTGTAAAGATTTTGAAGATCAAACTGTCAGGAAGCTCCTCTATCTTACATTGGTTCGGCCGCAGCTGGAATTCTCATCAGAGTTGTGGTCCCTGTCAGAAGCGAAATACCAGCTTATGTTGGAAGCGGTACAACGACGAGCTACAAAGTTCATTTTAAATTACCCTGACACTGGATATAAAGAACGTTTGATAAAACTCAACCTTCTACCACTTGATGTCAGGAGAAGTATGAAAGACTTGTTATTCTTTCATAAATGTAGAGCAGGTCAATTGGATATACAATTATCAGATTATGTACAAAGTCGACCAGCTCCTAGATATAACATACATTAGGTCATATGACGTGAATAATTTCACTGATCTAAAATGTAGAACTGAATATTTTAAAAACTCGTATTTTCCTCGAGTTGTGACAATGTGGAACTCGTTAGATAGTGATCTCAAAACAATTGACAGCTTTAGTATTTTTAAGTCTAGACTTTATAAGAAATTTTATAGCGAACTTAATGTTTATGAACTTCCACATAAGTAGTTTGTAGGGTGTTCCATTAGTACATTAATATGAGTAGTAATATATATATATATATATATATACATGTGTTAGAGACTGGCACTAGCTCTAAGCCAATCAGAATCAAGTATTGATTTGAATGGACCAATCAGAGCAGAGCCAGTCAAAAATTTCCAGGAGGGTGTCGTATTTTTAAGGTGTGGTCACCCTGTATAGAACGACCAGTGATCAAATCAGGGGGGATATGCAACGGGTCGTATACAAGAGGTTTTTTGTATTAA
This sequence comes from Chrysogorgia sp. JL179-B06, assembly GCA_035772405.1. NCBI lineage: Eukaryota > Metazoa > Cnidaria > Anthozoa > Scleralcyonacea > Chrysogorgiidae > Chrysogorgia > Chrysogorgia sp. JL179-B06. Next base: position 1,190,251 of record JAYKKM010000215.1, on the reverse strand, counting down.
AATTAGTCAAAAAGTGGTCGCGGTCAAGAGTATATATATCACTTAGGTCGTGTTGTTGTACGACCAGTTTTTTGATAATCCTGAACGACCAGTGAAGGTCATTCAAGGTGAATAGTGTTAAGCAAGTACTGACGTCATTTGCTATATGCCGTGGTGAAAGCGGTGATGAACAGGAACAGGATGTTTAGGTCGTAGAATTTAGTGTTCTGACCAACTGAAGATCAGTAGGAATAGTTCACCGAGAAACCAAACACACCCAAGGTGACAAGAAAGTCAAACATTGTACAAGTTTTCACGCAGAGTCTAACATGAAAAACGGTGTTAGACTCTGCGTGAAAACTTGTACAATGTTTGACTTTTCTTGTCACCTTGGGGATGTTTGGTTTCTCGGTAAACTTATCCCTACTGATCATCAATTAATCGGAACACGAAATTCTACGACTAAACTTCCTGTTCCTGGTCCATCACAGCTTTCACCACCACATGTAGCATCCGTGCCAGCACTTAGACAAATCATCATTCACACAGTGATATATATACTGACACACACACACACGTTTTTGAAAAATTAAAATACATAAAATTCTATTATACATAACCCTCATACCTCACCCGATGTGATGTTATACTTACCATCCAAAAAAACGCCATATTTTTATTTGAAGACTTGTAATGATGTTTGAAAATAAAAATAAACAGTTTTTGAACTGTACTTATTTTTATTTTGGAGTTTATTGAAATAAAAATAAGCATTTTGAATTAATCATAGAAATTTCCGCCATGGAGCTCTTACCTCGACGCCATCTTATGGCCGAATGACTGATATTCTTTAGTTACGGTATTTTTAAAAAGGATCTCAAAATATTATAAGAGGATATATCTCATAAAAATTATTTCGGATTCCCAAAAAAGTTTTAGAGAGAGATAGAGTTTGGAGAAACCTCAAAATAATTTTAGATGAATTATCCAATAAAAATATTAGAGGTGTAAAAGTGTTTTAAGATAAAAATTATTTCGGAGTGTTGCTTCCCAAAAAAGTTTTAGAGAGATAGAGTTTTGAAAAAACCTCAAAATAATTTTAGATGAAATATCCCCAATAAAAATATTAGAGATGTAAAAGTGTTTTATTAATTTGGAGAAAAACCTCAAATAATTTTTAAGAGATTTGTTTAGTATAAAGCAGATGTTATTTCATATTTTATCAGTTGTGTGTGTTTTGCTCGCTTGTAAGTTGTGCTTCGGTACAAGACTCTGAATTCTTCCAATGTTCTGTTTATTATTAAACTGCATTGGTGCGCGATCAACCCGTAGTCGAATTTGCGATTCGAATGAGATTGGCTCAGGTCCATAGCGACAATCTGGTCATCCCTTGTTCAATGAATTGCTTATTTTACGCAAGGGTTGTTCGTTAGCATATGATGAAAGAGTTAGCTATAGTAAAAACACACACACGATGGAGAAGTTTGGATGAATATATATTTTTACAAGGAAACAATAAAAACTACACAAATAAATTAGTAATGTCTTTGAAGGGTTTTCTGCACGGGTATAATACCCCTCTGTAGACTATTCCTACAAAATTAAAAATGTTTATTGTTTCACCAAATGTTGTACCCCTACAAATTAAAATATAAATAATTATTGCCCCCATTTTCACCATAGTGTCTGTACTTTCGAAATATATAAACGACTCACCCCGCGTGTCGACATATCCCCACACGCGTGGATCATCGTCTTCCTCTTCACGTACAGGCGGTTCGTAGTCATCAAAATCGAATTCCGTGTCCGGTTGGACACGGAAGGCCCACTCGCTTTCGCCGTCTAGATCCCGCACCAGGAGTACCCCCGGAATGGTATCGGGTACATCTACGTCGTCTATTGGGGGAGGAGGGATGGTTTCTTTCTAAGAGAAATATAAAAAACATAATAAATACATAGCGCTTGTATAGTAAAAACATTTTTAGCGCTATCTTACCTCACATTTGACCGCGTAAAGCGGGATAGCTTCCACACTCGGGTCTTCAAGCGGGGATGGAGGGAGGGCTTCGTTCTAAGAGAAAATATAAAAACATAATTACATAACGCTTGTATACAGACAGTAAAAAACATTTTAGCGCTAACTTACATTGACTTCGGGTGTTTTCTGGATGGGTTTCGTGTTGGTTTGGTTCGACATCTTCGAGTTTTTTATTTTTGCTTGGTTCTAGCTTGAAATCGTTGTGGTGTGAGACACGCATACGTGATTTATTTTATAATGACGCTCTCGGTCTATTACAATGGTTTGCGGTTTTAACCAATCAGAGTTTCTATAATCAAACCTCCCCGTATCTAACCAATCAGAGCTCGTTCATTAAACCCTTCATGTCAAAAACAAGTGAAGTATTATAGGTGGGGAACAATACGTGTTGTTAAACGATTAGGGATGTGTATATATAATTAGCGTCGTGTTCTATGACCGCCCTTTATGTCAAAACAGTATGATTAATAATAGGGTCGGAACAATGAAGCTTAAGGACGCGAAGCGTTTTGTTCTGATTCCTCCCCTTATGTCAAAACAGTTTGATATATTATAGGGTAGTGAACAATGAATTTACTTGTGGGGATTAGCGGCCATTTTGTTTGTGTACTTTGGTAGCGCGATTTTTTAATGTGTTCTAACCTTATTTACTTGTAGGGATTAGCGGCCATTTTGAGGGGATTAGACCCTGTGAAATATATATTTCCCGTGTTTAAATACGTCTATTTCTAGATATTTAAGCATTTTTATACTTATTTAAGCATATTTTTATGCTTTTTGATACTTTATTTTACACTTTTCACACATTTTAGTATATATTTTAAGATACCCGTGAGCGCGATAAGGAGAGCGTGTTAATTAATTCACACATGTCAAAATAGATGATAATGGTTTTTTTATTGTTTTAACGTAATACTTCGAGGTTACAATTCATCGTGTAAGAGTTTACAAAGAAGATATGTCTCCCCAAGAGATCTTCTTGATTTTCCTGGCGATGAATCATTGCAACAATAATTCCAGCTTCGACTCCCATTCGGGTATTAAGAACAGAGGTAAGGTTAAAATCCTTTAGTATTATCCCGCGCCGGTTGTCTAACCAAATTTTATCTTCTTTCATGAAGTCAACCACATAAAAATCAGAGTCTTTGCATATTGTATATAGAAATTCAGAACTGTATAACTTCACGTTAACAAGTTTAATTTCGTTTATATCTATGCTTGTTGTCATCGTATCTAATACTAAAATGTTTTTGGAGATGTCTATATATACAAAGGGATTAGTCTTTTTACGATAAAAATATATTGATTGGTAAGATACACGTTTTTACCAATCTTATCGTGTTCGGATGAATCGAATTCGATTTTAAAATAATTGTTATCTTCATCTTTAAAGAAAAGTTCATACATCTGTTTCGGTGCTGCAGGTTTGGGTCTTGAACCCATTAACTGTAGATTTCGTTCACGAGATAGATCTCTCAAGCTCCTCATAGATATAATTTTTGCTTGATTCATGGCTGATAGGGTGGAGGATCATCGCATGTTACACGCACAAATAGCCCGATCAATGCTGTAAAATCCTCTGATGAGTAGGTATATATATATTCATCACCTAACAATAGCAACTTATATATTATTCTATCACGTGCATTGTTGGGTAACGGTAACATTTCCATTTTATGACATTCAACCACTTTATATTCATTGTGTGAAAAATACTTTGCTAAATCGGTAATTATTACCAACAGTGGATTTTCTTTTGTACCTGCAACCATGTTGAAAGTGTTTTAATAAAATATGACTTCTAACGTATGTTTTTATATCTTTCCTAGCAACGTTTTTACTGATAAATATTTTGGGGGAATATGTACTGCATTAAGTCAACAAAAAGATTAAAAAAGATTTACATGTATTAGTAATCTTATAATATTGATTTTATCATTCGACCAATGAGAATACCCCGATATTTTATTGGGGAATTAAGTTCAACCAATCAGGTTACGCTATTTTTTTTTACGTGTTTTTTTATAAACGTTTGTTTCCAAAATTTTTAGACACAATCTCAGCATGGCCCGTGTGAAACAGACACATAGAAATTTGGAAAGTGGAAAAACCATTGCACGGATTGAAAGTAGGGGGAAAGATATTCCTAAAATGTTAAAGCAACGCCGTCATCAGCAACAAGAATATCGTCAAATGGGACGGAATATTTCAGATGATGAACAAGCATACAGCCAAGAAATCACAAGAAAAAAGAACATCAAAATAACTAAAGACATTGCACAGTTGCCATTAAATTTTGCTCTACCGATAACACCGTCCAGTCACGTGTCCCCTCGGCAAGCGAAGTCGTCACCACGGCAAGCAAAGCTACCCCCCCTGCAAGTAAAGTCATCGTCTCAAGAACAGGAGGGTTACATAAACCCTCTACTCCTGCAAGCGAAGTATAACACGTCACCACGGCAAGTATCGTCTCTAGTCCAGCAAGTAAATTCTCCTCTACTACAGCAAGCGAAGTATAACGTGCCGTCGTGGCAAGCAAAGGTGCCGGCTCTACTATCGCAAGTAAACCCCCTACCTCCGCTACTATCGCAAGAACAGTATAATATACCGCTTCAAACACCGCAAGCAAAGTATAATGCATCTCCTATTCCACCGCAAACGATCTCACCGCCACAACCCGAAGTTGAATTAGATAATTATATATACGATATGCCCATTGATTTCTTCGGTCAAATCCCTATTCCTTCTCCTGCGAATTTAATACGAATGTGTGATGAAATGGTACCCGTTCAACAAGGAAAACAATTATTACAAATTGTGGATGAATTAGCAAATGCTCTTTCCCCCACATTATCTCCTATTCCTCTTTCACCACCACCACCACAACTACCACCCCCACCTAATTCACCCCAGCCATTATTTCCAGTATGTGAAGAAGAGGAAGAAGAAGAAGAGGAAGACGACCGAGAAGTATTGAACGATCCGCCATTGAAGAAAAGATGTTATAAACGTTCGTTAATATATATGAAACGTGAAAAAAAGGTGATGAACATCATGAAGAAAAACGAATGACAATCTATTCGAATTATGATCAAGATATTATTTGTACACAACGCGATAAATATCGTGAGTTAGAGGGTCTCTATATTGAGAAACTATATATAAATAAACAATATTTGCAATGGCGTTCTAGAAAATTTACGAGTGACCTTATGGAAAAACGATATATAATGGATAATAATAAGGATTTGAAACGAAAGACTGATTTGAAAAAAAGGAAACCGAAATGTATAAAATGATATTGTTCTAAATAAAAATATCAGTAATGTGATGGAGGTGTGGAATGTCATGGTAAAAGAACTGGCACGTTTTGAAATAAAAATCAATAAAGATATGGAACAAAGTGTGTGGAAATGTCTTGACGATCATGAGAATTTATTTAAAAATATTATTGCACATTTAAAATGTCCACGTGAACTTTTAGATGCCTATAATCGCATGGAACGTCATGAAATTGGACAAATAATAGCATTTTTTGCTTTAATCCTGTGTTTTTTTAGATATAATCACATTGATAATGAGGAAAATATAAAATTGTGTATACGTCAAACAATTTTAGATTTTAGAAATTCACATCTTAAATTCATTTTATTCCCTCATGATAAAAAACACACGTCGTGGTTTGGGTTGTGGAATATATTCTTTGAATTTTTTAAATTAGTCTAAATACAATTTTTCAATACTCTGTATTATAATGTCAGGATCTTCAAAATAAATATTATATGATTCTATAATACTCTTAATAATAAAAGTAGTTGATGTACAGGTATTAGATGTAATCCTTACCCTTATAGAAAAATTATATATTATATCCATATGCGGGGGGTAATATTGTAAACTAAGCGGTCTATTATTTTGTATAATACTATTATTTTTAACTTGATCTGAAAATAAACTGACTTTAAACTTATAGGGGGTACTTGTCTTATAGAATAATTTAAACCAATAAGAGTATTTCTGACAATTTTTATAACTACAGGTACAGGGAGGGGTTTTCCTATGTATCAGCTTAACAAGCTTATCGAGATTAAAAGTATAAACCCTATCGTTACTAGTTTTAAGTTTTGATATAGGGTTATGATTTTCGCAAAAAAAAATAAAGCAACATACAAGCTGATACACTATTTTCTCAAAATAATCTAAATTATGTAGATAATTAAAAGTAGCCTTTAAATAAAACGGATCTATAAAATATAAATAAATACAGCAATATGTAAATTCATGACTAAAACAACGATTAAGTCTATGTAATGTATTACAAAGATAAGACCCTCCATACCCTATGGGTTTAGGAATTGTAGTTTGTTCATCATTAATAGTAATAGAAATAAAGTGGTAAATATCATTTCTTGGGTAATAACTGTTTTGAATTTCAATAAAAAAAATTATCAGAATGATTATCATTCAAATGAAAAATAGATTTCATTAATGTTTGAGAGGGTATTAATAGTAATTTGTGATAACGCTCACAGAGTTTTTCACCATAAATATAATATTTTCGTTGTGTATGAACAACAGGTATTATATAGTGTTGTTTATCGGTTAAGATTCGCCAATCCATGCATTCATCTTGATGCATTTCAGGTTTCATTTTTTCAATATAGGCGTAGTCTTTATATCCACAACCAAGTTGTCTCGATTCAAATTCCATACATTCGATAATTTCCCCATAGTAATAGTCACATAAGTCACAGACGGCAAATAATAATCCAATGTATCGGTTACGAAAATGTTGTATATAATACACAATTTTCAATATCGTCTTAATATTGATTTCTTGAGCTTGCACATAGGTTCTTTTACCCCCAATGTTTAATGACATTCTCAAAAGGGATAACGTTTTTTAACAAATCGCCTTGTATATATACTATTTTCTCAATCTTTAAATATATATTTCTACATACAGATTTTAACACGATAAAAATTTGAAAAAAGTATTATTGTAACTACAATGTATAATATATCAACTGATTAGACGTGTGTGTGTTTTAGAACAACATTAGGAATTCGTATTAATCTACAACACAGCATTTGGTGCAACTAATCCCCGTGTATTTGTTTAGAAGAAAATCGCTAATTATGGATTCGCGTCTCTAATTCCCCAAACACACATTCATTGTATACGAGTATCACAAATCATCGGGATGACATGAAAGCTTTAATCAACGAACTCTGATTGGTCAAACTAATCTACTCCCAGTTACACATAGTAACGCGGGATACAATTATAAAAGCCGATGTAGCGTTGAAAATAATTAATATCAGTCTGAGTGTAGGAGAGTGAGAGATGGCAAAAATATTTGAGAACGTGAACAGCGAAATTAAAGAAGACTTCATCCCGTTAGAGACAACTGAGACGAATGAAGAGACTATCGAAGAGTTGTATGCGGGTAAATATAATTGTGCATTAAACAAATGTAAAGAAGAAATATCCCCAGAACGACAGAAATTATTTTTATCGCGTATCACACATATAATGGATTGTGAATGTTACCAGTTTAAGGGAGAGAGAGCCAGTTATCGTGAAGTAACTCTTCTCGAACTTCAAACGAACAAGTATTTTATTTATCATTGTTATGATAGCAAGTTAAAACCCTACAAAGAACTAACTCGAAGGGAACGGTCTACTGTCTACTATCAATATCGATGTCATGGACTAGACTATTTATCTGAAAAAAAATCAAGAGATTATTTTAGTCAAAGTGAACTTATAAATAGATTAAGTTATTTATTTCGTAATGTTTTTCCCCCGAATGCTATTATCGGGTATAAAGGTGGTGATAAAGAATCGTCGTTAGTTAAAACACTTCAAGAAAAAATTATTGTACATTGTTGTGAATCTTGAATATTTTGGAATTGAGAAGTACGATTATTTACTTTCGTTTTATAATCTTAAACCAAGAAATTGTTGGTATCATACTAGTGAACCCACATGTTTATTGTATCATTGTAGTTTGTTTGAATGTCTTTTATTTGCCGCATGTTTGTTTCGTAAATTAGAAGATGTGGATAATGAACGAGCGGTACTCTCTATGTATGATAAGGAATTTAATTTTTAAAATTTATTCTCTCCTGAACATTTTACCTAAATAAAAAAAACACTTTTTGATTTTAAAAAAAAATATTGAATGTATTTTCCTTTTATTTTTAGAAACACAAAGATTGTTTAAAAAATTATCAAAAGCACATTTAAGAAATGTTTATATTTTAAAAATAAAACGTACATTAGAACGTTATTATTTTGTTAAAGATGTACATGTTATCAAAAATACTATTTTTGTTAAAATAGAAGGAGAGAGAAGTTTTAAAAAAAATAAGATGATCTTAGCAACTCTTTGTACATTTAAATATATAAAAAATGATATCATTGTACGTATAGTATAAATAAAACGTTTCATAATTTTTTTTCTCTTATTGGAATTAAAATGAGTCAGAAAAAAATCATCCATTATAATGAACGTTTTTATCTTTTGAATCCAAGAAAATACGGGACAATTGCGTTAAAATCAGCAAATAATATATATGAGTTTCCAGAAGTGTCTTGGAAACACGGTGTAATACCCGCGAGTTTTCTTATCGGTTTATTTAAATTTAAAACAAATATTCGTGCTCCAGGTCCAAATACTGATTTTTCGTTGACATTTAGTAACAATAGAAAATTTCAAACAGATAAACAGATTTATCTTACAGGAGAATTAGAAGCAAGAAAAAAAGATTGGCATAAACGAAAAATAATTCATAGTATTGATGTAAAACTTAAAAATAATATTCGTGATTCATATAACGAGGCGTTAGGATGGAGTATTGTTCAAGTTAAAAAAGAGATATTCGAAGAGGGTGATTTGGGATCAAATATTGATCAAGCCAATAAATATTATTTTGCCACTAATCAATTGTTTATTGATCCTGAGAAAAATTTCTTTAACGATGATCAACGTTTTGTAGATTTAGCTTATAATTTACCTGCTAACGAAGATTTATTTTGATTCAAAACATTCAATTTATAGATGATCATTTTTTTTATAAATATGGTATTAAAATTGGCGAGGCGGATAAACCCTATAATGAATACGATATTTCTATTGTTTATTCTGATGGATATACGTAGATAGGGGTATATTTAAAGATCGTTTTTTCAAGATGTGTGTGTGTAAGTGTCATGGCTATTTTTCAGCGAGTACAAAATCAAGAGGGATATAAGATTTATCATGATTTAACACAATATAGTTATGTGGAATCCGTTTTTTTTGGCAATTAGTAGGAAGTGTGGAAATTGAAAAATCAAGATATCATCTGCTAATATCTATAGCTGATTATGAAGCATATTTGTGGTATAAATTTATACTGGAAGTAGAATGTTCAAAAAATCCCAAAATGTATATTATACATCAAGAGGAACACGATATTCCAGAAGAATGTTATGAATTTCTTCGTAAAATATGTGAAGCATGGAATGATGACCGACTCCCACGTATCAACGACAAAGGAATTGGAGAATATTTAAACATACTAGATTATGATAGAAAACATTGTTTTAGTTATGAATGCTTTAGGAGTATTATAGCATTATATTATGATTTTTTTGTTTATAATAAAACTATAAAATACACTTGTAAAAAATGTAAAGGGGAATGCGAATGTAATGTGGATTACCCTAATTTCATCAGTGTAAATTTTAATGAAATAAGAGCTTATAATGTAGAAAAATATTCAATGGACAATAACCTCTTATGTAACGAAATAATACACTGAATGTATGTTTTTATTTAAAAAAAATTAATACATTAAAAACTTTTCAACATGGTTTCTGGGTTTATGATATACAAGTCCTCCTTTTTGAAAATGTCTTTTGATTTTTTTCGTTGCTAGTTTTGCAATAATTTTTACTACATTAGCTTTTTTTTTAAGCTCTTTTTTAAAATCGTTTATAAAAAGTTTGCCGTATTTATTGACTGTTTTATTTCCTCCACGTTGCCTTTTTTTCCCTTTAAAAATACCTCCACGTTGCCTTTTTTCCCCTTAAAATCACCACCCCGTAAATCTCTTATTCTTCCTACCATTGTTATGAAGGTTGTTTTCTCTGCCAATAGTTATCACCATAGTCTGCAAAAATTTCTTCATGGGCTTTTATATGTTTTATACTTTCTAAATACATTTTTTTATTATTGGGGTCGTAAACAAAATCGGAATTATTTTTATATATAGAACCGGTTTTCCCATTATTCGCATAACGTGCTGCGGCGTGAGTTGTCAAATAAGCATCGATACAAGTGTTTGCATCGTTACAAATACTATATACAGCATTTGTGTTTTTACCATATTTACGATCCAATTTGACCTGTGTTGTTTTTTGACCCGTGTAATAAGAAATATTACGATCGGGTTTAAAAGGTTTTTTCCAAGCAAATAATCCTTCACCCGCATTGGGGATCGTTGATTTCTTGATACGTAAGTTATTTTGTTTTGCTAAATGAATCCAACATTTTTTTGGTTTTGCTGTTCGTTCACGACATCTTATTTTTTTTAAGGTTTTACTTCTAAATTGAAGAACGTGACGTATACTTTGAGATTTATCATTGCGTCTTTTTTTTCCAGGTAACTTAACTCTTACCATTGTGTTTTTAAAATATAGTTTTTATTCCTAAATAATCATTATTTTTTTCATGTCTCTGAATAAATTTTACCAAACAATCTACTTGATAGATAATATCTTCGGGGCAGTTATATATGTTTTTTTTTAATTCTGTTATTCTTTGTTTTAAAATCTTTGATTATATGGGTATTATCTTTTCTTTATCTTCTGTAAAATTTAGTAAACATTCCCTTAAAAGATACGGCGTAAATAATATTGAAGGATCATTATCTTGAATTTCATAACCGATATAAGGTAAATTAGACGATTGTAAATAAATTTCAATATAAACAATTTCACTCATATTTTTTTTTACTCTCTTTTTTTTGTTTTAGTTTTTTTTAAATGGGTTCTTTATTATCAAAAAAAATCCTTCCTATAGTTACGTTGACGTGTATTAATATACAGGATTCATACGATGTTACTATTGATCGTGTTGATGGAGAAGACGAAAACATAAATAAAAATAAAACGGCATGTTTTTCTTGTTTTAGAAAAAAAAAAGAAGATGAATGATGATCAGAAAAAATTAAAATATAGTCAAAAAGATATAGATAAAATTGTAAGTTTATTTAACTGAAAAAAGAAAGTAAGAAAATGAAAAAATAGACGATTATTTTTCTGTTAATCATATAGAAACTATTAGTAGAGAAAAATTTAAAGTCACTGAACAACATTTTTCTTTGGATGTTTCACGGGAAAAAACGGTTAATTTTATTAGTTTTATTCAATCGTTATCGTTGGTTTTTTCTTATTTAATTAACATTGCGCGGGCAAATGTAAAAAGTGATGACGATTATGTTAGATTTATCTTTAGTAATGCGCCAAAAAGTTTTTTCTCTACAGCCGTTTTACCCGTGAAAGACTTTGACGTTAAATATTTCTTAAATATTATGGAAAAATTTATGCAGAGTAATAAAGAAATAATAGCTAATGGTTGGAATAGTAAGGTAATAGTTCAAACTTTTCCCGCAGGAATAAGTACAAATAAAAAAAAATAGTGTATTAAGGAAAAAAAGTATTTATAATAGTTTGAATAAGGGAAATGCTACAGATAAAGGCGGTGTGAAAAGTAATATGTATGTAAAAAAATATGGCCGTAAATTTCGCACGGGTGTATTTTATATTCTTAGCCATGTATTATTTCGTACAGTGAAAGATTGCTGTTTTGCTTTAGCAATATTAGTGGGTTTATCATTTTTAAAACAAGACGCTAAATATTTTATAATGAAAAGAAAACCCAATAAACCCGTGGATGATTTATTTACGTGTGAAGAAATTCGAAATGTATATCGGGAATGTGGGATACCCGAGGGTAATGTTGATGCCACACAGTTTGAGTTAGTATATAATAATTATTTAAAAAAACAGGGTGTTGATTTGTTAGTGTATGCTGACACTCATTCCGATAATATAATTTATGATTCACGAACTGATAGTGAAGGTAATCTTATTAAATTAACTAATGAAATTGTATGTTTATGGTTAAATAATAATCATTACGATGTAGTCTTAAGCATAAAGGAATTTTCTAAACTTAACACCAGTTCTTTTTGTGTTAAATGTATGAGTTATTTTACACGCCATGAATATATCGATAATCACCTATGTACTACAAATAATTTAACTTGTTTACGATGTTATAAATATCCGAATAAGTGTAAAGATAAAAATAATAAACTTATTTGTAACAGTTGTGATATGATTTTTTATGACGAAAATTGTTTTACAAATCATTTAACTTTTAAATTTTTTAAACCTTCTCATAGTAATTATAGCCGTTTAACACCGTGTCAATATTATTTTTTTTGTAAAACCTGTAACAAAATTTGTCCGCGATTCTTTTTCATTTTTTCTAATAAAACAGTTAAACATGATTGTAGCAAACGATTTTGTTTTCATTGTGATAAATACATGAAACAACCTCATTTTAGTTATGTGAAACCCCTTTCACTTGAATATAACAAGGGGAAAGAAAGTGAACCCACTTTATTTTTTTTTGATTTTGAAACAAAAGTAACCGAAACTAAATTGCTCGTACCGTTTTATTGTATCGTCCAAAAGGTATGTAAAAAATGTCAACATAGTGAATTTAAAAAAACAAAAATTTTTGAAAAAAAGGATCAAGAAATTATCGATAATACTATTGAAAAAGTTAGTTGTTGTGGGAATAGACAATTTATTTTTGAGAACAATGTTATTGAAACTTTATGTGAATTTATGTTTGAACAAAAAAATTCCGTTTGGATAGCTCATAACGGGGGTAGATTTGATACTATTTTTATTTTAAAATATCTTTTAGAAATAAAACAGATAATACCGAATACTATAATGAACGGTACTAAAATAATGAGTTTAATAATTAAAGAACAAAATATTAGAATCCTCGATAGTTATTTGTTTTTTAGTATGAAATTAGCAGATATTCCAAAAGCAATGGATCTTCAGGGGGAATGTAAGGGATTTCATTCTTATGAATTTTACGATTTAACTTATGAGGGTGAAATTGTAGATCGGAAATTTTTTGATACGAAACATATGAATACAGCAACACTTAAGGAATTTGAAAAATGGTATTTAGAAAAAAAAAAGAGAAATATATATTTCGTAAAGAGATTTATTATTATTGTTGTAGTGATGTAGATATTTTAAGAAAGGGATGTGTTAAATTTTCTACAATGATAGGCACCATAGGTCATATTACACCCTTTTATGCAAATAATTGTATTACGATTGCTAGTTTAGCTTTGAAAGTGTATAGACTTAATTTTTAAAAAAAAAATTGTGTAGGAATTATTCCTGCTTCGGGGTATAGGGGGTGTGTAAAACAGAGTTTAATTGCAATTGATTGGTTAGATGAAATTAATCGAGAATTAGGAGGAAATTTAGAATATATCTGTTCACAAAATGGGGAGAAAAAATTCTAGGACGTTTTGTCGACGGTTTTTATATTGATACGATATATCAATTTCATGATTGTTTTTATCACGGATATCCCAAATGTTTTAACCCCTATGCATTAAACGTTCTTACAAACGCAAAATTTAGTAATTTATATGCAAATACGCAACGTTTTTCTTGGACAATAAAAAATGCCGGTTACAAATTAATCGAGATGTGGGAAAGTGATTATTTAGAAGAAAAAAAATATACACAGAAACAATTAATTGAAAAGAAAAGAAAATTTTATCCGTTTACTCCTTTAACACCACGTGACGCATTATATGGGGGACGAACTTCCCCCGTATGTTTATTTAAAGAAACAAAACCCAACGAACGAATAAGTTATGTAGATTTTACATCGCTATACCCTAGTGTACAAAAAAATTATGATTTTCCTGTAGGTCATCCTACTATTTTACTGGGGGAAGATTGTAATAAAATAAAAATCAAGGACATATTTGGTTTAGTAAAATGTTGTATTTCACCTCCTCGAAATATTTATTTTCCTGTTTTACCTGTTAGAATAGATGGGAAATTATTATTTCCATTATGTTATAAATGTGCTGTGAATAAATGTAATAACTGTGAACATAATGAAAGCGATCGATACATAACGGGTACTTGGACTAGTGTTGAGATTAATGTTGCTATAGATAAGGGATATAAAATAATAGCTCTTTACGAAATATATCATTTTGAATGGAAAGAAAAAATATTTTCACAATACGTAAATCAATTTTTAAAAATCAAACATGAATCTTCAGGAATTCCTACGGATTGTTTGAACGCAGATGGAAGTAAAAATGATGATAAAATTAAACAGTATTGTAATGATTATTTAAAAAATGAAAATGTTTTTTTAGATAAAGACAAAATAGAGAAAAATCCCGGATTAAGAACTATTGCAAAAACCTTTTTAAATTCGTTATGGGGAAAAATTTGCCCAAAACGAAAATAATACACAAGTGTGTTTTTTAAACGATTATGAAGAATTATTAAATATTGCCAATGATAAAAGTAAAAAATTAACATCGATGGAATTTATAAACGAAACATTACGTTGTATATGAAAAAATTGATGATGCAACGACACCTCTAAAAACGGGAAATGTAATCATTGCATGTTTTGTCACTGCATATGCACGTTTGAAATTATACGCATTACTCGATACATTAGACGATCGCGTTTTATATTTTGATACAGATTCTGTTATTTATATATCTGATGAAAATAATTATACTGATGTTAAAACGGGAAATTATTTAGGAGATTTAACGAATGAATTAAATGAAAATGAATGGATAACAAATTTTTGTTCAACGGGTCCAAAATGTTACGCGTATATAACTAACTTAAATCAGGAATGTATTCATGTGAAAGGTTTTACTTTAAAAAATGAAACAATAAAAGAAAAATTGAATTTTTTATCCTTGACACAATGTGTTAAAAATCAAGATCAGATCATCGAAATTAAATATCACAATAAAATATGTAAAGATAAACTTAATCATATTTTTATTGAGGATGAAATAAATTTTCATTTACATTTAATAAACGTGTTGTTAAAATAATTTTAATACGATTCCGTTTGGATTTTTAGATAACTGAAATGAACAATGTTTCATTACCATTTCAACACCCTTTTATGTTAACGTTATGCGGTCCCAGCCAAAGTGGGAAACATATTGGATATTACAATTATTGAAAAATATTAACATCATGATTACACCCGCAATTGTTAAAATTGTTTATTTATATTCAATTTATCAACCTCTGTACGCTGAAATGGAAAAAGTTCTTGCAGAAAAAACAGATATTAGTGTTGAATTTATCGATTGTCAAAAGAGTATTCCCCGCATTACTGATATACAAACGAATACCCGTGAAAATACGTTAATAATATTAGATGATCTCATGTTAGTTGCAACATCATCAAAGGAAAATCTTGAAAGAATAGATAATATTGCAACTCAAGATGTCCATCATCGTAATATTAGTGTTATTTTTACATGTCAAAATTTAACATATGGTAATGGTAAATTGCGAAATTTACGTGTCAATAGTCAATATTATGTTATGTTTAAAAATTTAAGCGATTATAATAATATGTATACGATATGTGATAATAAAAAAATTAATAGAAATAGATTTAATAAAGTATTAAGTGAAATTAATGAGAAACCCTATGGTTATTTGGTATTTGATAATTGTAGAAAAGGGTATGAAAATTGTAGAATTAGAACCAATGTATTTCCACATGAATCAACGATAATCTATGATTTGTAAATAAATATAAAAAGAAAAATAAATGTTTGTTACAAAAATAAAAGAGTTGTTGAAAATCGTTTTTTTTAAAAGTATATATAGTATGGGGTGTGTATATTGTGTATGAATTTTTTTTTTTAAAAATCATGGCAAGAAGAAGATATAGAAGCAGGAGGGGAATTATCCTTAGAAAAAAGAAACAAAAAGGGGGTAGTGTTCTAGATATGTTTGGACCCTTGGGATCGTTAGTTGGAAATCAATTGGGAATTGGTATTCGAAAAAGAAAAAGAAAACAAAAAGGGGGTATTCGAAAAAGAAAACAAAAAGGAGGTTATAATTTTACCGGTTTGTTTTGACCCATACCCCAGCTGGTTAAAATAAAAATCCATAAATCACTGTAAATAATTAATTTTTTTGTTTAATTAAAAATTGGCATTATTAAAACTACAACATGACTGATTGTTATTACTCTTACAATTTTTTTTACATTTTTTATTATATATTCCTACGAGTACACTACCTAAAATTGTTTCTCTTTTTTTTTTAATTTAATATCATTTTTTAGTTTAATACGTTCATTTTTAAATATTTTTTGTTTATTATTATTTTCGATTTCATTACGACATTGATTGTATAAATATAATAAACTCCAATTTCCACACACTGCAGTATTTTTGGATTGTAATTGTTTACTTTGAATATATTGAAATGTTAGTCCTTTTTTTACACTATAATCATAGCAATATTCACGTTTATAAAACGAGACATCTTTTGCAAAACTATCAAAAAAATTCATATGTTTTTCTTTATCCACCCATATAGCAACCCAATGTTGACCGTTTTGATCTGCTTCATCCGTATTCCAAATCCAACACGAGGGATAAAAAAATTTTTTAGGAAAAATATTTGCAGGAAATGTACCCAAATAATTTTTATTTAAAAACTTATTTATTTTTGAAATTTTATTAATCTCGTTCGTAAATAAAAATTGGGTTAAAAAACAATGTAAATTCATTGATTTTTTCGTCGCCATTTTCTTCGTGTTGTATAGGGTGGCGTTGAAGGTGTAGGAATGTGGGTGGTGAGGGATGTAGATGGTTCTTCGTTATTCGCAAGACCCGAAGTGGTTTTTCCCAAATTTATATAACGTTGTCGTAATTTTATATTACGTATATAATAGGCCGGCATATGTAATTTTTTCAATTCTTTTAAAGCAACCGTCTGCTTATGTTGTGTAAGATTGAACATGTTTTGTTTGCTGACATTATGCGTTAAATCGTATAATAAATCATGATGGTTTATTCCAACACCGTTTAATTTTATTATATCTGTACCCCCAATTTTAATTTTTTTCCTTTCAAGAAATTCTTTTATTTGTTGACCACTTGTCACAGTCGGCGTTTTCCTTACCTCGGGTGATTCATCATTGGTCACCTCATTTTCAAGTTCATTACTTTTTCTTTTCATATTTTGTTGTCTTTTTAAAAAACTAACCATACTCTCTGCGACACGTTGATCATTATTAACTTTTTTCATTTCTTCTTTCATTTTATTTTTACTTTCAATAAGTTCGAAATTATTTTTGTTGTTAATTCCCTGCAATAATTTTTCGTTTTCATGATCAGTTTTGATTAAATCTAAAATTTCATTTAATTTACTCGGATTAATTAATTGCATTTTATTTACTTCGGTCATTTTTTTTTATTTGTTGGTTAAGTAATTTGTATGCTTTTTGATATATGTTGATTATACGAAAATCCTCAGATAATAATATTTTTAAATCTTTTTCTTTTATTTTGTTCTTTGAAAACTTATTCAAAATATATTTATTATCACTGGAAAGTTGGATAGAAATTTTTTTATTTAAAATATTTTTAGCAATGTATTGTAATTTATTAATTAATTGAGAATCTAACAACGTATTTTTTTTATCAATATCTGCTTTAAGATATTTTTTAACGATGGTAAAAAATCCTTTTTTTTTTTTCAAAGGCTTTTTCCTTTATTTTATTTAATTGAACTAATGTTTCTAAAATTTTTAAATCATCTTCGCAACTTGATGAAGAAGAAGTAATGGAACTTTCACTATCCATTTCATCACTAACATCATCGCTAACAACATCGCTATCATTTTCACTATCAACTTCAGCATCTTCATCATCATCTCTTGAATTATCATTTTTTTCGTCTTTTTTTTGCTCTTCTTTTTTTAATTCATCATTTTTTTCTTCATTCATTTTTTTTATGCGTAAACTGAAAACGGTGGATATACAAGAATATGTTCATGATTTAGTGGTATTTTGTTAATAACTGGTTTTTTTATTTTTGGTTTTTTTATTCTATTGTTTGTTGTAATGGGTTTTGTGTTCTTCATATTTTTTTGTACATCCCCTTGTTACAAATGTTGATAATTAAATGCTGTGTAATAATCTTGCAGGGGTATTTAATCCTACTCTAATTTCATTTCGAAATTCACCAACAAATATTAACGCACCTGCAATTGTATTTTGAGAAAAATGAAAATCCACATTAACATTTCCCGACGGTCTTATGGGTAATACTGCAAGATGAGAGTCTCTATTATCTGTTAAATCAGATGCTAATATACAATACCCGTTTTTAAAGTCATTATAAGTCATGGGCATTTCTGAATAGTTACGATTTAATACCGAGCGTAATTTTGAGTAAGCTAAAGCTTCATTTTCTATTCTCCCGGCAACAGCGTTATTTACCGAAACTTCAACATTATCATAATTAGGCCAGTTAAACTCAAAAATATTATGAGTATATGACCCGTTCCAATTTTCTAATGGTGAAAATACAATATATAAACGTGTAGGAACGCTACCATTAAACACATCGATTACTTGATGTGAATTTCGTCCTGCAGCTAATGATTCAGTAATACAACGATAATTGGTTGTATAATATAATGTTTCTTTATTATGGGTCATCATTTCTGTATTAATTGCATTTGATAATTGTATTTTGGGTTTAAATACAGGAATTTTTATTTTAAAATCGTCTAGGGTAATTATAGTAGCAGCAACAGGCATATTAGCATGATTGGCCCCCACATTACAATTGTATTTAATGCCCGCGTTAAACGTAATTCAACTTTATACGCTGTAGGAATAAATATTTCAGCACCACCTTCGCTAAATAATGAAACAATCAATCTCATCTATCAAATACTGTGATTGATTTTGAAATGGCTGTGCTTTTTGTCTCCATCCTGTATTTACGACAGCAGTCCCATTATGAAAACCAGCGATATCGCTCATATGTTCGGCTGTATCTAAATATGCTAAATTAAGCTCTTTAGAATCTTTATAACCCCACGGTATTTGACGCATTATAAATTCTATCCATGATGCAATAATGTGCAAAATTATCTGATGGCGTAATTAAATTTTCATTTATTTTTAATTCTTTTGTTTTCCACATTGTACGAAGGGGTAATGTAATCATCGAAAACCCCGATGCTGCAGGTGCTATAACTCCAGCAGCATTTCTAATTGATACTGTAGCCATTATTTTAGCATCACTTGTTTTCATTAATCCAACGGCATTCCCATGCCTTGTAAACGTGTATACTAACGATTGATTATCTACAGGCGTTGCGATAATTTCCGTTTCACGACATTCAGTAAACGTATCATTATAGGGTGATGAAGTAAAAAATTGTAAAGGCTCACTAAATAATATGTCATTTTTTTCAACATCTTCAATTTTTTTACTCATTTTTTTAAACGTTAATTTTAAGAATATTCGAAAGTGTTCCCAACACTTGAGGAAGAAACATACCCAGTGCCAACGCTCCTCCAAAACCTCCTTTTTTAATTTATTTTTTTTGATTGTTTTATAGAACTGAAATCCTTTTTTTTTGCACACGTAATTCTAAATGAATTTTTTATATTTTTATATTCAATCGAATTTAAATTCCATAAAAAAATTTCCCACTATTTACTAAAATGTAAAGAGAAAAAGGATAAAATAATTTATATTTTTTAATTATCATTTCCCCATTTTTTTCTTCAAGAACAATCAAAAGCATTATGTTGAATGTATTAAACAATCAATACTAAGCGTTCCTGAATCAAAATAACTAATTTTCCTGTAGTATCTTTAACTTTAATGTGAATTTCTCTTATAATTTCTTTTTTAAATTTTCTCAATGATTTTGGGGGACTATAACAAACTAATTGTCCATTCCCCCCACCACCTTGTTGATTCCATTGAATGGGTACTGTTGTTAACAATTCAGCACAACTATCACTAACTAACCCCAGTTCTATTTCATCACAATATATAAACATTTTATTTAATCCATCGGATACATCGGGTAAGTAATCAAAATGTTTAGAAAAAAGGGTTTGAGGTGTAGGGTTATCTTTTTTATTTCAAACAAGAGGGGTACGATTTCAAGATCTTTTTCATTTTTTAAACCTAGCATAAAAGCTAATTTTTTTGAAAATAATATATTAATCTTTTGATTAAAAGAAGCATATTGAACACCCCTTTTTTCTAACGTCGTCTTGTTAGATAATCGAAATTCATTTACCTGCAACCCATCAGCTGCTTTAGTCGCATTTTCATATACCCAATACTCAATCTCAACATTAACATTAATAATTACTTTCCCATTTGACCCGATTGTAAAAAAAATTTCAAATCCTTCTAAGATATTATTTAAAAATATAATTAATGAAGATAACTCATAAATTCCGTCGGGTATAATAAATTTATCTGATGTAAAAACGAACGCACTGCTTGCGTATACCGTATTATTAATTACTTCAGGTATAAAATCCTTATAGGTTATGATAAATGAAAAAAAACATTCATCACCCACAATATTTGTAGTTGTTTGTGGATAACAAACTTGTAAAACTTCTAAAAAACATTCATTGTTCAAAGCATCAATAGGTTGTGCAATTTTCATTTCAAAATCATTAATCAAATTCTTTTGAAGTCCTCTTGATATTGAATTACTAGCAATGTGTAAATTCATTTTTTTTTTTAAACTTGTAATTCAGCACGATAAAAAATTCCTTTAATTTCTTCACGTTTTTCGTCTTCTAATTGATATGTAACAGGGTCAGTGATAAATACTTTTTTAATAAAAAATATCTCATTAGTCCATCGTCGAAGACTACTTTTTTCAAAAATATTATTTTTTACTCTTACAATACGAACACGAGTTCCTTCTTGTATCAGATCTTGAGTGGGAATAGGATAATTTAAATGATCACGTGCTATTTTATTTTTTACTTTACGTATTTTTCCTTTTTTTCTTCACGATAAATTTCAAAAGGTGTTGCACCAGCTAATGCTTTATGTGGGGAATTATTATAACGATTAACAATAAGGGGTAAATACTGAATATATTCAAATTCTCCAGTCATTGTTAAAACACGACGTACCATTGTTTTTAAAGTTCCAATTACACGTTCCACATGGGATGCTTTTATTTCTCTATTATACGTATGAAATACTTAAAAATTATACTTTTTACTTAATTTCGTACGTATATCTTGAAATTCTGTTCCTTCATCACTTTGAATTTTAAGAGGAGCTATTCCTTCTTCAATAAGAATACTTTCAAATTTATTTTTAACATTATTAGACGTTTTCTTTTTTATTAATTTTACCCAACAAAATCTTGAAAAAATATCAATACACACCAACGAATAACGATATTGATTATTAAAACGGGCTAAATCTTTATTTTCAGCTAAATCAATTTCCCATTGTTCATTATTTTTATTAACAGAATATTTCAAACGTCTATATTTTTTCTACTACTACTACTACTATGTAATCTATAATTAGAATAATCCTCATCAGTTAATGTCTCTCCTTTTAATAATCTTGAAGCTTTTTCAATGAAGTCAGCAGAAAATTTAGTTTTTTTCTTTTTATTCATTTCTAAAATAAAGAAATCAAATAAGTATAATATTCTTCAAGTTCATCAACGAGTTCTTTATCGCGTAATATCCCCATAAAATCTACTTCTATATTTTGACATGCTAACTCTTTATTTATAGTATTACCGTATAAACATAATGTATCTTGTATAGTTTTACAACATCTATATCGATAATAAAAAATTTCTGAAATTACTGTTGGACTTAAAATGTGACAAACCTCATCATCATCACTTTCTACTTTTATTTTCTTAATCTTTTCGTTATCGTTGTCGTCATCGACGTCGTCGTCAAAATTGAGTGTGATAAGGAGTTTATTTTTCTTCAATACTCGTTTTTTGACTGTGGTAGGTGGGGATTTATGGCCTGTCGCATGATTATACTTTCTTAGGGCAATGATATATTCATCCAAGGAATCTTTCTTTTTAATATGAAAACTACCCCAGTCATCAGACCCTACGATTTCACTTGACGTTGCGTTGTTGCTGCTGGTTGTTGGTGTTGGATCATCGTCAAATTCCATTGCATCGGATAAGATAAACTAAATTAATCAAAATTTGTTTCTTGCATAAAAATGCAGTTCAATATGAACACAAAAAGTTGGCATTATGACAGTTGATAAACTAAGTTAATCAGAATTTGTTTCTTGACATTATAACAGTTGATAAATTTGTATAAAAATGCAGTTCAATAATAATATATCTCACAGCTGTGTTACCAATATACACCTAAAATAAAAGGTAAATCTTATTAACAAACAAATAATTTGATAATTGTGATATTGATACCATGACGAGTACACTTTACTTATACCAATTGTGGAAGGTTAAGCATATTATAAACAATGACAATTTATCTCCTTAAAATTTAATAGCGAGTTAAATTCTAGTTGCCTTACCTTGACAAGAGTTAAAATTCGCAAGCACAACCAGGCTAAAGCACAACTGCCAGAAGTTCATCACTAAAGCAGAACACGTTATATGACGATTGACGAATGAAGCTCTCTTCACAAAGTATGATGGCCCTCGAACTAAAGACATTTTATTTTGTTTCCGTTGGCGAGTTCCGAACATTTGAACATTTGATAGTTTACACATCCGGCGATTATACGAACATCTACGAGTTACGCCATAAAACGTCATAAATCTGTGGACAAACATCCTTAAAGTGCCTATGAAACGAAAATTAAGTTTGTTTATTTGAAAGAACTTTTAAAATAATGAAGAATATAAATTTACAGTTCTTTCATATTTCACTTTGTTCTTGAGATATTTAGACTTATGTGATATTCAAATGAAATAGCTGACGTCAAGGGGTTTGCAATACATTTTAACATATTGGAAAATCGTGTATATCTTTAAGATTATCAAACGAAATCACCTGAAACTTTGCATGTGGATACAAACCACTAAACTGGAGAACATCGTTCTAGTTTCAATGTTGCAATAGTAATAATATAGTTCCCAGACCTCTAAGTCTCTTTGTCAAAAATCTTTGTTTTCTGACATAGCTATGTGTTGCACCAAAGTTAAACTTCAGTTTAGAATTGGTTAAGTCAGTGAAAATATGCTAAACCAGTACCAACCCGCAAATGTTTGGGACGGAAGAGAAAACAAAAAATTTTATTTTAGAAATCAAGATGTCTGAAAACTAATTTGTTACCATGGCGACCATAAAACTAGAACGATGTTCTCCAGTTTAGGTGTCTGTATCCACATGCAATGTTTCAAGTGATTTCGTTTAATAATCTTAAAGATATACACGATTTTCCAATATGTTAAAATGTATTGCAAACCCCTTGACGTCATAGCTATCTCATTTGAATATCACATAAGTCTAAATATCTCAAGAACCAAGTGAAATATGAGAAAATTTAAATTAATATTCTTCATTATTTTAAAAGTTCTTTCAAATAAAACAAACTTAATTTTCGTTTCATAGGCACTTTAAAACATCCATGATCGTAATTTAAAGCAATCTCGTACCCAGAGCCTGCGATCCCCCTGTCCTGCGGAGGGGAAACGGTGGGGAACTCCGATGAAACTCGTCATTTGATTGGTTGATGCTGAGCTCTCGCACCAGTTTATTTAGGAGCTAATTGCTCATTTTCGAATCGCGGTTTAAAAATAAACAGTTATATTTTTCAGAACTATGGCTGGTAAAGATTTATTCGATACACCTGCAACACATAATTATACACGACAGACTCAAAATACAATTGAACACATGAAATAACTTAAAACTTAAAACTATTATTAATATTATTCTCGCTTCGTCGCCAAACAAACATCCATCGTCTGAGTCGTCTCGTAATTCTTCGAAGTTTCGCCTCAGAACTTTAAAATGATATTAGAGACTACAAGGTCGATGTAGTTTAGCTAAAGTTCTTGACAGAAAGTACAATTCCTTATATTTTAATGTGTTCTGTGTAACCTGAGCCTACCTGAGCGGCTGAGCCGATCACTGCCGACGGCGACGCGGACATATAAAACACTCTCGTCAATCCTCCGGTTGACGATTTAGCGAAAAGCTAAGAAAGACCATTTGTATCGCAACGCTTTGCCAAGAGCTTTTTAAAACATACTGGGCCCTTCTTTATCGGTAAACAAATATTTTTCCTGGTCTTCGAACAAGCTAAACATCGTCGATGACAGTAGCAAATTATAGAGAACTGGGAACCAGAGGACTGGGAACAAAAACCCAAATTTCGGAGTTCCCCAGAGCCTCTGTTTTCTTGGCGCAGGCCAAAAGGAACGCAGGCTCTGGGAACGAGATTGAATTTAAAGTCGATCGACTATACATAGTTCCGCGAAGAGGTCTGGGCACGAGACACAGCAACCCAAGTCAAGATTAGTGTGCTGCCTGGGCAGCAACTAAATTCCTTATCATACATAGTCAGTACAGATCGTTCATTAACCTCATCTTCTAATTTACGAAACAAACATGCTGCAAATAAAAGACATTCAAACAAACTACAATGATACAATAAACATGTTGGTTCGCTAGTATGATACAAACAATTTCTTGGTTTAAGATTATAAAACGAAAGTAAATGATCGTACTTCTCAATTCCAAAATATTTAAGATTAACACAATATAAAATAGTTTTTTCTTGAAGTGTTTTAACTAAATAAGATTCTTTATCACCACCTTTATACCCGATAATAGCATTCGGGGAAAAAACATTACGAAATAAAAATCTTTAATCTATTTATAAGTTCACTTTGACTAAAATTTTACATTTGTTTAATGCACAATTATATTTTCCCATATACAACTCCTCGATACTCTCTTCAGATTTATTCTGTTGATTATCAGTTGTCTCTAACGGGATGTAGTCATCTGCTTCTTTAATTTCGCTTTTCACGTTCTCAAATATTTTTGCCATCTCTCTCTCTCCTACACTCAGACTGATATTAATTATTTTCGAACTTACAGCACGTTTTATAATTGCATCTTGCGTTACTATGTGTTACTGTGGGTAGGATGGTTTGACCAATCAGAGCTCGTTCATTAAAGCTTTCATGTCATACAGATGATTTGTGATACTCATGTACAATGAATGTGTGTTGTGGGAATTACAGACGCGAATCCATAATTAGCTATTTCTTCTAAACAAATACTCTGGGATTAGTTGACCATATGGTGTGTTGTGGGATTAAAGACACAAATCCCTAATTTTGTTATTTAAAGTTTAACGAGCGAATTAAGGTATAATTTTATCTTCATATTATTTGCCTCAGAGCAAAACAATAATTTCGACTTTGAGTTGGGGGCGCAACGACTGCAGGGGGCGAAATGACTATAGGGGCTTTAATCGCTAATACGCATTTTCTCATGTAACATCTGATCTTCACATTTTAAGTAGACGAAACCCACAGCGTTCGATTCGCCAGATTCAAGTGATCATTTCGATATAGAATTTATTTAAATCGGACAAAAATACAACATTTCATGATTAATATTACGGAGTTTCACGGGATAAATGTGCTATTTTTTTCTAATATCTGTTCGATTGAAGGTCTTCCAGTAGCGGTCGAGCGGTCATATTTCAAATCTAACTAACGAACGGGAAATGCGGGATCACCGCTGTCAAAACAGAGGATTTTCCTTAGTAGTCAGCCGCAAATATTACAAACGTGAAGTTCGATTTGGTAAACGTGTCGCTTGAATGGAAAATTTATAGTCGCGAGGCTTGCTCGTTTCAAGTAAATGTTTTTCGAATTAGATGTATGGCGTTCAAATGGTCACATTGAATTTTGACATTATAAACGCCCCATATGATTACCGTATATGTTATTTTAATATTACAAAGGCTAAGCTATATGATCGCCTTTATACGTGGTTTATATTCTACATTCTATTTATTTGATCCTCCATGCTATAGAAAATTTCTAGCATCATCCTGAACACTTCTACAGGCAACCTCGTAGTATTATGAATATAATTACACGTTCTTAATCCCTAGTTACCGACGCTTATTATTCGGGAATATTAAAATATATACTAAATTGTTTCACTAAATTGTGAAAAAACATAAAATAGAGTATGAAAAAAGAATATAAAGCATAAAATAGCTATAAATGTGCTTAAATAAGCTTAAATAAGTGTAAAAATCTTAAATCTCTCCCCCACCCCCCTTGTAACTACGGGTCGCGTCACTGATCCCTAGAGTATTAATAAATCAACTTTGACATAATTAATACGCGTCGTTAATCCTAAACACCATCTCATTGTGCACGGCTTGGATTGAACGAGATCTGATTGGTCAACCTAACGCTAACCCCCATATCCGTAATTATAAAAACAACCGTGTAAACATATGAGTTGTTCGAATTCGATGAGTATCGAGTTGAGGAAGAAGGAAAAGATGAAGAAACAGAGGGAAAGAAGATTGAGGGAAAGAAGATTACCGACAGAGCAGAACGAGAAGAGCAGACTACCGACCGACCCCTCCAAAGAGAACCCTGCGCAACGAGATGTTAAATAGACGAGGCATTATAATCCTTTTATAGCGATGATGATGAAGATGATGAAGATGACGATGAAGACAAGGGCGTCTTTAAAGTTTGGGGGTATACCGACACTAGAGGTAAACAATTTTATTTTTACGAATCTATAGTAACAGTTTAGTTATAGAACGAACACGGTAAATCGTGACATTTTTTATGATAGAGAAACTATGACTTTTATTCAACAAGTCTTAAAGCTACGGATACACGGGCAATATGTTGCTCGCGACGGTAACGCAATGGCAATAAAATCGTTGCGTTGCCGTTGCGAGACATGATAGACGAGCAATTTCGTCCTCGCGACGGCAACGCAACGATTTTATTGCCATTGCGTTACCGTCGCGAGCAACATCGTTTTTACGTCGAGAGAATGTAATTATTGCGTGGGCGATTTCCGGCAGTTTTATAGTCAGTTTTATAGTCAATGAATCACAGTCGGAAAAGCATTTACGAGACATGTAAACCAGCAAACTAATGCAAAGATTCTCTCCAGGATAACTGGATGAGAGAAACACAGATGAGAGATTAAAGAAACAACTCGCAGAACCGTGGACGAAACGTCAACATGACAACATGATCGTTGCAAGGCAATGCAAGCGAATTGAAGCGAGTTCGGACTTTCGTTTTATTGACAATGAATCGCAGTTGGAAAAGTTTACCGAGACCTGTAAACCCAAACCATTGCAAAGATTCTCTCCAAGATGAGAGAAACACAGATGAGAGATCAATCATGAAGACGGAAAGGACAGCCGAAGGACAGGGAAATATTATATTATGTTGTGTTGACATTTATCCCGTGAAACTCCGTAATATTAATCATTATGATAGGTGTTTTTGTCCGATTTAAATCAATTATATATCGAAATGATCACTTGAATCTGGCAAATCGAACCCCTGTAGGTTTCGTCTGCTTAAAATATGAAGATCAGATGTTTATATATGAGAAAATGCGGTAAGCGATTAAAGCGAGCTCGTGGACATAGCTTCAAGATCTATGCGTTGTTTACCTAGCTGTGCACAGCCGCGAACTATTGTTTACCCGATGATTTAATGCTTTTATGTCCATTAAACCGATGTAATTTCGTAACAGATATGTTTCGTATACCTTGCCGTTGATTTTATATAAATTTTGACACACGAAGACCTTCAATCGAACAGATATTAGAAAAAATAGCATTGTCGTGGCGGTGTTGTTTACATTAAATTCGGGGGGGGGGGGGGGGGGGGGGTTAGCCTGCGTATAGACGCCTGATTTATCTTCAGTGCCTGATTACAGAAATCTCAAACTTTTTTGAAGAATGAAAACACCCAAATAATTTTTATGAGATATATCATCTTAAAATATTTTGAGGAAATATCATTTTTAAAAATACAGTAACTAGGGAATATCAGTCATTCAGCCATAAGATGGCGTCGAGGTAAGAGCTCCAGTAATTAATACATCAACGGAATAGACAGGTTAGAACTCATTATAAAATCGTATCTGCAATATCCACAAACAAAATGTCTTGTAAATATTACCATGTTTTTAAAAATATAATTCATCCAATTTCTACATCGTGTGTGTGTTTTTACTATAGCTAACTCTTTCATCATACGCTAACGAACAACCCTTGCGTAAAATAAGCAATTCATTGAATAAGGGATGACCAGTACTGTCGCTATGGACCTGTGTCAATCTCATTCGAATCGCAAATTCGACTACGGGTGAACGCGCGCCAATGCAGTAATAAAACAGAACATTGGAAGATGTCAGAGTCTTGTACCGAAGCACAACTTACAAGCGAGCAAAACACACACAACTGAAAAATATGAAAAAACATCTGCTTATATACTCTACAATTCTCTTAAAATTTTTTGGGGGTTTCCTCCAATTTTATTAAAACACTTTTACGGTATTAAAACTTTTTCCACAACTCTAATATTTATATTTGGTAATATTTCATCTAAAATTATTTTGAGAACATTTTTCAACTATAACCCATCTCTCAAACTTTTTTGAAGAATGAAAACACCCAAATAATTTTTATGATATATCTCCTCTTAAAATATTTTGAGGAAATATCATTTTTAAAAATACAGTCACTAGGGAATATCAGTCATTCAGCCATAAGATGGCGTCGAGGTAAGAGCTCCATGGTGGAAATTTCTATGATTAATTCAGTCAAAGTGTTTTTATTTTTATTTCAATAAACATTACTACTCTTCAAAATAAAAATAAGGACAGTTATTCCAAACTGTTTATTTTTATTTCAAACATCATTACAAGTCTTCAAATAAAAATAAGGAATTGGATGGCACGTGCACGTATAAATCACATCGGGTGAGGTATGATGGTTATGTATAATATAATTTTTTGTATTTCTTTTTTCAAAAACGCGGTGTGTGTGTCAGTATATATATCACAGTGTGAATGATGATCTGATTAAGTGCTGTCTCGGATGCTATATGGGGTTGAAAGCAATGATGGATCAGGAACAGGATGTTTAGTCGTATAATTTCGTGTTCCGAATAATTGATAATCAGTGAGGAACGTTTGCACAGAACCCAAACATGTCTAGAGTAAAACCTGTTTCGCTTTCGACATGTTTGGTTTCTGGGCAAACTTTCCGCACTGAATATCAGTTGTTTGAACACTAAATTCTACGACTTAAACATCCTGTTCCTGGTTCATCACTGCTTTCAACCCCGTATAGCAAATGACGTCAGTACTTGGTTAACACTATTCACCTTGAATGACCTTCACACTCTCTGGTCGTTTCACTCAGGGACAACTAAAAAACTGGTCGTCCAACAACACGACCTAAGTGATATATATACTCTTGACCGCGACCACTTTTTGACTAATTTTATACAAAAAACCTCTTATATACGACCAGGTGCATATCCCCCTGATTTGATGGCTGGTCGCTCTCAACAGGGTGACCACACCTTGAAAATATTCAACCCCCCTGGATATTGTGGACTGGCTGTGCTATGATTGGTCCATTCAAATCAATACTTGATTCTGATTGGCTTAGAGCTCGTGCCAGTCCCAAACACATTGATATATATATATATATATATATATATATATATATATATATATTACTACTTCATCAGGTGCATCAAGGTTATGACAGCTGGCTGAAACGTCTGTAACAGGTTCACTGAGAGATTTCTCCATTTGACTAAAAGCATTTGGCAAGGGACTTGACGCATCGGGAAACGGTTCTATTTGTAAGGAACTTGACGTATCAGCAATTTTAATTTGTTTTGTCTGTTCAAACAAAAAAGGCACGATGTTATGTTATATTGTCTATTCTCTTATTGATATATATTAAATACTATATGTTGAATTGACGAATAAAATTAAAAGAATACATTGTATTCTTTTAATTTTATTCGTCAATTCAACATATATTCAATACAAACTAATTTAAACCTGTTCTGGCTCATTTACCATCAGAAGACTCGACGTTGAATTGCTTTGCCTTTGGGAATCGTTCGAACCAAAACACTAAATTACATAATTTACATTTGACGATATTACTATATGTATATTAGGAAAGCTGTTAAATGTAAAACTTTTTCATTCATATGACATTACTGTGATTTCCATGCTATTCAATCTAAAGCTTGTTTACATATACACTATTTTACACAAGATAAAGCCTATATCTAGCGCCTTGATTTGAAATAACAAGAGTATCAAAATAAATACCAGCTGAGTTTGATTCTTGGCACGAAGTGGTAATGTACTCGCAGTATAATTCGGATGAGTAGTCTTACAATGTTTTCCTTTGCAATCATTGTCGAATACGTTCCCACACAAAGCACAAGTTACTTTGTAACGATTATGCGGCATCTAAAAAT
Source organism: Chrysogorgia sp. JL179-B06 (assembly GCA_035772405.1). Lineage (NCBI taxonomy): Eukaryota > Metazoa > Cnidaria > Anthozoa > Scleralcyonacea > Chrysogorgiidae > Chrysogorgia > Chrysogorgia sp. JL179-B06. The sequence goes on along the minus strand of JAYKKM010000215.1, from coordinate 1,159,536 downwards.
ACATATCAAAACTCGAATCTCTCTCATACTGAAAAAAATTCATGTAATGATGTAATGAAGTGACTATTTGAATATTTGTATTTATTTGTATTTATTAATATTATTTATTACTACCTGTATTTATTTGGTAAAACACTTTAGCTATTGAAAACTAAGCTTATCAATACTTAGTAATAATGCTACGTTAAAGCACAGTAAAACACTCACCTTTAAATCCACAAAAACGCATGCTTTACTACATCAAATTTCAACAAATGGCGGACAAGAATAAAATATACGGTGTAGTACTTCATGTTGGCAAAGTAAAACGTCTTTTGCTGTATTAAGGTGGCTACACTGTCGTGGTAATTTTTTGTTGCCATTATGGCAACACTGTCCGGTAAAGGGTTAAATCGGGGCCGGTACGGAAATATACTTAATATAAAAAAATAAACCTGACCCACAAACCACCCTTGGGACCGAGTTTTAGCACAGTATCAAAGAAGAATGGGACCGACTTTTGGTGACATTCGGACGCTAAGGGGGGTTTCGCACGCCCCCCAAACCCCCCCTAATGTGCGCCCCTGTTTAGGAGGAGGTATTCTTCTGGGAAGATTAACCTCGATAACTGATGCTGGAATATGATCTCTCTTTGGAAGTGGTGGTGGTAAGGGTTGAACTTCTTTTCCGTGTCCTTTACTTCACAATAAATAAGTTCAGGATCCTCCATCTTTAGTCGCCGATCAGATATGTTGCTACTTGCTTCGACAAGAAAGATTCAGCTGTTTTGTAATTCATTCGTGTTCTAGTGCTTTCCAGCGTCCACTACATCTTATTATGCCTTGGAAATAAACACATGGTATATGAACAATTACCTCATGGTTTTAGAATGTCTTTATTGAGTCTTTCCTTCTTCACTATTACCATAAAAATAATAGCACAGTTGGCGGAAAACACAATAATACAAATAAGTAAGAGATAATTACCGAGAACGAGGGAATTATGTTATATACAACCCAGACAACGCTGTATATCGCGTACATCTCGTAATTGTAAATATTACATGATTGAGTCGTTTTCCTTTGATGTACGACGGGATGTATACAGCATACAACCCTATGAATACTTATTAGATAAGAAATGAAGAAAAAACTAGGAAAATCTTTGTCGAGGTGGAAAAATGGACAAAACTTTGTGAGAAAACCTCCACAATCATGAAATAATTCAGTTAATTACCTCGAACGATCTCTCTCCTTATTGAGCGTTTTTTAGATTACAGGGGGCTAACGCGAACGCTGAAGACTCGAGCTTAATTAGAGGACCCGGGGTATCTCTCGCGACATTTTTTGAATTTCCCTCTTGTGAAATGCATCTAAAACATTGAAGAAAAAAAATTGGGTATTACATACCAAACGGAACTAAACCGAATAAAACGAATATCAAATGACCGTCGAAGTCTTGGCAGTAAACAGCTGGCTACAATTACCTAGCTCCAGAATATTTTTTAGTGTCTTTCTCTCTTCACAGTTGCCATAGCAATATGCCTGTCATAGGCGTACGGGTCAAATTTTGTAGGGGGGGGGGGGGGGGGGGGGGGGGGGGGGGGGGGGGGGGGTGGGGGGGGGGGCTTGTTGAGCCTATCATTATCTCCTCGAAAGAACGAAGCGAGGGTGATAATCTCGGCGCCGAATAATCTCGCGGGATCCATTTCTCACTGAAAGTTTCTATGTATATATAAAATGGTAGGTCATCTCTTATAAGGAAGTAAAAAGTCGTCTTGGGTGATTGTTTGAATCAGACAATATTTGGGCAAGACAACGCGATGCGGCACAATTCCTAATCTGTTTTCAACGGTTAAATATTGATCGCGATAACGTTCAAAATAATATGGCGACGAATTGTGCCTGATCGCCGACTAATTTCTAAGTACATAAACCGTTTTTACGAAGGGTATGCACGTTCTCGTGATATATAAAAATATATAGACATGTATCAGTCATGTATTTAGACTTGGTAGTTCCGAAACTGTTTTCAGAATTGAAATCGAGTAAATATTGACCGAGCTAACGTTCAAAATCTACGTACGACGAACCGGCCTTTCGGGATTTGTTATCGACAGACGCGGTCTGGGCACTGGGGACCATGGATGGGGAAAAGAAACACTAGGGGTGGGGTGGGGGTCGTGGTAGAAAAGGCGAGTGTTAGTTAATGGTATGTATGGTAAACTATATTTTGACAGGGTAGCCCATCAGCCGAAGCTGGTATCCACGAAGAGGGACCCTGTACAAGATATCATACAAAATTACAAAAAATATATTAACTAATTACTATATTTAAAAATCATGCTTTCTAATAAAGCTCTTAAAATATAACAATGTAGTAGATGTTTTAATTTTTGACGGCAGATAGTTAAACAATAATGTTCCAGAGTATCTAAAAATACATGGATATCATTTCTCCTTCTAGTACTATATGAATGGACACTACTGTTTCTAATAAAATATTCACCAATATATTTAGGAACCACAACATGCAAACACTTAAAGAGACTAGAATACATTTATTTCTTCCTCTGATTCTCTTTAAATCCGACCATCCCAAAATGTCTCGCGCGAAGCCTCGCGCGTGAACTGTCTCGTCTCACTATAATACGAGCTGCTCGATTTTGCAGTTTCTGTAAATTGTCGCTACACGCGACTGAGAGTTCACCCCATGCAGACTATCTGCATAAGTGAGAGTCTGCAGAATCAAACAGTCATAAACACACTTGTTCTAAGGGTTTATGGTTCAGGAAAATTTCGAGTGTTGGAATATATACATTCTAAGACCAAACCGGGACCAGTTGCGAAAAATGCAACTTCAAGGCCTTCTGGCTGGAATTGAACCCGCGACCCTGCGAGCGCTAGTGCAGTGCTCTGAGTCTCTGGCTATTAAAGTACGGAAGCCGTTGCAGAGAGCCTAGTCACAAGTTCTGTATATATAGTGGTGGCAATGCAGAGATAAGATTCTGGGTATATTTATAGGTAATATTTGGCATTTCACTCGATTAGACTACATGTTCTGAGGATTTATGGTGAAGGAAAATACACCAACACACTTGGATGCCTTAAGTGTAAGACATGACCTGATTCGAGTGAGAAAACCTAGGTATTTGTTTACCTTACTACACACTACATCAACATGCTCCTTCCAAATGATATTCTCATCTAATGTTACTCCTATAGGTAATTAAATTTTGAAACCCGTTCAATATAGCCTTACTCATAAATGTATCTTATTAAAAGATGACACACTTGCAAGCTTTTGTTTGGTTCCAATCACAAGAGCCTTACTTCCATTGTGCTACGATAGAGAACTCAAAGACCTAGTTTTCTTCTTCAAGTCCCTACATGGGCATACTGACTTAAATGTCCACGAATTTGTTATGTTTGTTTCTCAAGGCCGCACCAGGCTGAGCCAAAACCTTGCCAATCTTAAAACTCCACTTTGTAAAACAAAAACTTTCCAAGCCTCGTATTTTAACCGCGTAGTCAAATTATGGAACTTTGTCTGCAAATTAGCCAATTTTCCAAGTAGTTTCACCAGTTCTATGTCAATTAAGAACTTTGTGAAACAGATACTATCAAGTATAGTTGTTTCTACTTTTGATATAGATTGGCCGTGCACCTGGACACTGGTACGCTATACTGTCCCTGTCATAGAGCCTCTATAGAAGATATTTTACATGTATATATTTTAATCTAAGAGGGCGGCGCCTAGTATTGGACGGCTTTTAGTCCGTTCGCGCTTTCCCTTTTGGTAGTAGAAATTAAATTTTGAAACCCGTTCAATGGCCTTACTGTGCATCTTAAAGGGAAATGGCAATACAAATTTTTTTTGTCTCATTTTAAAGAACATTAAAAATGATATATGAAGACATTTTACAGATTTTTCCATATCGTTCTTGTTTCTGTAAATATTTCACTTCTTTTTAACAAAGAACATTGAACATCCAGGATATGCGTGACGTCACAACCAGGGTAGAAATGTTTTTTATATCAGCAATTATCGAGTCATTATAGATGCTAAATCGTAGTTGTTTTGGGTGTTGTATACTTTTAAGTGAACTAGCAATCTATTTTAACGCATTCCACTGAATTTGGGCAATTATTTACAACTTTTAGAATGTTTACCCAGGTTTTGAAGTCACTTAATTAGATATATATAAAACAAGATGGCGGATTGCAGATATTTTTGTTCATAGATATTTCAAAAATTAAGGAAGTTACGGGGAAATTTTAAAAGCTCTTCATATATTATTTTAAATGTTCTTTCAAATGAGACAAAAACAAATTTTATTGCCATTTCCCTTTAACATTACAAGATGACACACTTGCAAGCTTTTGTTTGATGTCAAACACAAGAACCTTTAATACCATTCTGTTGTCTATTATCCATTGTTCCACTCTGTTTAATCTCTTCAATCTTACAAAGCTCGGAACCAGAACAATTATGTCACAGTGTCATCAGCATACATACTTATTTGGGAGTAATATTTAATACATAACCCTGAAGAACACAAATTGACAATAAGTATGGTGTAAGTATTATTATACATGCACGTTTTTCGTTAAAACATGGACATGCATTGAAACATGTGTATTAATGGGTCTGAAAGTGTATTTCCTGCAATTTGAAGGCACTTTTCTCGTTTTTTTCAGCGCGGCAGGGTTCGGGATACGAAGTATTTAATTACCGTTAAAATAACACAGATTTTCGCAATTTAGACCGCGTGGATATCTCTCCTGCGCATGGGGAATGACCATTGCTCAACGAAGAACAACAATTAAAATGATTAATTCCCTCAATGAGTATCCGTAAGTAATCCAATGACGTGGCAAATCAATCACGCGTGTATGGCGCTTTATATCTGATAAAATATTGTCATGCTTGAAAGCCTGGGGGTGGTTTTGAAATTTGTCCCAGGGAAATGCGGGGTTGAATTAGTTTATCATCATTAGTATTCTTTATATAAAGAATACTATAATGAACATGAAATTTTATATAAAATTGTCATCCTATAATACGAGAACTCCAACGAGAAAGCAAAAATATTCAAGCAAACTTCAACGAACTACCTGCCTATTTTCTTGAATTTACTAGAGAAAACCACGTAACAAGAAACCTAACAATATGATACGATATATAATACGTACAATGAATAAGTCAGGACAAACCATACATGAACATCATAACTTTGTAACATTGTTGACAAATTTGAAAGCGTACCTTCAACGGTGTGAGATTTTTAGTCAAAACCGAAGCTGTACTTGAAGCCTCTTGATTTATGTATATGCTCTTCGTTAAAATAATGTAATAAATAAAGGCAGAAAACCTTTCTCGACAAAACAGGTTCCTGACTTGTTCCATTCGAACCATTTCTATGTCTTTGAAGATTCTTGAACCCACTCTTAAACGCAAAGTGTTGACTGTTGTAGAATTTTATTCTTCTGCAGCAAAAACAACGACATTCAAATTTTCGTCAAATTACTGACAGGTCTCGAAATTGAATGAATTAACACTATTGTTGGAAGTCCCAAGAGGTTCGTTTTTGAAGCTGTTCAAAACACTCGCAGCACATGTTTAAACAGTACTTAAAGTGCCCCTAACCTCAAAATGTTTTATTGTCTTGTTTGGAAGAACTTTTAAAGTGATAAAGTAACTTCTTTTGAAGATTTTCGTTTCTTTTCTTTTTTTTTAGATATATCAGTTTGTTTGATATGCAAATGTTTGGAATTTCGTCACACACGCATAATGACTTATTGAAGAAATGTGTGTATCTCTTTCATTCTCGAACGAAATCCTTTAAAATCAAGAAGTTTGGTTGTTCTGGGAGAAACGCACACACGTGTTATTCACACTTTAGTGTTTTTATTTCATGAACGCAAAGATATATAACATTCGCTGATAACTCATTATGCATGTGTGACGAAATTCCAGATATTTGCATATCAAACAAACTGATATATCTCACAAAGAAAGCGAAGAAGTGAAAATCTTCAAAAGAAGTTACTTTATCATTTTAAAAGTTCTTCCAAATAAGACAACAAATAATTTTGAATTGAGGGGCACTTTAAGTTTTTTGTTGTGTTTGGGTCGGCCCTCCAATTATTAATTTTAGACACTAGATTCATAACAAAGAGAAATGGAAAATTTCTTAACTTTATGTTCACAACATTGACAATGATAAGGACAAATGTAGGATCCTTGTTTTCTATCTTTTCTCTGATAACGATATTCTGATGTCCAACAAATATTCCAACTAAAATGAACGAGGACGGATTTTCATCTCGGTCTTCTTTAAAGAATATCTGTTTCCTTTCCAGTGAAACCAGTTTACTCCATCAGCACGAGAGCTGTGAGGACCACGTAAATACTGAGCATTCAAGTTGGAGTATAGACAGGCATTGTACCACCAGGCACCTTTGTAACGTACAGCACAGTCTCGACTAGTATCCACGTCATTATCCGCGTCTTCAGTACTAAACTTCATCCCATTGTGAACAGAAAGTGAGTCACCAGCATTTCCTGAAATAAAATATCAAATTAGGACTAAAAGGGTTCAATAAAAATCTCAAATTGTTCTCATTAACATAAAATAGATAATTAAAAAATACACAAATCAATTTAATATTAAATTAATTTAATTTAGTTTAAAATTTAACTTAAAGAATATATTAATAATTCATGAAGAAAAAGGAGTCTCCTAATATACATAAAATTGATCTTCGATTTTCTTGGCTAAAATAATTCATATCGTCAAATTAGTTAACATAGATGCATTCTTATTTTAAGTACGATTTCTGCACGCCTTGTAATCTACTAGATATACGTGTACCACAATAACCCCTCGCCCCCATCCATTGTCCCCAGGGCCCAGACCGCGCACGCCCTGTATTTGTGGTCTGCAATCTGCATATAAGTTAACAAATCGCAAACTGAAGCCGTTCGTCGTACGTAGATTTTGAAGGTAATCTCGGCCAATATTTACTCGATTTTAATTCTGAAAACAGATTTCTAATTACCGAGTATAAATACGTAACATACGTGTCTATTATATTACGAGAACGTGCACACCCTTCGTAAAAACCTGTTTATGTACTTAAAAATTAGTCTAACATTAACCACGTAGGATATCATGAATATTATCGAGTATAAATCTCAAATTTCGACTCACTATTTCCAATTACATTTACCGACGTTACAAAAACTTACGCCAAAGGCTTCCATTGGTCAATTAATGTGGTGGACCGCTGGTCTAGAAACCTATAGAGATCGCGGATTCGATTCCAAGCCGGAAGCCCTTAATAGTCTGGTAAAAATGTAACTAGTTCTTATTTTATAACGTAGGTAGAACCACATGCTTGTGGAATAAAATTGAGGGAAGCTCCTTAGTTTATCCAAAGATGGCTACAGAATTTCTGCTTGAACTCCAGTTTTGATGAAATAACTTTACTATTTGATTTCGTTAAAATGAAGTCATGCTAATAGTGGGTGACTGGGTCCTTATCAAGTTAAGTTGAAATAAGTGTAACTGCCCTGAATAACCTCCAACAGTTAACTTGTATTTTTCTCCTTCACTTGCCACTTGAAATGTTGAGTAATCAGCATAACGTGTGTTGTATTGCAAATCTTCAAGATCAACTCTCAAAATATTTTGACCACTCTTTGACAATCGATGGATCTTATCTAGCCCAAGCCAGAACTCGCCATTTAAGTCACCAAAGCCTTTCTTATACTCGTTCCATCCAAGATAAAAGTCAATACTTCCATCCACTCGTCTTTGAAAGACAATCCAACCTCCTCCACCAGTTGACATAACATAAAAGGGTCCAAGACCATCAGGGTCAATTCTGTAGACACCATCTTTTCTTTCTCCCTTTTTGTACAAATCATCGCAACCACTATGAACTATAGGATAGAGTATAGGTGAAGTTTGACTAATAAATTGGCTAATACATTTCACATTTCTTATATCTTGTGTTTTCACAAGACAGATTTTTAACTTTATTGGCCAAACTACTCACAAAAAGTGCAATATAAATTAAAATAATTAAATAACACACACAAAGTAGGAAACCCAAGCAGGAAAAACGCCAACGAGACAGTAAAACACATGCGGGTGTTCCCCGTTAAATTAAAATACAATAAAATACGCTTCTCACTTCTATTTAATGATTCCAAAAGTGTTACTTTCTTCTGTAATTCTGTAATTTGTTTAGTAACTGTAAAACACATATAGAAAAGTAAAAAGGTTGCAAACTGCCAATATTTTTAGTGACGAAATACTGATATTTCGAGCGGAGCCCTTCATCAGAGTAAGACAAGATGAAATAAAAAATAGGGCTTATATATATGCCAAAAGGGTGTCACAAGTAGAAAGTAGCCAATCAAATACTTGGGAGATAAACAAACTAATAATAAATGAGATGCGAAAAGTTAAACCATTTGCTATTTTTACAGTCGATCAGTAAACATACTGAGGGGGAGGGAGAAATGACAGGTCCAATTATTATGTCATTTCTCCCTCAGTCTGTTTGCTGATCGACTGTAAAAATAGAAAATAATTTAAAGGGAAACTCTAGTAAAAAAAACAGATTACTTTTAAAGAGATGTTTAGAAATGTTAATAGTTTTACGATATTTGCTCTTGTACTTGAGAAATAACGTTTTCATTCTCGTATTTTATGCTTCTGGACATTTAATGCCGCCATTTTAGAGTTTGCTTGACGACTCAAACTCGATGTACAGCGCATGTAAAGTAGGAAACCCAAGGATGACCTTTCATGTTACGCTATCATGAAATATATATTATTAATTATTAATCTTTGGTTCCCTTAGTAATCTTTGGTTCCTTAGTAATCTATAGTTCCTTAGTAATCTATAGTTCATTAGTAATCTATAGTTCCTTAGTAATTACTAAGGAACCAAAGATTACTAAGGAACTAAAGATTACTAAGGAACTAAAGATTACTAAGGAACTATAGATTACTATAGGAACTATAGATTACTAAGGAACCAATCATCGCAACACCACTTATTTGTTGATAATGTTCACCATCAAACGAAAAATTGTTAAGGGTAAGCACTAGTTCTGCTAAGCGGAGTAACGTGGTTGTTGAGGGTTCTAAATTAGTGCGCTGATCAAAGAAAAACTTCAGAGCTTCAAGGCCATCACACTGGGGAATGACGGTGTATAAGGACTTGACGTCCATCGTGAAAATAAATTTATCGGAACTACTGAAACGTAACTGGTCGAAAATTTGCAAGGCATGTTTAGTATCTTTGATATAAAAAGGCAACTTCTTAACCAAAGGATACATAACGTTGTCTAGAAAACTGGAAACGAGCTCGGTGGGGCAACTATACAAGCGGAAACAATCGGCCTGCCAGGATTGTTAGGTTTATGGATTTTAGGTAGGAAATATATGACAGGCGTTCTGGGGGTTGTTAATATAAGGTTAGATGCAGAGGCAGGCAATTCACCGGCTTGGATGAAATTCTTGATTGTAGTTTTGACGGATTTTTGGTGAGATTGAGTGGGATCGGAATTTAACTTAGTATAAAAGATTGTGTCGCTGAGTTGACGAAGAGCCTCTTGTCGATACAAGTCCGCTCTCCAGACAACTACAGCGCCACCTTTGTCCGCAGGTTTTATGACAACGTCATTTCGGCATCGTAATGAATTCAAAGCTAGAAGCTCTTCTTTGTTAAGGTTATGAACTTGTTTTCTGCGCGGAGGGTGCAATTTATCAATGTCATGGCGGCATTGTCTTACGAAAAGATCAAGGGAAGAAAAATCGCCTTCGGATGGAGACCAAGACGATTTCTTGGGGTTGAGTTCTTCGAAAATATCCTTATTGCTATTGAAAGTGGGCTTATCATATAAAAAGGCTTTGAGGCACATGCGGCGGAAGAAAGATTCGGTATCCTCTTTAACTGAAAATAGATCGATGGGCCCGGAGTTGGGAACAAACTTGAGACCTTTCGCAAGAACAAATCTCTCGGGGTCAGATAATGGCAAATCAGAGGGAATAGTGAAAACTAGACGAGTGACTTCGTTAGAGGAACTAGTGCTTTGGGAGGGATACGGGGACGGACCCAGTAATTTGGCCAATTTGGACGCCTTAACGTCTTTAAGAAAAACATAGAGTCTGGAATTTAGCATGCGAATTTGTTGAACGATAGCGGTAAACAAAATAGGTGGGCAGACCTGGGAGAGAGAGGACTTACATCCCGAGATGTCGTCATCAGTATGTTGTAAATTACTGGACATAGATTTAATAGTGATACGCATCAAACGACGGGAATGACTCGAACAAGCCGCTGATATGTGATGGGAATAACGACGATCGATAGCGTGGAGATTAAAAGACAATAAATCAAAAGAGGATCTAAAACCGTATGGAATGACCCCCCGATATAAACAACGACTAATAAAAGTAATGTGACTGGAAAAACGGGTTTTAGATAAAATAAGGATGATTACTGATCGACGGTAAAAAAGGAAGCAAATAACTTACCATTTCGTGACGGAGACTTTGACGAAACTTCTTAAGGTTAGGCATGTCGCAGCGGTATATAGAATATCCGAGAGTAGTAAACCCCAAGAAGTCGTCTTGGTCTCCATCCGAAGGCGATTTTTCTTCCCTTGATCTTTTCGTAAGACAATGCCGCCATGACTTTGATAAATTGCACCCTCCGCGCAGAAAACAAGTTCATAACCTTAACAAAGAAGAGCTTCTAGCTTTGAATTCATTACGATGCCGAAATGACGATGTCATAAAACCTGCGGACAAAGGTGGCGCTGTAGTTGTCTCGAGAGCGGACTTGTATCGACAAGAGGCTCTTCGTCAACTCAGCGACACCACCTTTTATACTAAGTTAAATTCCGATCCCACTCAATCTCACCAAAAATCCGTCAAAACTGCCATCAAGAATTTCATCCAAGCCGGTGAATTGCCTGCCTCTGCATCTAACCTTATATTAACAACCCCCAGAACGCCTGTCATATATTTCATACCTAAAATCCATAAACCTAACAATCCTGGCAGGCCGATTGTTTCCGCTTGTAGTTGCCCCACCGAGCTCGTTTCCAGTTTTCTAGACAACGTTATGTATCCTTTGGTTAAGAAGTTGCCTTATATCAAAGATACTAAACATGGCTTGCAAATTTTCGACCAGTTACGTTTCAGTAGTTCCGATAAATTTATTTTCACGATGGACGTCAAGTCCTTATACACCGTCATTCCCCATTGTGATGGCCTTGAAGCTCTGAAGTTTTTCTTTGATCAGCGCACTAATTTAGAACCCTCAACAACCACGTTACTCCGCTTAGCAGAACTAGTGCTTACCCTTAACAATTTTTCGTTTGATGGTGAACATTATCAACAAATAAGTGGTGTTGCGATGAGCACCAAAATGGGTCCTAGCTATGCTAACTTATTTGTTGGTTATGTTGAAAAACAGATCTTTGAACAATACAAGGGTCCCTTGCCTGATTTTTTCGGCAGATTTATCGATGACTGTTTAGGAACAGCGTCGTGTTCACGTGTCCTTTTAGAGCAGTTCATCAACTTTGTTGATGATTTTCATCATGCTCTGAAGTTCACGTGGGAAATCAGCGAGACCTCTGTGTCGTTCCTTGATATTCTAATTTCGATTAATGGTGATTCGCTGAAAACGTCGTTCTCGTACAAGCCTACTGACTCCCATAGTTATCTTCTATTTTCATCCTCTCATCCCAACCACACTAAGCAATCTATCCCTTACTCTCAATTCTTGCGTCTTCGCTGCTTATGTAGCCAAATCAATGGAAATGAGATATTTTTTTGTCCAACGTGGTTACCCTACCAACCTTCTAGACCTCGTCGTTCAGAAAGCTTTCTCGTCCCCCGTTTAGACGCCCTTGAACCATCTTTGGAACGAGTTTCAAACAATAAAATTCCTTTAGTTCTAACATTTCATCCTTTCAATTTTAAAGTTAAAAATATTATTAATCGGAATTTACACATTTTACAAAATGAGCCTGAGACGTCAGCCATTTTCACCGACAACCCTCTGGTATCTTTTCGCCGTAATAAAAACATTCGTGACTCCTTAGTACATAGTGCCCTTAAACAAAATACCTCGGCACCAGCGGGAACATTTTCTTGCGGCCGTTCCCGCTGTAACACATGCCCTTTTCTCAATCCCACTACAGTTATTACTGCCCCCAAATTCGACCACACAATCCGTCATGCTTTTTCATGCACGTCCACCAACATAATTTATTGCATTTCATGCGATAAATGCCCTAAAATCTACATCGGTGAAACTGGTCGACGTCTTTCAGACAGGTTTTCTGAACATCTTCGTTCCGTGAGGATCAATGATGGCGACAAACCTGTAGCCCGCCATTTCAACAGCTCCAACCATTTGGTTTCAGACATTAAAGTCTGTGCCATCCTTCCCATCTCCGGTGGCAACGATAACCGCAAGCGGCAAGAGAAGCGTCTCATTTTTAAACTTGGCACCACACATCCTCTTGGTCTTAACGAACGTTTTTCTTTTATTTAATTTCCTAAAGTTTTTTGTTATTTTAGTTTGCTTGGAACTTTTTATTATTAGCTTATGCACTTTCATTCCTTTTCAAGTCTTTGTTTCTATTATTATCGCCTAATCCCCTTGAATATTGGACCTGTCATTTCTCCCACCCTCTCAGTCTGCTTATTGATCGAGTGTTAAAAATAGCAAATGATTTATCTTTTCCCATCTCATTAATTATTACTTAGTTTATTTCCCGTGCATTTGATTGGCTACTTTCTACCTGTGACACCCTTTTGGAATATATATAAGCCCTATTTATTTTATTTCATCTCGTCTTACTCTGATGAAGGGCTCCGCTCGAAACGTCAGTATCTCGTCACTAAATTATTGGCAGTTTACCACCTTTTCACTTTGCTATATATATATACTGTATATATATATATATACATTATTTCTACTTCAACATTATTTCTATCTCAAAGACTTAAACTGTGTTTTTCACTGACCTGCTACAAGTTCAGAAACATTCTTGTTTAAGATTTCTATCTGTTTGAAGTAAAAAAAGAGTGGTTTAAGATGCTTTTCCAAATTCCAGGAAAAGTTTTCTGATATTCTAACAGGATTTCTCAATTGAATATATATGTAATAATATTTTTCGTAATTACTTTAACTATTCTCATACTTTTTTAATAGGAAAGGAAGAAATATAACCTGCTTTTCTTCTCCAAGTGCCCTCCAGATTTGTCCATTGGTCACGTAAATGTTTTCGTTGTCTTTCCGATAAGACAACAGACCTTTCACTGAAGGAACGTTGTCGAGACCTGCCTTGTCAGCTACTTGAACTACCTAAAATATTTATTATATAATTAGGAGTAAGCAAAGATTAGGTAAGTGCTTTCAAAGAAAGTATAGTAAAGAGGTGAATGAGGATGATGTGTATGTGAATTCAAATATGAAACAGATATATTTAATATGAGATGAAAATGAGAATTCGTAAATGCACTGTACTGTACTGTAGTGTGCTGTGTAACGTCTATTTATATATGCATTATATTTGCATTCTAGTGTATATATCAATTATGGTTTTCAATTGTATTGTATATATCAAAATTTGTGGCTCCTACTTCGTGTACCGGACACAGAATATTACATCATTGAAATAACGTAGTCTTTGTCCATTGTGTGTGCGGTACACGAAGGAGATGCCAAATTTGTAAATTATCCCCCTATTTATTTAGTTTTTCTTATTTTAGTCCATTAGTTACTACATTTTCTAAAGCATGTTCTTATATTTTCACCTATTTAATTTGCATTATGATTTCTATTATTATTTCTTATATATATGGCCTCTATTGCTAACAGATGACTATTTGGTTGGCTAATTGCGTTTACCTTAATGAAATAAAGGTTGATGAATTAATATATAAGGTATATACAAGCAATGTTATTATAAGGTATATATAAGCAATTTTATTGTGAATATACAACAATCAAATCATTGACCAGTAATCAATCTACGAGGCCCACGATTAGTTACCAGTCCATCGACAGCAAGCGGCCTATATACAGTATGCAATGAGGCAAATCTCGTTTAAGGTGGCTCCCTAAGGTTTTCTACAAAATGCGTTCAGACAACCCTAGAGATATTAAATTTCTTACCCCATCAATAAGATTTGCCACTCCTTTCTTGCTGCAAGAACCCTGTAGAGAAAATAAAGAAATAATACTGTGTAACAACCTTTCTTGACGTTGGGTCATATTTTTGCAAAACCTAAGAATCGTATTGCAAAGGAACAGAGGAAAGAAGTTATTTATTCCATTCCGTGCAATGACTGTGATCAGGAGTACATCGGTCAGACTAAACGTCAGTTTCGTACACGTTTAAAAGAACATCAAAAGGCTGTTTTGTTTTCAAAAAGGGAAAATTCTGCTTTGTCGGAGCACGCGTGCGTAACCAACAATGAGATTGCGTGGGAAAATTCCAAAATTATCACCACTAATCTGCAGTACCATCGGAGACGTTTTCTGGAGGCTGGGTATATCAACAGCGTCCATGCCCATTGAATCGCGATGACGGTGGTTTATTATCAGAAGCTTTGCATCATGTTAATAGATAACATCATCATCGGTTCTATGAGGGTATAAATAGGGATCGTAACAACAATCACCCCTGATGAAGACACTAGATTGGAGTGTCGAAATGAAGGTTGTGATCAAGCTTAGGATTATAATTAGGGTTGGGATTAGAAAATGGGATGTCCTTATGAGTCATCCCTTTTAGCTTTGTCCACAAGTGGAAGCATTGCTTCTTAGCCTAGTTCCTAGGCGTTTCCGCACCGTACGTTTCGGTGGTCAATTTCATGGCGGAAGCGAAAGGCCTAGAAAATAGGCTAGGTTCTTGACGTCATAAAGGGTAAAGCGGCCAGTGTTGGTGGAAATGCTATAAAATTAAGCTTCTTCTCAACGTTACTTTGTAATCGATATTACAACCTACTAGGTCCCAAGGACAGTGCAGAGTTTTATAGAATTATGTATCGTATTAAATAAAACAATTGCATAATTGCATGACACAAGTTTAATGTCGTGCAGGATTTTAGATCGCTTGCTTATAAAGGTGCAGGATTATTGATAACTAATATATACTATTAGTTGATCTTTATTATTTTAATCACAAGGTTGATAAAGGTGATAAGTTGGACAGAACATTATGGCAACTATGTCTATGGATAAAATTTCACTGGCTAATGCCCTGTGATTATTGGGAACAAACACAAAATCCTAATAAGAGAGTTATTGTGGCAAAATAAATGGCAATAAACAATAAACATAAAAAAGTAAATTTTAGTATCCAGACGAGAAAGAAACAACAGAAAATAGTGCTAGTCCGGTGTTTTGACAAACTTAAAGGAAGTCCAAAGACCAACAAATACAATAAATAAAAGAAATAATAATAAATACATGATTGATTTTGTAATAAAAAGTGCCATATAATGGACTAGGGTGCAGGGGACACTGATGGGTTATTGATTGATTGACTTTTCTGTTACCATAAAATAATTAAACTACTTAATGACCAAGAGTGAGGTCTTTACAGTAAAATATCTAACCGAGATCTTGCTGAATTGGCCGAGCAATAGCTGCCAAGGTTTGGTATTTTACTGTAAAGAACGAACAGTTAAGGTTATTAAGTTGGGTTAACATTGATAAGTTGGCTAATAATATAATTATTCAGGCAGTTTCAAATGCTCTTATTAACTTGACAATTCATATTTATATTGGAACAGGCTACAATTATTCTGCCAAAAAATGGCCAAGGAACAAGGCATGACAAGGCGTTATTTATAGCAGGAATCCCTCCAGATTCTGATTGGCCGATACATTTAGCACTAATGGCATAAATTATCGCCGCCAAAATTATGAATATTTTTAAAATAATTATCGGGAATCTGAAATGTAGTCCCCTCGCCCGGCGCGAAGCGCCGACCGAAGGCCTGAGGACGAGGGTGCTAATATCGACCGGCGTTTAGTCCCTCATCACGGATTCCAGGCGTAATGTAGAGTCACTTTCAGTTTCCTTGTATATATATATATATATATATATATATATATATATATATATATATATTCGGGATCAACGTCGTCGATCATGCGCGGCATTGGAAAATTTGGCCCAGGTAACGAGATATAGACAGAAGCTGATTCGTAGACCTGAGCCTCTGCATTTGAATTCATATTTAAATTGCAACCGTCTATGGGGCGCCAAATGTAAAAAAATTATTTACGGCAAATATGCGTTCATGTTTTCATTATTTATTAAAATAATTCATTATTTAGAAACAATGTATGTTTACGCCTAAATAATCCGTTTATTATTTGTAAATAAGGAGTTGATTATTTAGCATATAATGTATTATTTGTTAAATAAGGAATGGATTATTTAGCATATAATGTATTATTTATTAAATAAGGAACGGATCATTTAGCATATAATGTATTATTTATTAAATAAAGAATACATTATTTAGCATATAATGTATTATTTATTAAATAAGGAACACATTATTTAGCAAATAATGTATTATTTATTAAATAAGGAATGGATTATTTAACAAATAATACACTACGCACGCCAAACGCCAAATGTAAAAAAATATGGCGTCCTTCCAATAGGCTATGCCGCTGGGCAGCAGCATTGTATTTGCTGAAATCAGACCGGGGGTGCAAGCCGAATAGTTGGTTTTTGGCGAAGATGTGTTCGACTTTGAATGGCGGGAAAACAACATCGGGACGAAGTTTGCTACGGTATCTCCTACAACAGTATTAATTCAGAGTATGAGCCAACCAACAAGGTAACGTTTTATTCTATACTATAGTTGCGATATTTTAAAAGATTCAAAGGCGCATTATTTTTATATACGATCGACTGATCGAGCATGTCATCACGAATATCATGTTCAAGTTGAATACTGATACTAAAGTGTTCTTCAATTATATGTCTAAATTTCCCACATGCTGCCATACTGTACTCGACGGAGTAAGAAAATTGAAAATACCCAAGGGTTATATTTCGAAAATAAGGCGTATATATAATACTAGGTTACCTGCAAAGTAGAGAATGTAATATGTAATTGTTTGTCAATGAATCCATATATTTGGTAGAACAAAGTCTTCTTAGTAGGATGCACTATTTAATTGAATTGCACTTCCCCTAAAGTGTCGCACACATATTCCATATATATTTTAAATGTCAAAATAATTAAAATTCAAATACCCCACCCCTGGGAAAATTACTCTGAAATACCAAACCTCTGAACAAAGTTGGACTTGACTGATACATTATGTCTATGAGTATTTTTAATATATACATGGTACATGTAATTATAAAGTTCTAAATGGTGTATGGAAGCCCTTTTCGATTATTCATTGGTCTTGATAGTTGCTGTATCAAGAGGTGAAATAATGTCACAAATTCACCTGTCTGTCAGTATTATGCAATCTCCTAATTTTGTTTTCAGAAAAGGAAGACCAAATGTTGCTGTTACAGCATCAGAAGTCAAAGACATGTTCAATCTGGCTTCACAATTGCCCAAATAGCTACACACTGCTCCATAAGTAGGCCAACTGTGTACAAGCTATTGGCTGAGGCAGGTATTCAATATACCCAAAGGTATAATGAGCTTGATGATTCCCAGCTGGATTCAGTAATTGCAGGAATTAAGGAAACACATCCTAATGCAGGGGAGACCAATGTGATCGGCCACCTGAGAGCTAGAGGTATCACCGTGCAGCGGAAGAGAGTCCGTGCTTCAATTCACCAGGTTGATCTTGAAGGTCCCTCTGCTCGCAGTGCTAGGACTTTCCGTCATAGAGTATATGAGACACCATCTCCCAATTTTGTCTGGCACATTGATGGTAACCATAAATTGGTAAAATGGGGATTTGTAACACACCTAGCTATAGATGGCTTCACACGGCTGATAACGTTTGGGGAAACGTTCGACAACAATGAAGCTGAGACAGTCTTCCAGAAATTTAACCATGCCATTAACCAATATGGTCGACCATTCCGTGTGCGAACTGACCATGGTGGTGAAAACGTGCGAGTCTGGCAGGACATGATTGAACACCGTGGACTACAGGGTGTTATTGCTGGGACTTCAGTCCGTAATCAGCGGGTTGAACGTTTAAATGGTGATGTTAACACCCAGGTCAATGTATTTTTTGCCCAGGTATTCCGAGAGTTGGAGTTTGAAGGCATTTTAGATATTACAAACTCAACTGATAAATTTTGCCTTCACCATGTATTTTTGCCAAGGATCAACAAAACACTTTCAGAGTTTGTAAATGCCCATAACTCCCACAGCATATCAACCGAAAGGGGCGCTACACCACTTCAACTTATGTTTGCGTACAGACATTTGGCAGACGTGAATCATCTTTCCATGTACTCCACACCTTACCCCAGTGCCTCTGTAGAGGATTTGTTAAGCAACAGGCAAGCTCTTCCATTTGTCCAAGTGACACCATCTGATGCCATTTTGCCACAAGACAAACTTGAAGAGCTGAACAACCTGGTGAATCCTCTAGCTCCATCGGAAGAGAAAGGCAAAGACCTCTATAGACAAGCTGTTCAATTTGCGGGAAACTTTTTGTTTGATCTAAAAGCACATGCATGAATAGATTGCTTCATTTCGTTATTGTAATTTCAAGGGGCCCCACACCCCAAACATTACAATTGTCCTAGTTCTGTTTTGGAAAAACTCTGATGTAACATGAACTTACACAGTTAATAGCTAAAATCGTGGCCTTTATAGGTCTGGGGTCGGTTGCGCGAAGCCTGTTTAGCTTAAATGGTGGATAAGTCGAAAACATAAAACAAGTTTGTACATTTAATGAACAAGCAAACTAAAAATGGTCAACCTGAAAAGAAAATTATATATAAAACTGAATATTTATTGTACAAAACTGGAGTTATGCTATGTACAAGATGAAAAATATTGTTATTTAAATTTGACTTATCCACCGTCTAAAGCTAAACGGGCTTCGTGCAACCGGCCCCTGGTGACATCTTTACCTTCGATGCAAGTTACCCAATTAAGTTCATTTTTTCAAGAGATGTACATGTCTATTTTGTAATTAGACTCTATTGTCATTGTGCAAAACACACTGTATCATTTTCGAAATAACAATGCTGCCAAAAATCATCTCTAAATATGACAACATTGAAATTGCATGTTGAAGGTACAGAGTCTGTTTCATTACAATATGTTGTGCTAACTGCCTAATTAATGTAGCAAACATTTAAATAACTACTAAATTTGTACTGATGTTTTACATAGAAAAAGTCTGAAGAATGTCCACAAATGTTAGGTCTAACCCATTTTCTTAAACAGTGCAAAACAACAACATATCTACATAACCTACATATCTAACAGTGACACAGTAGAAGTATAAAATACCCCTACTTTTAGCAATGAAGTCTGCACCAACAAACCAGCATTCAGTGACAAGTTTCATGTACATACATGTGTACAGTAACTAATGTCTATGTTGCACAACACTTAAAAACATGGAAATCCAAAAAGTTCACACTCAAATGCTTTATCCATGTTCTGGGAAAAAGTTTCAAGTGTTGTGTGCTTTGTGGGTAAATACATGTTCAAGCCGCATGTGCTGGCTGATGGATAATTCCCATCGATGTCATCCAAGTAGCCAATGGTTATTTTACCAGGGAGACATTCCAGCTGTTGCTGTCCGGTTACAAACTGGACCACTGCCAGGCATCTCTGCATATGTGTCGCTAAAAACATAAAAAAATATGCAATGCTTATCAAGCACACAGGTTTGCTTCATTTACTTTCATAGAAATGTGAGATTGTTGATCACCCATTGCCAGCAGACATACAATTTGCTGGTCAAAAGTACAACCACCTGTATTTGACAGTGAAATGAGTATAAATTACCTTCACCACAGGAAATGTTTAAGTTGTCGTGGACATATTCCTGGAAAAATGTTTTTGCTCTCTCCTCCTGGGCATTGGAAGGCTCTGTAATTGCCACAGCATCCAATAGAGTACTGCTGGTGACAGAAACAGCAGAGGCGACAAATTTCTGTCTGAAACAGTTTGGATACTTTCGCATTAAATCCAGGACATCAAGTAGAGCAAGGCCTTGCATGATTTGGTTTATGGCAGTTTCTCTTTTCCAAATTATTTCATGCAGTAGAAGTGTGGCAAGTAATTGCTCCCTTTCCTTATAAACTATGCTATTAGTCCAGCCTACAGAGAAAACATTTAAAGTATTTAATAATAACCTTGCTATAAAATAGCACTAATACTCCTAGTATTGATCCTTGATAGGTATTAGCCCACACTTTCCATGTTGATAGGCAAAATTATCTGGCTTTGGGTAGGGTAGATTAAAAAGAGGATGTACAAAGGGTAGATAGAACTCAATCACTTATAGTCAAGACTGTCTAGATTGACAAGTAAATTTATGTATGGTTAGACAATGATCATGTGGGGTCTCTGAGATATGGACTCCCGATAATTAGTTTTCCAATGATTAGAATCAGTATCTCACTCGAGAAGAAATGGCAATCCATATCCAGCGAACACATTGTATAACATTTTTGATGGGGTTGTTAAGACATTTCAGAGATGGATCGACTTGAAAGTTTTGATTTGAGCATTCTAGCAAAAACTAGTATTATATTTATGTGTGTAAGTATTCAGTAAACGGATATTTTTGATAGTCTATGAAAGTCCGTATTATTAATGATTAGTATGAAAGTTGATGAAAGTCTATGTTATGATTAGTATACAACGTAACTACGGTAAGTTTGAAATGGTGGTATATGCACTTTAAGAATTTAAATTATACAATTTTCTGCTGCACCAAACATTTTTATGACTGTTTTACATACCTGCTCTGTAGACATAATCAAGTACATCTGGTCTATTGGCCCAAGCATCAAACTCCGCCTCACTAACTGTCATTATCTATAATTTTTGTTACCAAGTTAGTACATTTGTATCACAACTTAAACACTGTGATTGACAGATGCTTAGCTTTCAAATTATACTGACCTCATTGATGATATCTCGTGCTTCAACATCGGTTACCATGTCTGCTTGGCAATATACTAAACATGAATCAGCATTTTGAGTCACCATGTACTCATATATTGGACTGGCAAGACAAGGAAAACCTAGTAAATAGATTCAGATTGTAATAAGTATTACAATAACTAATAGTATTTATATATGTACATTTATATATGTACATTTATATATATTTATATATATATATATATATATATATATATATATATATATATATATATATATATATATATATAATATATATATATATATATATATATATATATATATATATATAATATATATATATATATATATATATATACATACATACATACATACATACATACATACATACATACATACATACATACATACATACATAGATACATACATACATACATACATACATACATACATACATATATATATATATATATATACATATATATATATATATATATATATACATATATATATACATATATATACATATATATATATATATATATATATATACATATATATATATGTTCTAAGGATTTACGGTGAAGGAAAATTTCGAGTGTTGGAATATATACATTTTAAGACCAAACCGGGACCAGTTGCGAAAAATGCAACTTAGCGGCCTTCCGGCTGGAATTGAACCCGCGACCCTGTGATTGCTAGTACAGTGTCCATTGACACATTGTCCTCTTACTTGATGCTGTTGTGGTATATCCGCCATTTCGATTTAACAACGAACACAGAGTAACACAGAGTCACAGAATAGAAAATAATCGAGATAATGTAATGCAAAATATGGTAAACATGTGCAAACTCGACTTCGGAACTTCGTGCCCAGGACTTTCCGAGGACTTTCCGAGACGGTAATGATACTACCGAACCGACTGTCTACGGATGGCGCCAGTGCTATGTCTAGCACAACCAAGGGGGTTAGCGGAAATATTTCCAGGGAAAATCCAAAGGCACTTTATGTTCACTGTGCAAGTCATCGCCTCAACCTATGCGTTGAAAAATCCTGCAAAGTAGCATTTATATCTAATGCTTTAGATAATGCGAGATCCCTATCTTCATTTTTCAACCATTCAGCGAATCGTTTTAGCTTTTTAGGTGAAAAGCTTTCCAAATATGGTCTAAAGAAGAGAAACCTTGCCAATCCGTCACTTACACGCTGGGTTGCTCGAATCAGCAGTTTAGATGGCCTTATTGATGGGCACGAGGTCTATTGTTGAAGCTCTTGAGGAGATGAAGCTTAATGCTGATAAGAAATGGAATCCACCCACACCTGGTAAGGCAGCTTCTTTTTTTGCTGTAGTATCCTCATTCGAGTTTATTGTAACCCTGGCCATAACAACCGGAGTTATGGACTATACGATGCCATTAACGAGACGACTTCAAGAAAGAAAGATCGATGTCTTAAAGTCATTGGAGCAGATCAATTTACTGAAGAAAACAATTCACAGTCTTCGAGAAAACGTTGACCAGCTGCACAATAAGCTATATCAGCAAGCTTTAGATATGGCAGAAAAAATTAATGTCGCTGAAAGCACTCCCAGGACATGCAAGATCCAAATTCATAGGAGCAACCAGCCTGCAAGTTCACCAAGCGCATTTTACAAGCGTGCCATCACAATCCCATTACTAGACCACATAGCCACGGAGATGGACAGCCGTTTTTCTACAGATAATTGCAAGGTTATGAATGGTCTGTATATTATTCCCAGCAGCGGCGGATCTAGGTCATAATCTGACTGTAGCATATTACGGAAGTGTACCAATTTAGGGGGGTACGGGGGCATGCCCCCCCCGGAAAATTTCAGATTTTAGAACCTCTGAAACCCAATTTCCTGCATTTTGAGCATATATTTTTAGTTAATTTTGCAACATGTGAAGTTGAAATTTTAAGCAGAAGTAAAGAATCAATTATGATAACAACAGTGTTATCACATGCATGTTAACTTCCAATAAACATTACAAGCAAAATCAACTACTTCAAGTAGATTTTATACAATGCAGATGCTTGATAAATTTATTTTCCTGCAGAAGACAGTAAAATTAATTTACTATGCAGCCCCTGCAAGACATCACATTCACAAGAAGGCAAAATCACTACCATGGCTATTAATGTACAGTAGTGGTCAGGAAGCACAAACAGTTCAACAATTTGTTGGTACTGTACTGTACAGAAGTCTAATATTGGTCAGGAAGCAAAGTTAGTTAAAAATCAGGCACTTTCTCGATATAATATGAACAACCGAAATACAAACCAATCCCTAATCCTAACTGTAAAATTATTATAGCATCAACTCAAGTCAGTTTTAGGATTAGGGTTACCCTAATACCAACCCTAATCCTAAAACTGACTTGAGTTGATGCGACATATATTGAGAAAGGGCCCAAAATCATCTCAGTATAGCACCAAGGTAATGGTTGTAGGAAGCACAAATTGAAACAGTTCAAAATCATGTTGGTAGTGCAGTGCAATAGTGACCAGAAAACATTGACAGTTGAAAATCATATTGGTAGAGTAGCAAACTGTGGTCAGGATTGGGCAAAATCAGTTAATAATGGCTTAAATAATGTTAAATAAATATGTTAAACAATGGCTTAATGAAAAATTCTTCTTGATTAATTGGCACTTTATTTGGGCTGGCAAAGGGAAACATAATGATCTTTAGTCGTAGGAATTACTGTTGTCTTGAGATAGTCTATATGTAATGAAGCACATAAAAAGGTGTATTTGCTCAATTTGAATATCATCCCATTTGCTTCTTGGCAAAATGGTGCAGTTGAACATGAAAGCAAGGGAATCAACCTATTCTTGAGGGTTAATATCATCTGCTTTGCTGGCTCTTAGAAATTGGATAGTATGATTCAATGGGAAGTTTAATTGATCACACTCAATAGTGAAATAAGACATACAAATGAGGAAAATTGAGAGTTACGGACATTATTGTAAACTTCTGCAACAACAGCGTTTGATTGATCTTCTCTTGTCAAATGATTCATTACATGCATTTTCAGACAAACACATAGCAAAGGCATTTGCTTCATCTGTAAATGCATTGATACACTGCTGCTCAACCAAGGGTGGGAAGTATAAATTGAGAGTATGAATTACATATGCAGTTCAATGCTTGTAAGACAGCAGAGGTACTGTACATATATGACTAGGGACTCGCTACGACACAGAGTAATATAACAAGCATTGTAAAGACAATTACCATCTGCTGTTGTTCTCTACAGTAAAAACAAGATCAAAGGAGCAAGTGGTATCACAACACATATGCAATGCTCAAATTCAAACTTCACATACATAACAGTATTGACATCGTAAATGTCGTACTCGCAAAACGAAACTTATTTACAATATAATATTATAATACACCTGACATATTAATGCATGTAATTTAGCAGTGTAATTAGCAGTGTAATTAACAGTGTAATTTACAAATCGAATACTCAAGTTATTCAAGTATTAATACTCTCTAAATCAAAGGGCCTAAGACCCTAAACAATATTTCGGCAGTAAACCAACCTTTTAGAGTTTTCGATTTGTTTTACACAGATTCATTGGCATATTTAATCATATAATTATTTATTATGCATGAGTATGATCATTCACAGATTTGAGCTTACCGGCTGCGAGGGAACTGAACATGCATGCAGATAATCCTTCTTCCCAACTTCTCGCGCAATAACATGCTCACAGCACCGTTTAAGGATGATTAGTCTATCTGACTCTTCCTCCGGAGAATATCTTTACATCCAATGTATTCAATGGACAACAGTTGTTGTAAAACATTGTTAATGGAGCCATTGAAGCTGCACGAACTATGCACGAATGTAGCGCACTACATGTAAATATCACATCATTCAAGAGCTGCGAGCATATGACGTCGGCTAGAGTTGGCTACAGTCAACTGTAGCCGACGTCATAGAAATCTGGCGTTTGATTGGTCTGCTACATTTTCGCTACAGTCCTACGGCAGCAGCTACGGGTATTTTTCTCGTATGACTGTAGCCGACGTCACACTTGCAACACAGCAAATGCGCATTTAGCGTGATACTATGTCGCTAGACATTATATGCGGGCAAGCGCTAGCCAAGAGCAATGCAGGCTCTTGGGGGAGGCAAGGCAAGCGCGGGTGTGACAGGAGCTAGGCAGGCAGGCAGGAAGGAAGGCAGGCAGACATGGACGCATATCGCGTGCAAAATGACCAAAATGGCTTAGAATGATACCACAGAACCTACCTTGGAAAAGCTGTCTGAAAAGTGTTATTGCAACTTAAATTTAAATTTAGTTATCATTTTCTCAAAATCTGTCTCAAAATCTGACTGTAGCATGCGCTACAGTTGCTACGGTCTAGATCCGCCCCTGCCCAGTGTATTTGCACAATGCTGTGGCGTATGCTGGAAGAGTAAATTTCTGGAATTCGCGAAAGCCTACGAAGACGACTTACCCGATTATCGAAGTATTGCTTCTGAGATTCATTTATGGGAAAACCTTTGGAAAGGAAAGGTCCAAGCAAAACTACCCTGCACTGTTGGAGAAACATTGAAAGTAATTGACAAGGTTGCATTCCGTAACATCTATACTTGCTTGAAGATCCTTGGAGTTCTCCCGGTCACATCATGAGAATGCGAGAGGTCTATCTCGGCTTTACGACGACTGAAGACATGGTTAAGAAGTACCATGGAACAAGAACGGTTGAATGGTCTTGCGTTGATGCATATCAACAATGATATCAAGGTCGACGTTGACGAGGTCATTGCAGAATTCGCACGAACGTACAAGAGCAGAATGAGGTTCAACGACATTTTGGATGATGGCAAAGAAGAAACCAACTCCAATCAGGATGAATCTAAAACTGGAAATGGCAACGATGAACGCGGTGATGACGATTAGAAGCTCACTGTAGCAAAATTTTACTTACTCATCGTATTTAAAGTATAGTACGAATGTTCAATGTTGGATTCATCAACTATCGGATATTCAGATAGGCGTTTCAATAGGACGTAAAACTATGCCCTCGCCCAGTTCCTATATGCAGCAAATATTTAGGTTTATAAGTCAAGAAATGTGAACTTTGTCATAGTTTACATTGCACAACTTATAGTACGTTACCGGTTACTCGATTGCTGTCTAGCAAATTATAATTAATATAATTATGTTTTATTCTGTTTGGATTAAGTTTTATTTTGTTTGAATATGTAAACCATTAATTTCTGGACCTTGTAGAAATTAGAAAATACGTACAAATATAGTGGAAATCAATTATCCACTCTCCAGGACGACTTTAGATCGTTGTCAAATACAGGAAATGCACTGTTCAAAGGCGCGAAAATAAGCGTTTGTTATCACATGTAAAAAAATGGCGGCTGGTTTCAACGCAAAATAGCGGCTGGATTCGACGCAAAATGGCGGCTGAAATTCATTTTACTAATAAACTAGTCGATCTTTCTTGGCTAATAAATTGACCGTAACCCAAAAGCGTACTTGGAAACCGCATGCGCACTAGTTACTTGCTTGCGTATTGTTACTCAGTTTCTGCTTGATGCAATCAATATTTTGTGGCTGCAGTTTTCCTGCCATCCTGGAAGTTTGTAAACTGGAAAAATGCGTCTTAAATATCCACAAATCTATCATCCAGAAAGACTCGAAATCTGTCGGAAATAAGCAGGAAATGCCATTTTAAGACCTTAATTTTCAAAAAAATTCCGGCGGGCATGCCCCCGGACCCCCTAGATAGCGTGCCCCTACGGCGCACAACGGACTTCTTAATTGATGAGCTCCTGTCAGATTTTACTCTAGATCCGCCCCTGCTTGACTTCAGACCACCAATTTCCCACAGGGAAATTACAGTATCAGCATCATATTCTCCAACTGCAGAGGAATCTAATTGAATTCTTAGCAGGTCAGTCAAGGCAGTGTCTTTGAGCTTACTCTTCCAATCAGTCTCGAGGTTGCTAAGGAACCAAATGATCTAACAATTTTGTGACGTGGGCTCAGATAAGGGCAGCAGTTCCAAACGATACTATTAGCACTTGAGGTTCTCGCTCATTATTCTCGATATTTTTAACTATATCCATTCACTCTGCTCACTTCTCAACCAAAACAAAATCCACTGTTCCAACGGAACAGTGAATGTTGGAACAATGAATTTCAAGAATTTACGAAAATTTACTTTTTTCCGAATTAAAAAATACTATTCTCGGAACAGCAGGAATTTCGACCCCTGGTGTAGTAAGTCGGTACAAACGGAGTATAAGAACAGGCATGATGCAGTGACAATTAGGATTATGCACTGGAACATGAGTGGAAAATATGGGTTGAAGAGAACTGACAAGTGGTACAAACATGAGGCTGAGGGATATTATGGTGCAGTGTGATAGAAAGATCAAGCATAGAAAACCAGACATTGTGTTTATAGACAAAAAGAATAAGTATGCGATAGTTGATGTGGCAATCCCTGAGGATGGTAAAGTAGCAACAAGGGAAGACAAGAAGGTTGAGAGGTATGAGGAGTTGAGGATTGAAATTAGAATGTTGTGGAATATAAAGAAGGTGGAGGTTGTGCCAGTGGTGATAGATGTGGATCAGAATATACATTCTGTCATAATATGAGTAAATCAAACAGCTATCAAAGAGGAAAGTAATAGAAAACCAAGCCAGTATTTCCTGTAATACTAAGGCTGTGTTTACACTAGAGCAAAAGTAACTGGATTCACATTGTTTTGCATCCTCATGGGAATAAAAAAACAATACGAACCTGGTTACTTTTGCTCTAGGGTAAACGCAACCTTAGTCTAAGACATTTCTAACCACAACAACAACAACAATATCACTGTCGTTATACGACTTTCTCTCAGTGAAACGAGGTTGCAGGGTAAAGACAACAAAATAAACCTGCTGTTTATTGTTGAACTCGACAACTTCAGAATCGACTGTTCGTATCAATAATCACTAATACAATGCAGCAATCGGCTTTCACAACGTTCAATTCGTTTCGCCAAATAATGCTTTTTCGAAACGTTTTAATATGCCAACAACGTTATAAAAGGGCGCTATGGCAACAAAACCCTGCAGAATATAAACAATCAACAGCTGAACTAGCCGCCATCTTTACACCGCGAGCAGATTAATACAGGAAACTGGAAACCACTGGATCAACTGGATATTGCGCAATGATGCCAACAATTTAGCAACCTCAGGGGGTCGGCGTTAGATCTACGTACAGCCGCGTCTTTGGTTAACCAAAAAAATCGTCAAGCTCATATCCTCAGAAAAATTATTCTGAGTCCCGTACAGGAATCGAACCTGTAACCTTCTGATTGCCAGTGAGACGCTCTAACCATTGAGCCACCGAGAGTCAGATGGAGAGCGAAGGTTACAATGATGTACTAGTTCAATTGATATATGTACTGCCTATGCGGCAGTCACTATATATCGGTAAAATTTGGATGTGTTAATATATACACCGCTGTAGCTCTCTCACATTCACACTCTCACATCTAAAGCTCTCGTACATTCACAAGGCAAAGCTCTACAACAACAATTTCAAATTATTTAAATGCACGCAGTACCCAACTGACAATAAAATTTTAATTTTTACTTGTTACTTTTTTCACTTCTATAATCTCAAAACTAAACACGCTTTTACGCGAAGATATATATATGTTAACCAGATTTGTTATAGTGTTACGTTTTAGTTTTGCATTTTAACTACATTTGAAATGCATACACCTGCTAGACAATAATTGTACTGTGTTTAATTAACTACGCGACAAGGTCATGATAATTGGTTGGATAATATCCAGCGTTTCTGGTTAATTGGCATCAAAAAAGCCTTTCAACTTCTTTGTATACTTTGTTCAACAATGACACCCCATTGTGGTTACTAACTTTAATAAACTGAGCGATTAAAACAAAACATGAATTGTTTCGAATTGTTTATTGTCGTTGATACTGGGGAGGGAAATTCGCGATACATGGCATCTCGAAAAACCCGATAGAAGATTTCCAAAATAACGATGACTAACAAGGACGTGAAACAAGCGATCGAAGAGAAAATTTGGACTGCTAGAGAAACTGAAGAAGACGACGACTCAGCATGGGGCGAAGAGATCGAAAATAAAGTCGCTAAAGTTGGTGTTAAGATGAGTCAAGTAAAGCAAATAAGATCTGACAATGGTTTTGATGAAAGTGTATGCGACAACGGCGACAGAGACAGCAGCTAGAAAGGAAAATATATCAGATACAGCAAAGAAGTACAATTCTGCCAAGCAACCAAAACACGTGCAGATCGCACGGCTCAATGGATCGTATCATATTGACTCCGAGTTTCAAGATTCCTTGAAGTTTTCTTATCTTAAGGAGTCCGTTGTATCCCAAATACGATAATACATTGACTGATTACTCTTGATGACTACATGCAAGAGAATTATCGAAATAAGATTACCTTGAACAAGTTATCTGCCATACGGTGAGATCTGGTGGGAACTGGACATGAATGGAAGAAGTGGAAGTTTACCTAACTGGTTCCAAGCCCTATTCGAGTGCACAGCTGAAAGAAACTCGGTCGAAACGAAATCGCGAGAGAAGCAACCTAAACTTGCGCCCAAATACAATACGTGGGTGGATCTACAAAAGACTTTCAAATCCGACAGGTCGAACACAAGAATCGTAAACACGTGGGCGAAGAGATCGAATGTAAAGTGTCGGAAGATCACAAGTCAACTAAACCAACAAATCCGTCAGCGTTTGACATCCAACAAGGGTTTTGAAGAAAGTGTACGCGGCAACGACGACAGCTTGAAAGAAGAATCAGTTCCAGTAATAAAGACAATTATTCCAAGCTAGCAAAACTCATGATCGCACGGTTCAATGGATCGCATCGATTTCAACAATAATAATATATCACCAATTATACGTAGCAATAATCAAATTTTTACTTATCTAAGCCCAGCACAAATTTCCTTAAAAAATACTTTTCTAATCGAAGAGCTTTGTCCTGGAATGGTTTAACTGCAAATGTCATTAGTTATAAATGCATTAGTTATAAATATGTTAGTTTTAGATTTGTGAACACGGCCCTTTGAAAATCAGAAAACTAGTACGCTAGTACCGTATGTGTGTAAATAAGTTTTAATAATAATAATAATAATCCTGTCACTATGGTGTATCACAAATTCCGTGTTTGTTAGTAAAGTCGTCATGAACTCGAAGCGGAAGCGCTACTACAATGTATACCATATTAGTCGTATTTCTTGGGCTGTGATGAGAATTCATAAAAACATATGAAAAATCAGATATACTAAACAAGTTTGACACTCTTAAATTGACTCAATTCACGCAGGTGTTACCCAGAAGCACATTGCGCACTTTTACAGAACAAAGCGAGATTTGTTCTAGCTGCATAAATTGATACATATATCAAAGTAGTGAAAGTACAAAATCTAAAATATAATAAAAACATTGGTGTTCTCCTCCTCTTCGTTTCATCCAGCATCATTCTGTATCGTCTCGTCTTTGAGAGAGGAATAAATAATGTTATTCAAGGCTTGACTGGCCCATATTTTAAGAATATCGCTGCAGATGATTATTATAAGTACTATATTATTGGTTTACAGCAAAAAACGTTTCAGGAATAAATAAATAAAAAAGCTTGCAAATAGTTTCACATGAGAATAGTCAAGATGCGGCTTCTCGTTCCCATGCCCCCAAAGAAAATCTGAGAATGACACGTCAAAATCACGTGAAGACTGCTATTAAATATGCGGGAGTGATGCAAAGTAAACCATTGCTTGTTTCACTGTGAAAGTATTAAGACCAAGAGAACAACTCTTCATGATGGTAACCTTATGTGAATAGCAAGAAGCCAAGAGGTGAGGCGAGCTTTGTATTAATTAACCCAAGTTATACCTGATTTAATTACTAAATTATAAAAATGCTAAAAGTTACTGAATAGGAAGTCTAACGTCGAGTGAACGCCTTAATTCTGCCTTCATTAGAGAGTGAAATGCATTATGTCACTTTACATTTCACAGTCTGACGATGGACTCTCTCTTGCGCAGAGACTTCCAAGTCCACGAAAGAGAGTTTTGCAAGACGGAGAGCTGTTGTATTACATTCCTCAGCGCTTCTCCACTTTCTCTTTCGCGGCCTTGAAGGAGAGAGGAGAAAGGACGAAGATCTTTCGCTCAAAACGTTAATCAGTATTTCAGCAGTACACCAGTCTTTTAGTACTTTTAATTCGTATTTTACATTGCCTACCCAATTCACGACTTCTATATCATTATTTTATTCAAATACCGACATTTCATTATGTTGTTATCATGTTTGTTTATTATGTTGAGTTAAAATTATGTGAGTCGTAATCTTTGCTGCTGAAGTACGTCTTCATTCAAACAATTTCTGAGTTCCTGAGAATTCAACTCGCAACCTTCTGACCACAACGAAGATATTCTAACCATTGAGCTATCTGTAGCTTACCATAATTACTATTGACTCGTAACATACGCATTCCTTGAGTTTCCTGGTCTCAAATCCCGATATATGTGTTATTAAAATGATGGTACGTGTATGATTTATTTAGAGTCATGCAGGATAAGGTTGCTCATGTTTTAAGCGCTCGACAATTCAGTTTATCACTATTAGTTGAACGGAAAACCCAACTGAAAGGGAATACATGCAATCATGATTATATGATGCGGTTATGGGGTGCGAACCCACAACTTCCATATCGCTCACGAGTTTGGCTTACCATGTTGAGAAATTTAAGTGCGAAACGTAAACTGTTCAGGTAGCATTGACTGAAGCTAAACGCGCTGTTGAAGATCGTAAGGCTAATTTCGTAATGATACGTG
Organism: Chrysogorgia sp. JL179-B06; assembly: GCA_035772405.1. Classification (NCBI taxonomy): domain Eukaryota; kingdom Metazoa; phylum Cnidaria; class Anthozoa; order Scleralcyonacea; family Chrysogorgiidae; genus Chrysogorgia; species Chrysogorgia sp. JL179-B06. The sequence goes on along the minus strand of JAYKKM010000215.1, from coordinate 1,127,516 downwards.
AACTGGAATGCATGACGTTGTAGGGCGAAGAGTTGAGAGTAATTCGATACCGTTATGTTGGATTAAAGATTGCAATGTTCGATACCGAAAGTTAAGAGTGAAAAGTGACTGTGTGATGGTAACTGTGTGATGGTGTGAGTGCTTCTTTGTGAGAAAGACGAGACGTCGTGTGTGATTCGAAGGTGAAATAAAAGATTCAAAACTAAATTGTGACTTGTCGTTGATACTTGGGGAGGGAAATTCGCAACACACGGCATCTCTAAGTAACTCTAAGTGTTATTCTTAACATATAGGCTATCCTTAAACTTACGCTGAACTTGTAAACAAAAATGAAGAAGTCGACAGAAGATTTCTAGTTCGAAAATAATGACGATGATTAAGGACGTGAAACAAGCGATCGAAGAGAAAATGTTGACAGCAGGAGACACTGAAGAAGACGTCTCAGCATGGGGCGAAGAGATCGAAAATAAAGTCACGAAAGATGATGTTAATTAGGTGAATCAACTAAAGGAAGAAATTCAGCGCTTGAGATTTGATAACGATTTAAGAAGTGTGCGACAACGGCAACAGAAACAGCAGCTAGAAAAATAAAAATCAGATGCAGCAAAAATTAGAATTAATCCAAGCTACAAAAACTCGTGATCGTACGGTTCAACGGATCGTATCGATTTCAACAATAATAATAGTCACCAATTAGGTAGCAATAATCGAAATATTTACTCATCTCAGCCCAACAATTTCCTTAAAATATCTTTTCGTATCAAATAGCTATTTGCCCTGGAGTGGTTAACTTCAAATGCGCAATCGATTAATATTTCACTGATATAATTTCTGATGTTAAGTGTAAATATTAGTTATATCAGTTATAAATGTATTAGTTATAAACTGTTCTTAGGAAAAAATGTCAGCGGAAAAAATGTCACCGGTACAAATGGCATAGGTAAAGATGTCACCGGAAAAAATGGCACGAGAATTTTGACTGATAAGGAAAAAATGGCACCAATTTATAAGAAATATATAAGAGCCTTTGTCAAAACAGACATTCAAGTGAAGTTTCACAATGTAGTTTTCGCTTGACACATCTCCAACGGATATGATTTGGTTTAGTAATCTGCTTTGTATACATGAAGCCCCCAAAGCAAAGCTTCATTCCGCCCTTATTACTTGCAATTACTTCCATTTCGGCACACCGCGTGTTTCAAGAATGAAGCCAAAATAACAATCATATGAAACTTTCATCGTATTTATGTGGTTGGTATGATGATTTCTAGAAAGCTAGTATTTCATTGGTTGTTTTCAAAGCGCCAGTGCAACGGTAACGATAATTAATTGTATGACTCAACTATATTGGAATTTGCTAAATGGCGAAAACAAGTTATTGAGATGGTAATTCTATAGAAATTCAGAATTCAAAGGTATGCATAACTCATTTAATGATATGTTTTTCTCGGAAAATATGTAGTGCAAAAATTACAGTTTGAGTTTCATGGGTAGTGCCATTTTTTCAGTTTTTGTCATTATACTGGTGCCATTTTACCGATCACCAGGTAGCACTCATAATGTATTGACTGAAGCTAAACGGGGTGTTGGAGATCATAAGACTAATTTCGTAATGATACGTCAACTAGAATGCATGACGTGGTAAGGCGAAGAGTTGAGAGTAATCCGATACCGTTATGTTGGATTAAAGATTGCAATGTTCGATACCGAAAGTCAAGAGTGAGAAGTGACTGTGCGATGGTAACTGTCAGGTGTGATGGTGTCATCATCACCATCATCATCATCATCAGTGCTTGTTTGTGATAAAGACGAGATGTCGTGTGTGATTTTAAGGAGAAATAAAAGATTCAAAACTAAATTACGACTTGTCGTTGATACTTGGGGAGGGAAATTCGCAACACGTGGCATCGCCAACGGAATACAAGTACTGCCGTGATTTCGACTAGTTCGACCTAGAGACAGAGAGACCTCGCGAGAATTGAGGTAACGGATGACCAACCTAGAGCGGAAGCTGCGATCACTATAACTAAGTGTTATTCTTAAAATATATCCTTAAACTTACGCTGAACTCGCAAACGAAGATGTAGTCGACAGAAAACTTCGAGTTCGAAAATAATGATGACGATAAAGGACGAGAAACAAGCGATCGAAAAGAAAATTTTGACTGAAGGAGACACTGAAGAAGACGTCTCAGCATGGGGCGAAGAGATCGAAAATAAAATCGCAACAGATGATGTTAATTAGGTGAATCAACTAAAGGAAGAAATTCAGCGCTTGAGATTTGACAACGATTTAAAAGAAAGTGTGCGGCAACGGAGACAGTAGTTAGAAAAATCAGATACAGCAAAAAATTAGAATATTAATATTTCACTGAGTAGTCAGTTATATCAGATACAAATGTATTAGTTATAAATGTATTAGTTATAAATATATTAGTTATAAATGTATCGAGTTATAAATGTATTAGTTATAAATGTATTACTATTAGTTATAAATATATTAGTTATAAATATATCGAGTTATAAATATATTAGTTATAAATGTATTACTATTAGTTATAAATGTATTAGTTATAAATATATCGAGTTATAAACTGTTCAAGTAGCACTAATAATGTATTGACTGGAGCTAAACGGGGTGTTGGAGGTTGTAAGATTAATTTCGTAATTATAAGTGAACTGGAATGCATTATGTCCGATACCGTTATGTTCCAGATCTCGTGATCGCACGCATCAATGCATCGTATCATATTGGACCCGATTTTGGGTCAATTTTACACCGAGATCTATAAGGCTGAGTTTCCAGATGATATAAGCAAATAATCTCTTTGCTGTAATATTTTTAAGAACAAATTGATCACTGCTACAATATAGATTACAGAACTCAGCTTAGAACTTCAATTTAGTTACGATGGTATTTGAGTCATGCGATTCATTATTTATATATTGAGCTGAATGCTTGTTACATGCATCCAGTTAACATTGATGTAATATGTATGATGTAAATGTAGCAGGTTAACGAAAAATACGCAACACTATACTTCTCTGGAGTTTTATTCTTTTATTTATCTATGCTATATGTAACGTATATTCACGAATATGCTTTCGTGTCAGGAGGCGGACGTTCGAACTATGATGCAACGAACGAACTTAAGGATACATAACGTTATCGGAATTTTTTTATTCGAACTGGGGACTTTTTGTCACATGAGAGCGTTCTATTCTCCCCAATCGCTTGCGCTGTCAAACTTAACCATATAAACTAGTAATAGTTATTCTCAGCTTAGAACTTCAATTTAGTTACGATGGTATTTGAGTCATGCGATTCATTATTTATATATTGAGCTGAATGCTTGTTACATGCATCCAGTTAACATTGATGAAATATGTATGATGTAAATGTAGCAGGTTAACGAATAATACGTAACACTATACTTGTCTGGAGTTTTATTCTTTTATTTATCTATGCTATATGTAACGTATATTCACGAATATGCTTTCGTGTCAGGACGCGGACGTTCGAACTATGATGCAACGAACGAACTTAAGGATACATAACGTTATCGGAATTTTTTTATTCGAACTGGGGACTTTTTTTCATATGAGAGCGTTCTATTCTCCCCAATCGCTTGCGCTGTCAAACTTAACCATATAAACTAGTAATAGTTATTGCAACAACGAGGCCCCGATTATTTGTTGTCTTCGCCGATTATGTGTTATGCTGTGGTAAATAGTACGTTCTATTGAAAGTACAAATGGAGGTATTATTATATTCTATTGAAAGTACAAATTATAACAAAGGGAAAATGCGTCGTATAACAGCACCTTGGTTTTAACTAAAAATGTTTCGTGAATAAATGAATAAAAAAGGTTTCAATTTCGAAATTTTTAACATGACAATAGTCAAGAAAAGCCTTTCACATCCTTATGGCCTGTAATCGAAGAAAATCTGAGAATGATGACGTCAATGATCACGTAAGACTGCTATTAAATTTCCTGTAGGTGATGTAAAGTTTGTTTGTTTGAAAGAGAAAGTGATAGGATCAAGGTACAAGTCGAGCTACAAGTTAAGCTACTAGTAAAGTTAACGAGAAGCCAAGAGGTAAGGAGTGTTTTTTTATTTATTAACAGACTGAAGTCCAACTAAGACCTGATTTAAATACCAATCAAAAATACTAAAAGTTGCTTTACTGTCAAAATAATGAATAGGAAGTCTAACGTTTCAAGTGAACGACCTTCTTCCTTCGTTAGAGAGTGAAACGCATTATGTCACTTTACGTTTCACTATCCAACTATTTATTGAGGTAGCTGTAGCTTACGATAATTACTATTGTCCATTAAGTTGCATACGTAATCCTTGAGTTTCCTAGTCTCGAGTCTCGATATATTTGCAACCAGTAGTCTTTAACATGTTTAAAATGATGGTGGAGATTTAGTTTTACAATAATGATTATATGAAATGGTTACGGGGTGATATTGACAACGTTCAGATGGCTCGTGAGTTTCGCCGAAAAAATGTAGAGCGATGGGCGAAGCGTAAGAAACTGTCCAGGTCGCTTCATAATTTCTTGACCTAACCAGGGTATTGGTCATCAGACTAATTTCGTAATTATACGTGAACTGTGACTAGAAAGATTCGATACCGAAAATGAGGTAACGGATGATCAACTTGGGGCGAAGTGCGGAAGCTGCACTCACAAAGTGTCTTTGTTAAAAGAATCCTTAAACTGATGCTGAACTTGCAAACGAATTAAATGAAGAGAAAACTGCTATTACCAAAATAATGATGACCATCAAGGACAGGCGATCGAAAAGAAATTTTTTGGCACTTCGGGTAAAACTGAAGAAGACATTCCAGCCGATAAGGCTCATGAGTTTCCAGATGATACGAAGTTTCCCTATATTTAGGAGATTGTTCAACATACAATACAATAATCTTTATTTAACGGGAACAAAATCACAAATACACTTAGCTACACTGAGTTCATTTCCAGATCTTGCCACAATAGTAATATAAAAAAATTAAAATAATCCTATTATATAATATGTACAGAAATTGTAATCTTAATATAAATTCTATGTACTAAAATTATAACTATATAAGTAGAAATAATATCAATGTCGATGTCAATGTCAACAATGCTCTTAACTCTCTGCCAACCTCACTGTGTCCGGAAGGGCGTTCCATATCATTTGGCTGCTTGATACCGCCAATACTTGAGCCCGGACGTGGTGCAGGTATTAACCTTCGAGAGTTTCAAAATATATTTCTCAAAGCATATATGCTTTGTCTGTATTATTTATCAACTTAATTTCAAGATTTCAAACGATTTTCGTAACGCTTTAATGTCTCAGAGTAGTTATATCTAGTTTTTCAAATATATAGTTCCTCATACGGAGTAGGGGTCAATCCCTCTGCTCTCTCTCATGCTATTTCGAATTCTTTCAGCGGTTATGCTATATCAATGAGTGCCTGTAAAATGTTTTGACGGGAGCCTCGTGGTAGTCTAAAACTTGATTATAAAGTTTTTCCCAACATTAATAGACATTATCAGTCTCGTCAAATACATTCTGCTAAGATCATCAAGAAACGTTTTTTGGTCGAAGTTTTTCAACGAGCGTTTCAAGTTAACTTCGAATTTAGATCGCATAAGTTTGGTATTTAACACAATGTAAACGAAACAGTGATCATTAAGCAGAGTCTTTCATAAAAGCTGGAACATTATAGTCAATATATAACATCAAGGCAAGACCATCGGTTTTCCGATACCCTAGTTGGTATATGTTTATAAGAAAGTCTAGTATATCATAAATATCGCATATATGTCGAGTATTTCCCCTGTTTGTTATTACACAGAGCCCAGAGGGTGCAATATATCCTAATTCAGATCACTAATATAGAAACAATGTTCTCCCATAATAAAACGCTTCGAGTCTAATATATCCTAAACAGTTCGCTAGTAAAAGTGCTATTGTCTATACCGACGGTGGTTCACAGCCAACTGTCGCTGAGCAATACGCAATTCAAGAAGATTCTCCATTGATTTACATGCAACTTTCCTTTGTTGTGTAACAATGTTCTCATTGACTAAACAGCATATACCTGCACGTCCGCCTTTCTTCCTGTCTCTACTAAATAGTTTGAATCCTTCGACATGGAATTGAGAATTTGGAAAAGTTTGATAAAAATTACGGTTTCCTGTCTAAATTCCTTAATCTCCACAAATCTATTCGGCAAGCTATTGATGTTTAAGTACAAGCTGTTAGAAGCCAAAAGGAACTTGATTTTGGCTGCATACCTATCTTCAAAGAGAGAGTGGTAGAAAAAGAAGATATTCATGCTCCAATAATTTCAGCCCGGTTTAAAATTATGATTTGCGATTATATGGAATTTTTCAGCCCGGTTCGTTGAGCTGAAAATCCTAGACCGGTTGGTAAAATCGGGCATAAAAATTTAAAAAACTATCATCATGTAATCGCAAATTTGTTTTTACATGACTTTGACCACGCCGGGCTGACTTTTCAGCCCGGCTAAAGTTACAAACGGGCTGAAAACTTTCATATAATCGGCCCCTATAGGTAGTACTTGAAGATACAGCTAGACAGCTTGTATAAAACCAAGTGTTACATTCAGCGCACAAATAATGGAGTCTTAGTTTGTCTGACATTCTTACAGCACTCTCTGCATGCAAAGGACACTTAAGATTAGGCTTTCTGTAGGGACCAGGGTTTGAGGAAACATTACTGCAGGCTAAGATATTCCTTTCCAGATTAAAGGTACTAATACCGTTGGGAGTACATAAAACTTTTCCAGATAACAATTATTTGACTCCCTGCCTTCACTCTCCCTGAAACACGAATTTATTTTGGAGCGAAGCTCTCTCGTCAGAGAGTGAAATATGAAGGACCTTCACTCAATACGTCGTTAGACCTCCTACACGTTATTTCGGCAGTACACCAACGTTTTATAATATTATATTAGCATTTTTAACTACATTCCTAATTTTATGATATTTGATGTACTTATTGCCTGCAGTACGGTAGTTATAAGCGGCAGCGTGGTCCTGCAAAAGGTTGCGCTAACTGTAGCGTCAAATTGGTTGATTTTTATAATTGCGTTGTTTTGACGTTCTCTCTGCTTTTCAGACTCATTTCGTCTAATCATTCCGGCATAATATCGTGTTATTGCCATATTACACTTCTTTGTTATTTTGTCTTTGTCATAAGAGCCACTTCAGTCAGTTGTCTTCACTTCAGCGAGTTCGTTGCGTGTACGTTTCAAAATGTCTCAAAATTATTGTCTTCAGTAATTAAGGTAAAACTTTATCGTCTGAAGACATATTTTCCAATGTTTTCGAAAGATAAAGCTTTAAAGGACGTGTTCGAACTATTTGAACGGAAGGGATGTTAGTAAACACACTTCAACATCACAGAGCAGTCTCTGGGAACAAGTTGAGTTCTGTGTTTATGTCGTGCCCACATAAGTAAGTGTCTGCATCCTGGCTACATCACTCTATAACCTACAGTCTTTTGATCTAGAAACTGACAATTCAAAAGAGAACACGGGATAATTTTAAGGACCTCAAGCAGTTTTGTCTAAAACAAAAATATTTCCTTATCTTAACGGAACGCAGTTGAGACACAAGTTTTAAAATACGTCGTGTAACCGCACCTTAATGCGATTTCATGAATAAATGAACAAAAATAGTTTGAATTTCAATAAGAATAGCAAAGATGGGCCTTCCTCGTCCCAATATAATGAACGAAAATCTGAGAATGATGACATAAAAGATCATAATGTTATAAGATAGGCCAGTAACGGAAGATGTAATATGATGCTTGTGGTGATGTAGGTATTTTTATAAGTCACATTTAGTCTAGCACTGATGAGTGCAGGTTCGCCTGTATGAAACAGAACTGTATGCAATAAACTAATGTCGAAAGTGTAACCGTTTCCAGTTATTCTATATATTTGCTCTACCGATGGTATCGAGCACTCTCGAAACACAAACACAAGATCTCTATTTGATATATTCGCTCCTTAATTGTCGAGCACTCTTTTGGATTCGTGTATAGATTCGTGTATATCAGCACCAAGATCATCATATTTAAAGAAACTCATCGAGAAAACCGAACTATTCATGAAACGTATAAGATGGAAAGCCTACTTTTTCCTTAACCCCAAGACAGCAGAACCAATTCAAGAAAAATATGGATTTAACACGCAAAATTCACCGCCTGAAATTAGCGAGCTGAAAGAATTTGAAGAGTGTATGGCCAACTTGATTCAAGGTATCGAATTCGAAAACAAACCGAACGATTTCCAAAGTAAACTACTACAAGACTTAAAGACAACAAAACACGACAAGAAGTTAACGATTAAGGCCGACAAAACAACAAATTACTATAAGATGAATCCCGAAACTTATAACGAACTTGTAAGAAAAAATGTGACCAAGACTTACAAGAAAGCAAGCAAGAGCGAAGTAGAATCAGTCAACAGAGAGGCCAAGCGCATCGCAGAAAGCATAAACCTTAGCGACCGAATAGACAAGTTAGCGGAAAAAGAAGCCTTCATCACCCTAAAAGATCATAAGCCCAACTTTGAAAATAACCCCACCTGCAGATTAATAAACCCAACCAAGTCAGAAATAGGATACGTTAGCAAAGTCATACTTAGTAAATTAGTGAGAAGCGTCGTTGAGTCAACCGGGCTGAATTTATGGAAAAGCACGCGAGAGGTTCTCGAATGGTTCCGAAAATCACCCAACAAACAAGATAGCAACTTCATTAACTTCGATATCATCGACTTCTACCCGTCAATCACCGAGCGTCTCCTCCTGAAAGCAATCGACTTTGCAAAACAATATACGGAAGTTAAAGAAAGCGACAAGGAAATCATCATCCATGCGAAACGCAGCCTAATTTTCAACGCGGAAGAACCCTGGAAGAAAAAAGACATTTGGCTATAAAATTATAAATTAAAATAAGCTAGTCTATAGAACCAACAAAGTCAATATTACTTTGCACATTGCTTCAATTTCTGTCGCCAACATTTTAATTTATATATTTTATATATGATTTCAAAATAATAGTGTTAGCACTGCCATGCAATCTGCCAAAGGCAAAGGTTTCACTCCGTCGTCGACTCGTCTGCTCAGCCTCATTTATACCTCAACACATGAACACAAATGGTAAAAATGTAATCGAAGAGCATCTTCGCAGTATACAAACATTTTACTTACTTTTTAATAAGCATGAATGGGAGTCTTCCTTGACAATTACATTTCGTTTCAAATAAAATATCAATTCGACGTCATTCAACCTTTGACTCAAGTCGAGAAGGAAGACAGGAAGTCATCTTGGATTTCGACTTTAATTTAGTTCTCCATGAAGCGTGATATAACGCGGAACCCGCGAGTTATAATCACGCGAGTACACTAAATAATTATGAAATACTCTGGATTTTAACTAGAAGCGCATCAATGACTGAGTTTACGTACCTGGCTTAATTAGGTCTTCGACCTGATTTGCTTCCGTCAGGATAATGTCTTCGTCTTCGACCTGCTGTATTAGTTTTTTTCATTTTCAAGCGATATCCAGACTTTGGTAACACGGCCGAGAACTCACTGATACCTTTCGTTAAATGAACAAGCGAACCAATTAATTCATACGTGCTCATATTATAGAAATCCATAACGTGAAAATCGTATTGGAAGGTAAAAGCGATAACTGCGTGTCTCGTGCAGTGATCACAACGAAACAAACAAATTCAGCGCGCGGCGTTCTCATTGGTTAATAATTATGACGCCTAGGTACAACTCGCATCCACCCGCATTGCTTCTCCAGAACCTTAGAACCCAACCTCGTACCCAGGCTCTTCCTGTTCCATGCGCTATATTTATGGATTTTTGGTTAAAAATGTTGTTAAAGACACTAAATAAACAAAAAGTTCATTCCATCCGCCAAACTTACGTCTCAGCGCCTTCGATTCCTGGCAGTCGAAAGTTCTCGACGTCATTTTAGCTCATGTTTGAGAGTGTTAACAAAGTTCCTCGATTTATCTACACGCGCGCCATATTGACTGAGTTGATCGCGAAATGGCGCGCACGTGTAAATAAATCACCTTTTCGGATGCCAGAGTTGCCTTGCGGAGGAAGCTACGCAGATACAAAAAATAACAATTTTTTTATGAATGGAGCAGGTACATATCATATTGCATGTCATTTCTTACAACTTCATGTTATTCGGAAGATGTTTTAGTGAAAGGCGGTTAATCTAAATGTTATTAAGGTGTGTTACTGAAAACTTGTGTTAATCAAAAGGTGTGTTACTGGAAACGTGTTTTGCTGAAAGGTGTGTTAATCAAAAGGTGTGTTTATCAAAAGGTGTGTTATTTGAAAGGTGTGTTATTGTGGAGGGTGTGTTATTTAGAAAGGTGTGTTATCAAAAAGGTGTGTTATCAAAAAGGTGTGTTATGAGTAAGGTGTGTTATAAAAAAGGTTTGTTTTCTTTCAAAGGTGTGTTAAATTACACACCTTTGGTTGCGAAAAGCTGTGTAATCTAAAGGTGTGTTAACTAAAGGTGCGTTAGTTAACACACCTAGGTGTGTTAATGAACACACCTAGGTGTGTTAATGAACACACCAAGGTGTGTTAATGAACACACCAAGGTGTGTTTTTTAAAATAATTGTCAAAAGGTGTGTTAAATTAACACACCTTGGTGTGTTTTCTAACACACCCTTTTTTAGAGTGTGGTTGCCCTTTTTGTGACATTTTTATAATACATATCTCAATAACACTTTTCCCACGAAGAGTTACAAAACTCAACAATAATTTTTCTCCTGCCACGGCTGTTATTTTGTCGTTTCCTGTTCAATTAAACAATGTTTTCCCTGACAAGCTGTAAGATTCTGACTCTCTGACAGTTTATTTACGACACGCTGAGCGTATCTGAATCAAGTTACTCGTGGTGAAGCTTCAATATTAATTTACTTCATATTTTAATTTTATTGCAGATTTTCTTGCTTATAGAATGACGCCTGGATTATAATTGATATCTGTATAAACTCATGCATTCGGAAACAACAACAATTACATTAGCGCTGTTTAAATAATATTATAGTCTTTCGCCCGCAGTGGAGAGTCTGCGAGAGACCATTAATTCTAAATTTCTACACACAGACCTACTTTCCTTTTCTCATCCGCATTTTATCCTCTATCCGCCTTTTCTCATCCGCGTTTTATCCTCTATCCGCCTTTTCTCAACCGCGTTTTATCCTCTATCCGCCTTTTCCCATCGCATTTTATCCTCTATCCGCCTTTTCTCATACGCGTTTTATTCTCTATCCGCCTTTTCTCATCCGCCATCCGTATCCGCCATCCGTTATCCTCATCCGCGTTTTATCCTTACCCGCTTAGAACTTCAATTTAGTGACGATGGTATTTGAGTTATGCGATGTTGTCAACTAGTATTTATATATTGAGCTGAATGCTTGTTACATGCATCCAGTTAGCATTGATGAATGTATGATGTAAATGCAACATGTTAACGAATAATACGCAACACTACTTGTATGGATTTTTATTCTTGTATTTATCTATGCTATATGTAACGTATATTCACGAATATATTTTCGTGTCAGGAGGCGGACGTTCGAACTATGCTCCTTCTTGTCATATGAGAGCTTTCTATTCTCCCTAATCGCTTGCGCTGTCAAATTTAATTACTATATCTAGTTACGCGTTGAATGATATATCACATTGCTACATGAACTTAAAATCACACTTTAATAGGTATGCTTACATATGACAGGCTATTATGAGGTCTCAGTATACCATATAAACTAGTAATAGTTATTGCAACAACGAGGCCCCGATTATTTGCTATTTTCGTCGATTATTTGTTATATCGTGAATAGTACGTTCAAGTGAAAAATGGAGTTAAGGAGTTTTCTTTAGCAGTATAAGTGAGATTATGAAAAACAAGTTGCACGGAAAAATGCGTCGTCTAACAGCACCTTAGTCCGATTTCAGTGTAAGTAAAAACATTTTGTGAATAAATAAATAAACAAGGTTTGAATATCAAAATATTTAACATGAGAATAGCCAAGAAAGGCCTTTCACGTCCCTTATGGCCCCTAATGCGAGAACATCTGAGAATGATGACGTAAAAGATCACGTGAGAGTGTGAGACTGATATTTAATTTCCTTTAGGCAAGCAAGTGAAAGTGTATTAAAGACCAAGCTACAAGTCGAGCTACAACTTAAGCTACCAGCCTACCAGTAAACTTAACGAGAAACCAAGAGGTAGTGAGAGTTGTTTTATTCATTAACAGACTGAAAACCAACTAAGACCTGATTTAAATACCAATCAAAAATACTAAAAGGTTGCTGTTGTAACATGGTAGCATATACCATGTAATATATTATATAATTATAGGACCTTAGTTAACCTTCCTCGCATGAATAAGCAAATACTTATTTTCCCACGAACGTGTAAACGGAAATGAATCAGCATAGAGATTAAACAACCACAGGAAAACGCCTAGTCCCACAAACGCTTAAACGGACATGAATCGGCATAGCGTTGGTGGTTTTGTGGTTGCTAGAACTTGTTTTCACATACTGTATTGCGTAGAGGAAATTCATCATAGTTTAGGAATTCTTCCTCTACCATGTATTATAAAAATTGAGCACAACAGAGTATAGGATAGAGAAGATTCAGAGGAATCACGAAAGCCAGTTAGGCTGGAGTGAATCACGAAAGCCAGTTAGGCTGGAGTATCGCAGAGATTGAAGAAACTGAACATCTATTAATCAAAGAACCACAAAGTCAAAGAACGAAGAAGATACCAAGACCAAAGTTGTGCTCAGTCAGAAATAAAGAGATAAGTTTAACAAAATAGGAAAGTTGTTATTGACATTATAGAAATACATATATTTGAAGTATTAATAAATATTGTAAAAGGTAATTGGTTTCACGCTATATAGTGTTACGAGGAGAATATTATTGAACCCAAAACTAGAGTCTAAAAATAATTATAAACAAACAGTCGACGCATATCTCCTCCGTAACACTGTACTGTCAAAATAATGAATAGGAAGTCTAATTTTTCGAGTGAACGCCGTTGCTCCTTCGTTAGAGAGTGAAACGTAAATGTCACTTAACGTTTCACTCTCTGACGAAGGACTCACTCGTCCTCCGAGACTTCCAAGTCCGTGAAATAGAGTTTTCTAAGGCGGAGAGCTGTGGCATTATGTTTCTCAGTGCTTCTCAGCAATACAACAGCTCTCCGTAATAAACTAAAACGCCCGGAAGTTCTTTCGCGGACTTAAAGGAGTGAGGAAAAAGGACGAAGAGCCTTCACTCAAAACGTTACGCCTGCTATTCAGTATTGAAGTAGTACACCAGCCGTTTAGTACTTTTAATTCGTATGTGACACTGCCTACGCTACAAAAGACTTGTATATAATTATTGCATACAAATATCAACATTTCATTATGTTATCGTGTTTGTTTATGTTGAGTTAAAATTATGTGAAAGGTAATCTTTGCTACACTGCAGCTCTCTTCATTCAGACCATTTCTGATTCCCATGGAATCGAACCCTTAAGCTATAGCTGTAAGTTGCGATAATTACTATTGTCTATTGACTCGTGGCCTTCGCATTCTTTGAGTTTCCTTGTCTCGAATCTAGATATGTTTACAACCAGTAGTCTTTAACACGCTTAAAATGATGTTGGAGATTTTGTTTATTACAATAATGATTATATGATGCGGTTACGTGGTGCTGTTGTGCTAACCCACAACGTTCAGATCACTCGTGAGTTTCGCAAACTGAAGAAGACGTCTCAGCATGGGGCGTAGAGATCAAAACTGAACTAAAGCCGTGATGCACTAAAGCAACAAATTCAGCGTTTGAGATTTAACAATGATACAGGAGCTAGAAAGTAGAAAAATCACAAAAGCTCGTGATCGTATATTTCAAGAGATTGTATCATATTGGACCCGATTTCGGAGTCGATAAGGCTAATTTTCCAGACGAGACGAAGTTTCCTATATTTGGCAGATTGTTGAACACTTGAAACCCGAAATACGATATACATTGACGGATAGTTGTTCATGACTTAAAACGCGCTAAGCGTATTATCGAAAGAATCTCAGAAAACAATTTATATTAATGGCTACTGTTAACCATCCGAGACCGCCGTGCGTGCGTGCAGACAAATAAAAATGGAAATTTCGTAGAAAATTCGATTACGGTCAATACGGTAAGATAAATATCGTGATGGAAATTCTTACAATATTTCTGGCAACTTTCGTATAACTTCTTGCACGAAAGTCCTGGTATTTGCGGGTTATATCAGCACATCGAGCTTGTTTTTATCATGAAAGACGACTCCTTCATGTCTATACAGCTTTGCAGTTTACCAGGCTCTGGCTTTGTCACTCTTCGTTCATAATAGTCATATTTCTGCCAAAGCGCAAGTTTCGCAAATTCACATGTTTCAAACATATATGTCGTTAAAGCAAAGAATCGCTATGCTGTAATATTTTTAAAAACTAATTGATTACTCGTACAATATGACTTGATTACAGAGCTGGGCTTAGAACTTCAATTTGTTACGATGGTATTTCAGTTATGCGATGTTGTCAACTAGTATTTATATATTGAGCTAAATGCTTGTTACATGCATCTAGTTAGCATTGATAAATGTATGATGTAAGAATTAACAAGTTAAGCTGCAAGTAAAGTTAACGAGAAGCCAAGAGGTAAGGAGAGTTTTTTATTCATTAACAGACTGGTGTCCAACTAAGATCTGATTTAAATACCAATCAAAAATACTAAAAGGTTGCTGTAATGTCAAAATAGTGATTAGGAAGTCTAACCTTTTTAGTGAACGACCTTCCTCCTTCGTTAGAGAGTGAAACGCATTATATTACTTTATATTTCACTCTCTGACGAAGGACTCTCTGCTGCGCAGAGACGTCCAAGTAAGTCCACGAAAGAGAGTTTTGTAAGACGGAGAGCTGTTGTATTACGTTCCTCAGCGCAGAGAGGAGAAAGAATGAAGAGAGGAGAAAGGACGAAGAGAGGAGAAAGGACGAAGAGCCATCGCTCAAAACGTTACACCTACTATTCAGTAATTCAGCAGCACAGCAGTTTGTTTATTATTTTGATTTAAAATTATGTGAGTAGTCATATTTGCTACTGAAGTTCGTCTTCATTCAGACCATTTGTGAGTCCCTGAGAATCGAACCCAGATGATCTAACTATTTATCGAGCTATCTGTAGATTAAGATAATAACTATTGTCCTACGTAATCCTAACTAATCTTTAACATGTTTATAATGATGTTGGAGATTTAGTTTTACAATAATGATTATATGATATGGTTACGGGGTGATATTCGCAACGTTCAGATGGCTCGTGAGTTTTTCTGAAAAAATGTAGAGCGATGAGTGAAGCGAAAGAAGCTGTCCAGGTCACGTTCATAATTTCTTGACCTAAACGGGGTGTTGGTCATCAGACTAATATCGTAATTATAAGCACTGTGATTGTAATGATTAGATACCGAAAATGAGGTAACCGATGACCAACTTGGGGAAAGAAGCAGAAGCTGCACAAACAAAGTGTCTTTATTTCAAAATACAATAAAATAATCTTTATTTAACGATTCCTTAACTCTTTCCTGTCCGGCTGAAAAACATCCAAAATTGAACTACCTCTTTGTTCCATTGATATCTCTGGAAATATCCATAACTGTTGCAAAATCTATACCTTTTCTGAAAGCCCAATAAACCGGCTGTTACCAATGCTTTTGAATTTTCCGAACAAGACACATTATGTTAATATAAATTAGCATTAATTATCATAACTCAGGTTGAAAAACTTCCATTTTTCTAGAAAATGCCATCTTGCACGCCCGCGTAGCATCATGAAAATTCAAAATGCCACCAATCGCAGAGTTGTTTATGAAATCAAATCAAACTTGGCGTGTGAGTGGATCTCATGTGTCTGGCGCTTCTTGAATTTCAATTTTTAATCTTGCGTTATTGTGTGCCGTGTTTTTCGATTGACGACTTCATGGGTCTTCTAAGACCCCTTTCGATTATGTGCTGGACAGGAAAGAGTTAAGCAGTATAAACGAGATTATGAAAAACAACTTGCACGTCGTGTAACAGCACCTTAATCCGATTTCAGTTTTAAGTAAAAAACGTTTCGTGAATAAATGAATAAACAAGGTTTGAATATTAAAATGTTTAACATGAGAATAGCAAAGAATAGCCTTTCTCGTCCCTTATGGCCCCTAATCGAAGAAAATTTAAGAATGATGACGTCTGAGACTGCTATTTAATTTCCTGTATTTAAAAGTAGACCATTGTTTGTTTCAAAGTTAAATGATCATGAAAGTCGTCTATTAACCTAGGTTCTGCGACTAATCCGCTGCGCCACCCGATCACTCTATAATTTATACTAATATTTATCGTATATAATGAATTATCAAAAGCACTTACGAATCTTATTTTTGTTTTCAAATTTTTGACCTGCTTAGCTTGTATAAATTTTAAACAATCTGATTTCGAATATTTTGTTGAGCATGCAGACTGCAGCATTACAAGTTAAGAACAGAACAAACTTTTCTCAACTGGACATACAATATATGTTTAATAACTGGACAGTGCTCGACGATTCACAAAGAAAGTAAAAAAGCCAATAAGTACGGCATTCAGACTTAAAAGCGGCGGCTGTAGTCGACAGCACCATGAACGTAAACCTTAGGCCAAACATTCTTGTTGACAGGAAGACAGGTTTCTTCAAAAACAAATGGGTTCTTGAAGCATAGTCCTTGTCCCTGATCGCCGACAAAGTCTTCGAACCGAAGGACACTTAAAATCCAACTACAGTTACAGACTTACAGTAGTCTACAGATAACCTGAATATTTTTCCGTGTTTACTGGCTTTTCCCTGTCGCTGCATCGTATGTCCGAGTTGATATAATGTAAGAATTAAACTATAGCATTTTGACTCGTCTGGGAATATTTTTTTAACAAATCTTCTCAGAAAACGATATCGCAAAAGGGAGTATATTTTTTAAGTGTTATTTTCAAGGAGTTAAAATAAAATAATAACTCCACTATTGGGAGTTATTTTAACTCCCAATAGTGGAGTTATTTTTTAACTCCACCTAAATGGGGTAACAGGAGTGTTATTTTAACTCTCAAAAAAAATAACTCCACTATTGGGAGTTGTTTGAACTCCCAATAGTGGAGTTATTTTTTAACTCCACCTAAATTGGGTAACAGTAATAGAACAGTGTAGAGAGTGAAATGCATTACGTCACTTTATATTTCACTCTCTGACGAAGGACTCTCTCCTGCGCAGAGACTTCCAAGTGCGCGAAAGAGAGTTTTGCAAGACGGAGAGCTGTTGTATTACGTTCCTCAGCGCAGAGAGGAGAAAGGATGAAGAGAGGAGAAAGGACGAAGAGAGGGAGAGAGGAGAAAGTACGAAGAGCCTTCGCTCAAAACGTTACACCTCCTATTCAGTAATTCAGCAGCAGAGCAGTTTGTTTATTATTATTTTTTTAAATTATGTGAGACGTCATATTTGCTGCTGAAGTTCGTCTTCATTCAGACCATTTGTGAGTCCCTTAGAATCGAACCCAGATGATCTAACTATTTATCGATCTATCTATAGGTTACGATAATTACTATTGTCTATTGACTTGTTGCATATTTAATCCTAGCTACTCTTTAATATGTTTATAATGATGTTGGAGATTTAGTTTTACAATAATTATTATATGATGTGGTTACGTGGTGATATTCACAACGTTCAGATGGATCGTGAGTTTCGCAAAAACTGTAGAGCGATGGGCGAAGCGTAAACTGTCCAGGTCGCGTTCATAATTTCTTGACCTAAACGGGGTGTTGGTCATCAGACTAATTTCGTAAATTATACATGAACTGTGATTGGAATGATTCGATACCGAAAATGAGGTGAAGTGCGGAAGCTGAACTTACAAAGTGTCTTTGTTAAAATAATTCTAAAACTGATGCAGAACTTTCAAACGAATTAGATGAAGAGAAAACTGCGATTATCAAAATAATGATGACCATCAAGGACGTACAAGCGATCGAAAAGAAATTTTTCGGCACTTCGGGAAAAACTGAAGAAGACATTCCAGCCGATAAGGCTCATGAGTTTCCAGATGATACGAAGTTTCTCTATATTTAGGAGATTGTTTAACTCAAAATACAATACAATAATCTTTATTTAACGTGAACAAATACACTTAGCTGCAATCAGTTAATTTCCATATCTTGCCACAATAGAAATAATATAAAATTAAAATAATCCTATTATATAATATGTAGAGAAATCGTAATCCTAATATAAATTTTATGTACTAAAATTATAACTATATAAGTAGAAATGATATCAATGTCGATATCAATGTCAACAATGCACTTAACTCTCTGCCAACCCCATTGTGTCCGGAAGGGCGTTCCATATAATTTGGCTGCTTGGTTTGTCTGTATATTATTTATCAACTTAATATAAAGTTTCCAAACGATTTTCGTAAGTCTTTAATGTCTCAGTGTAGTTATCTCCATTTTTTAAATAGTTCCTCATACGGAGTAGGGGTCGATCCCTCTGCTCTCTCTCATGCTATTTCGAATTTTTTCAGCGGTTATAAACTTAGATGCTATATCAATGACTGCCAGTAAAACGTTTTGACGGGAGCCTCATGGTAGTCCAAAACTTGATTATAAAGTTTTTCCCAACATCAATAGACATCGGTTTTCCGATACCCTAGTTGGTATGTTTATCATATTTTTTTTTTTTTAATAAACTTTATTGGGTCAACTACAAAATTATTTGTTTACAAAAATTCAGAACAAAAGAGAAAATAATAACAAGAAAATACAACAAGAATACAAAAAAAGTAGTTACCCAATCGGACGGGGTGCGAACGGGACGCGAGTACCCATGCGAGGCACCTCTCCGACAATATTCCCCGACAGTAGTTTACCCATTCGCGTTGCTGTGACAGGGACAGTCCCTTGCGATTGACCAGGTACAGGTCCTATCCACGTCAAATACAGAGAGCAAAAATGCTGAGTAATGGCGGGAAAGGAAACTCTTAAATATAGTTACACTGGAGAAACTAATAGGTGGAGCTACTTTACAAACACTGTTCCACAACTTTGTAATGCGGTTAAAGTAAGAGGCCTGATACGTACTAGTTTTACAAGATGGGGTTTTTGGCATGAGAGTAGGATTAAGACTAAGTCGTGTTCGGTCGTGAGTAACAAAGGAAACGTAGTTGTGCACATTTAAATCGGAAATACCATAAAGAGCTTTATAAAAGAAAATCAAGTCTTTGATTTCTCGATTGTAACATAGAGGTAACAGTTCAAGAGCAGATAATCGTTCCCTGTACGAGGATTCTCCTATCCTGGCTTTTAGCATCCATCTTGCGGCCCGCCTCTGTACGCGTTCTATTTTGGCCTTTTGCGAGCTTTTCGGCGGAGACCAAACCTCACTGGCATAGCAAAGTTGTGATTTCACCAATGACAAGTACAGTGTTCTACGAACCTTCACATTGGTCAAAAGGGGGCAAGTTCTCTTCAGTAGCCCTAGTAACTTGTTGGCTTTGGCTACAATACTGTGGATATGATGATCCCAAGAGAGATTGCTGGCAATGACCACCCCAAGATCTTTTTCTTCTTGGACACGAAGTAGATTTAAGTCTACACCGACGGTGGTTTCACAGCAAACTGTCGCTGAGCAATACGCAATTCAAGAAGATTTTCCATTGATTTGCATGTAACTTTCCTTTGTTATGTAACAATGTTCTCATTGACTAAACAGCATATACCTGCACGTCCGCCTTTCTTCCTGTCTCTACGAAATAGTTTGAATCCTTCGACATGGAATTGAGAATTTGGAAAAGTTTGATAAAAATTACGGTTTCCTGTCTAAATTCCTTAATCTCCACAAATCCATTCGGCAAGCTATTGATGTTACTGTTCGGTAATACGTTTCTTATAATTATTATTCACCAATGTTGTATATCATCCGCTAAGAAAGCTGGCATGATCAGAAACTTCGGAAACTGCATTGGAGGATGAGTCCATGAAGTTGACTCAGATAAAACACATGTAGTGTAGGCCCGGTCGATGTTCGGATACTCTAAGGGGTCGATGATGTAATCTATCATTTGGAACCTTCATTCCGGCCCCATAAATACTAAGTGGACACACGATATTTATTATAGAGGTACTAAGTAAATTAAACTAGCTCAAATATGAAGTTCTTTGCAGATAGTAAGTTATTGAGAATCTTGGTGCTCGGTTTCCAACAGGACGCATTTGTCGACAGGTCTCAATAAGGACATTGTCTTGGTCTTCACTTTAACCCTCCTCGCATACCCATCCTTGTTGGGGAAAACTTCGATGATCCTTCCTAATGGCCAGGTGTTACGTGGACAAGAATCGTCCACCATTAGGATGATGTCCCCTACGGATAGATTTCTCTGTACGCGATTCCATTTCTGTCTCGATTGAAGTAATGGGAGATACTCTTTGGTCCAGCGCTTCCAGAACTGATTCGCTAAATATTGAACTTGACGCCACCTTAGTTGAGAATAGAGATCTTCTCGTCTGAAAACACCAGGTGGTAGAGTTGAACCAGATCTTAGTAGCAAAAGATGGTTTGGGGTCAAAGCTTCGAGATCTCTTGAGTCGTCTGAGACTTTAGTGATAGGCCGACCGTTGATAATTGCCTCCACTTCGCATAAAAGCGTAGACAAGCCTTCATCGTCGAGAATCTGTTGCTTGAGGATGGCGTTGAGAACGTTTCGTACAGTTCTAATACATCTTTCCCAAATTCCTCCATGGTGTGACCCTGCTGGGGGATTGAAAACCCATTGAATCTCTAGCTGTAAGAGGTAGGCATTTATCTTTTGGTGATTCCACTCTGATATCCTCTCTGCCCTTAACGAAGTTTCCACCGTTGTCGCTTCTTATCTGTTCTGGTCTTCCTCTTCTGGCAATGAAGCGGCGCAGAGCGTTCAGCAACGAATCAGTGTCAAGTGAATGTGTCACTTCGAGATGTATAGCTCGTATGGTCATGCACGTAAAGATACATCCATATCTTTTCACTTCAGATCGACCTCTTTTTACCAGAAACGGGCCAAAGAAATCGACGCCAACGAAGGTGAAGGGCGGCTTGTCTGCGGTCACTCGGTCTTCTGGCAAATCTGCCATTTTCTGTTGGATAACAGGAGCTTGTCTGCGACGACAACTGAAACATCCAGACAGTAATCGACGAACGGCTGAGTTGGCTTTGATGATCCAGAACTTGTTCCGTAACAATGATAGGACGTACTCTCTACCTGAGTGTCCCGAAGCCAGATGATAATGTTGGATGATCAGGTTGGACACATGCTCATGCTTGGGTAAAATGATTTGATGTTTTGCATGTTCAGGAATCGTTGCCGAACCGAGGCGTCCACCAACCAGTAGCATCCCATCGACCAGCTTGGGGTCAAGTTTGTAGATAGCACTTGATTTCTTAATCAATCTTGCTCGAGATTTGGATTCCGATCGAACACTACTAGACTGATTGTCGATTGTTCCAGTCGTCATCAATTTCTTAATTTCATCAGGAAAACTTCGTCTCTGTACACATTTCAAGATTTCTCTTTCAGCAACTTGTATCTCCTTAACAGTGATCGCCTCGATGGTCGAAGCCTTCTCTTTCTCGGTCTCAGGATTCTTCCGGCGGTAGTTAGCCTTACGCAAATTTGTTTTGTAGCGCAAAATCCAGGCTACAAACTTCTTCAATCCATGCCATGATGAAAACCTGCTTAGGATCCCTTCGAGTGTCGCGGAAGCTTCACTTGGAACCATGCCGCACGCCTTGGCTTCCTTCTTCACCTCTGGGTCATCTTCTGATATCTGTTCGATGTCTGCCAGGTCTTTCGGCCACTGGTCTTCACTCTTCCATAAGAACTCCGGTCCCCGTAGCCATCTTGAGTCGTGAAGAAGCGATTCTGTTGATAAACCCCTGGATGCATCATCGGCTGGATTTTGCTTGGACTGCACGTGTTTCCACTGAGACGGTATCTATCCGTCATGAATCATGGCAACTCTGTTAGCTACGAATGTGTGAAATCTTTTATCATCATTCTTTATATACTTCAGTACGGCGGTGCTGTCGGTTCAGAATGTAGAACCGTCGATGGGGAGCTCAAGTTCCCTTTTCATCATTGTGTCTAAATTGACGGATATCGAGGCCGCAGCTAACTCGAGTCTGGGAATTTTTATTTCCTTGAGTGGTACTACTCGGGACTTGCAGATCAACAGGGCACAACTGATGTTGCCGTCAGAGTCCACCAATCGGAGGTAGGATACAGCTCCATAACCATTACTCGACGCGTCAGAGAAGTGATGTAGTTGGCTCGTCACGACGTCGCTGCAATCTTTAGGCTTTAGCCAACGGTCAACGGAAAGACGAGACAACTTTCGTAGATCGGTGAGCCAGTTGTACCAACGTTTCTGGCACTCTTCAGGTATGGTGTCATCCCAGGCCAGCTTTCTTCGGCATAGCTCTTGCAGAAGAACCTTGGCAGTTAACACGAATGGTGAAGCGAGACCCAAAGGATCATAGATAGAGCTTACCACTGATAGGATACCGCGTCTGGTAAGAGGCTTCGGCTTTACATTGATAATAAATTCAATTTTATCTGACTGAATATTCCATTGAATCCCCAATGCACGTTCGCTTGGCAGTTGCTCAAAGTCAATTTCTTTCACTGAAATAGCTCTTTCGCTTTGTGGAATGGACTCTATCACCTTTCGCGAATTGGACAACCATTTCGTGAGGCGAAATCCGCCTTCCTGCAGTAATTGGTTGAGTTGGGCTGCCAAAGAGATTGCGCTTGCTTCTGTCTTGACGGATTTCAAACAGTCATCAACGTAGAAGTTACGTTTGACCGTTTCAGTAACCTCTGGATCAAACTTCTCTCTATTATCTTCGGCCGTCTTGAGTAATCCGAAACTAGCGCTGCTTGGAGAAGATTTCGCACCAAACAAATGAACTTGCATTCGGTGATCCTTCGAGTCTTGATTAAGGTCGTCATCAGGTCACCAAAGAAATCTTAAAGCATCGCAGTGGTCAGGGGGTACTCTCACTTGAAGAAACATGGATTCTATGTCGGCCATCAATGCAACGCGTTCTTTTCGAAACCTGATCAACACACCAACCAACGAATTTGTTAGGTCGGAACCCTGCATCAGCTTATCGTTGAGTGAAACGCCACGGTACTTGGCAGCACAGTCAAATACCACTCGTATCTTTTTAGGCTTATGGGCGTTGATCACTGGGTTGTGGGGCAGATACCACGGACGGCCATCTCGACGATCAATTTCTCCTTCTTGCACCGTTTGGGCAAATCCCTTGTGAATCAAGTCCTCAATGACTGCCAAGTATCTTTTGAACAGTTCCGGATCCTTGAGAAACCTCTTCTGCAGAAGACTTAGTCGGTGCAGAGCCATGGATCTGTTATTCGGCAATTGAGGTGGAGTGTCTCTCCAAGGTAACGCTATTTGATAGTGGTTATTCTTCAGTTCCACTGACTGTTCCATAATGGCGGTAGCTTTGTGGTCTTCGTGGGACATTCCTAGTTTGCTCTCGATATTTTCGCTAAACTCTCTGTTACAGAAGCTCTGGAACTGCTGGTCCAAATCGTGGTCTGTCTTTATGAAGTTTGCCGTATGCTTCTTTTCTCCACCGTTGCATCCTAGTGGTCCATTTATGGCCCACCCAAAACAGGTTCTGATCGCACAGGGTCCACCATCCTTGCTCTCCTTGAACTCTTTCGGCTCTAGCGCCTTGATGTTGTCATTCCCTATGAGCAGACCGACTGGAACTTCTAACTCTGACACTCGGACTCCACGCAGGTGAGCCCACCTGTCCACATCTTCTTGTTTCGGAATGTCCTCAAATTACACTGGTAATGACTGTACTGAGAAAACTGTTGGCAGTTCGAGAAAGTTTTCTTCTTCTAGATCAAGCAATTCAAGACTTACGACGCTGCTTTTTGTGACGATATTTTCCCTTTCCAAAGTTGTTAGGGAGAACTTGGTCTTCTTACCCTGGAGACCCAGTTCTTTCAGAAGAGTCTCGGTACAGAACGTGGAGTTAGATCCACCATCCAGAAATGTATAAGTTACCACAAAGCATCCATCCCTTCAGCCTTGACTTTCACTGGAACCACAGCAAGTCCAACCTTGGATCTGCCAGCTTTAACGGAATTGTGTGATGCTTTCCTGGTCTCAATGAATCCATTATTGACTCGACTGGTTGATTCTTGGTTGACATCCTCAGATTTCACATCATCGGTAGTGGGTGATGGAGAATGCAGGAGTGTTGCATGTTTTCTCCCACAGTCAGCACACGCCGTGCCCCTTCTGCATTCTTTTGCGCGGTGGCGTGGAATCAAACAATTAAAGAAGAGTCCTTTCTTCTTAGCAAACACCATTCGTTCATCATAGGACTTATCTTGGAAGGTTTTAAATTCTTCCAACTTGTGGGGGCTGTAACAAAGGATACATCTAATAATTGGCTTTTGGTTTTGAAATTCATTGTTCTCTGTGCTCTCATCAGTTCTCTGGCCATCTTCATCAACTAGGGCTGCAAAACTGGAACGTTTAGATTCACTATGGGGGGATCTATTCTTGTCAGTATCTTTGTCTTTGGTGTCACTTGAAATATCACCAAATACGGGCTTCTCTTTCAACAAAATGGGCGATGTCATCAAGTGTTATTTGCCTGTTCTCCTTTTCACTGATGTTGTCAGCACTAAAACGCCACCTTCTCCTAGCGTCATAGGGCAAACGTTGGATGATTCCCCTCAGACAGTCAGGATTCTCAATTTTATTAATGTATCCAGTCTCCTTGAGCGTATTCTTACAGCTTGTCAGTAACACAGAAAACCTCTGTAGTGCAGCACCATCTTCGGACTTGATTGGCAGACCTCCAATTACCTTGTTGATATATGCTGATGCAATTTTGTAGTCTTGACCATATCTGCCTTTGAGTAATTTCCTTGCCTCCGAATATCCTTCCTCTGGATTCATCAGAGAACAGCTTTGCATGAGTTTCTGAACAGCCCCAGAAGTGTACTGTACCAAGTAATAAAGACGAGCACTGTTACTATCGGTCCTTGCTTCAATCAAGGTTTCAAAGGCCCTCACAAAATTGCAATATTCAATAGGGTCTCCACTGAATATGGGCATTTCAGGCTTGGGTAGCGACAATTTTAGCGAACTCCTTTGTTGTTGTCCCACTAACTCCTCAATGCACTTGGTTTGACTCTCTTGAATGGTCATGATCTTTACAAAGTTGTCTTGTTTCATAAATGACTCATCTAATTCTACCTCCTTCTTGACCATTCTTGGGGGGAGAGCGTTATCTTGATGTTCCATCATGCCATTCTGGTGCCCTTGCGTTGAGGGAAGAATATTTAGGTTTAACCTCTGGCTTCACTGTGTGCTCAGTCATCACTTTAATGGAATAATCGTTGGCTTTATCTGGGTAGAGTAGTTCACCATGTTCATTGGCTTCTGCCTGAGCATACACTTCTTCTCTAGCCATGCACTGGGCTAATTCCATCTTCATATTCAATAATTCTTGTTGTTGTTTAATATGAAGTTCTTCTTGTTCCATCTGTTTCTGTAATTGGAGTATTCTCTCTGCCAGCATCTGGCCTTCTTCAATCAACTTTAACTTCGCCTCAAGGGCTTTACGAGTTGCTGTCTCCTCAATCAGTTTTCCTTTCACTGAACTAGATGAGCTACTAGCCATGGATATCTTCGAAAGTTTACTTACTTTAGACACATGAGAAGCACTTACTTGGCTGATTGAATCTTCAGGTTTAATGTTTTCGTAGTCTGTCAACGTGGGGGGGGGGGGGGGTTGTCATCTTCTACTGCAATGATCCAGTGGACAATCTTCTCCTTTATTCTACAACTCGCATTAACCTCCTTTTCATAATATTGGTAAGATTCGTCAATTTCATCATCTTCGGTGAGGATATCGTGAACTTTCTTGTGGGCATCTTCAAATTTCTCCCAGGATTGTTGTAGCTCGTTTAACTTCGTCTTTACTTCTTCTAAGTAATTACTCTCTTCCTTAATTAATTCTCTAAGATCGTTTTTTCTCTTCGTCAATGCTGATTTGAAGCCAGCTCTACTTTTCTTAAGGCACTGTTTCTGATTATTGACATCGACCGCAAAGCTTTTGTCTTCTTCTTCGTAGTTGGATTCATGTTCGTCGGAGCTCATCTTATTTCCAAATCCGTTGAAATCCAATTGTCAACTCTAATGTAGCCGCCAGAACGATAACATAAGGTCAGATCAATTATAGACTGGTAAATTTTCAATGACTCGCACGTTTATTACCTTGATACACATTTCGATAGTTATTGCACAATGTTTCTAAACAAATCGATACAATACAGTGTTCTTAAACCAGATAAAATGAACAGAAATACTAAGCAGATAACAAGCGATACTTACTGACAATGTTTGGATTCTCAGGCTACTTTAAATAATTGAACTTTGGGTAGAATATCCTCAAACTAGCTTTTATGATAAACATGGCCATCCCGCCAATTCTTATTTCCTTAGCAACAAGTTAAATCCCCCAAAACGTCATGTAATCTATCATTTGGAACCTTCAAATATAACCAATCAAAACAAAAATTTCAAATCATTAGTACGGTAATTCATGGAAAACTGCGCAAAGGAAATCATTACCATGCCGGTGGTTAACTGCATTGATATATTGAAGGAAGAAACTACATAAATTCATCAAATTTTTCATCTCGTTTTACTCGTAAATACCGATTGTTTGAGGTGCTATATCTGAAACACTCAGAAGAGTGCTTCATCGGGATATCCAATTATCCAAACATCTCGAAGTTTGTTAAAAAACTCGGCTATCGCTTCATTTTTGTATATATATATATATATATATATATATATATATATATATATATATATATATATATATATATATATATATATATATATATATATATATATATATATATATATATATATATATATATATATATATATATATATATATTATATATATATATATATATATATATATATATATATATATATATATATATATATATATCTCAATGTTACTGGGAGCGCCTCGCATGGGACGTACTGTCCCGTTCGCGCTTTTCCAGGTTAGGTCTACTACTTTTTTTTGTACTTTTGTTGTAGTTTATATTGTACTATTTATTTGTTATATTTTATTTTGTACTCCTTGCTGATAGTTTACCCAATAAACTTGTTAAAAAAAGAAAAAAGGTCGATTAGTCAAGGAGAACGTATTTTTTCATGCATTGTGTAAAACACTGATTAACTCTTTTCTGTCGGCCCAGTCAAAATGGTTCAAGAAGACCGATGAATTAAGTCGTCAATCCAAAAACACGGCACATGGTAACACAAGATTAAAAATTGAAATTCGACAAGCGCCAGGCACACGAGTGCCACTCACACGCCAAATTTGATTTCATTTCATAAACAACTCTGCGATTGGTAGCATTTTGAATTTTCATGATCCTACGCGGGCGTTGATGGCCTTTTCTAGAAAAATTAAAGTTTTTCAAGCTAATTTATGATACTTAATGCTAATTTATATTAACATAATGTATCTTGTTCGGGAAATTTAAAAGCACAAGTAAAAGCCGGTTTATTGGGCTTTCGGAAAATGTATATAGCTTTCGCAACATGAGTTATGGATATTTCCAGAGATATCAATAGAACATAGACGTGGTTCAATTTTGGATGTTTTTCAACCGGACATGAGGAAAGATTAAGTAGCAATTGAATACTTTACTAATTTTTGTTTCAACAAATAACCTAGCTATGAATGTCCCGCTTTATGGCCTTTCAGATAATACATGTATATATACTTACAAAATAATCTTCACGTGCCGAAGTCACTTTGTGCTCACGAAGTCACATATAAGCAGCCTATCTCCATATTTATGTTTTGATGTTGTTTATGCACCTGTGCAGTTAAATTAATAAACTTTAATTGGATATTAGTTTCATCATCGGACTTATATATATATAGGCAAACATGACAAGCAAACAGGCCAAAAGATACAACGGCACTATCCAGAAAAGAGCACAAAGTTACTTCGGCACGTGAAGATTATTTTGTAAGTATACATACATGTATTATCTGAAAGGCCATAAAGCCGGACATTCATAGCTAGGTTATTTGTTGAAACAAAAATTAGAGTAGTATAGAAAGTGGGGCTACCAGCGCAGTTTTCAATTTTTCGTGATTCGCAACCAAAATTGAAAAATTCGCTGTTACCACCACTTTCGAGACTACTAAAACGAGACAAAATAAATTAGACTCGAAAACCATCACACGCGTTTCCCAAAATAGTTTTTCGAGTATTAGTACGTAGAAGCTGCAACTCTCTGTCGTGACTGGTCATCCTTTTCCCGAGTACAGTATGTTTAAACCTCTCGTCTAGTTCCTCACGTTCTACACTACTCTTAACGAAGAGTTGTCGTTTGAGCTCTCTAATCTGGTAGATAAATAACAACTCTTTGTTGAGTCTCGCTGTCTTTTCCTCCACTGACTCCACACGTTCTACACTACTCTTCATGGCTACAGTACTCATTAAGTTAGTATATACTCATGTCTTTAGGTCGTTTTGTAAATTATTGTAATTAGATAGCACTGTCTCCTTCATTCGGGGGTTCCCCCTCGGGGATTTCCCCTCTAGCCATATGGCTAAGTATGTGTTTACTAGTTGTTAGTCCACCTGATAACAACCCTAAACAAGGGAGGTAGGGGGATACGTATGATATAAACTTCTCTACATCTCTTTTTAGTAGCTGGTCAGTGTTCAACTCGTTTTCGAGCTTCTCAGGTGACTCTATAGCGTCGAATCCTCCTAACGCGTGGGCGAACTTGCTTATTAAAAAATCACAGAGGAACACGTTCGCTTTCTCAATTCTTTTTACCTCCCATTCTTCGTAGATCTTATTGATAACTTTAGCTGAGGCCTTTTTGAGATAAGCGATGGATTGGTCTATCTCACCGTCCTCTGAGAGTCTTCTTAGTTCGTTTTGTTTCTTATCTACGTCAGTTTGCGGAGTGTCGTCAACTTGTGGTGCGTCGACTTGTGGTTCGTCGATCACTTCCTGTTCTGCTTCTTGTATGTTTTCAACGAGTTCGTCAATTGTCTCGAGATTTTTTGTCTTACGTTTTGGCATGTCCTATACTATACGATATGTTTTGTTTTTGCGGAATAACTATTTCGTATGAGTATGGGTGTCTTAGAAGTATCTCCAATCTTGCGTACTCGTTGTCTTTCAACTGTTTTATTATTTTCTGAATTTCCGCTTTATCAACTCCGTTGAGATAATCGTCTACGATAATTTTCATATCGTTTCTGTTAGGGTTGTAGAATGTTACTAACTTTGAGGTGTTTTCGCGATATGGCTTACTAATTGAGGTTAGTTGTTGTGTTATGACTATTGTTGATAGTTTGTAATGTCTAGCGCTAAAGGCTAGTTTAACTAGTTCGCTTGTTCTGTTTTTAACGTCCTGCCCACCAGCACAGTCGTCTAATATTATTAGTGAATTGGTACCTTTATAAGTGTCAGTTACGTGTTTGAGGACTACGTTGACCTTATCTTGCTCACACTGAATAGCGATAAAGTCTGGGTCTCTCAAGTATTTCCACTCTATGTACGTTTTGTTCCACTCAAATGTTGGGCATATAAGAATGATGAAATCGAAGTGATTCATGTAGTCTTTCTCTATCATATCCAAGAGGTAGTATACGTTTTACCGCAGGCTGTCATACCAACAATCAGCATGTTAAAAGGTGTTTTCATATAGAATACTATATGTTTAGTACTGGATTGATTGTAGATCGTTGTTGATGAGGTTTACGAGACCATCGGAGAGCACGAATATTCTACACATAACGTTTGCTGTTGTGACTTCTTTATTGATTTCCATCAATATTCCTGACTGAGTGTTCACAATCTTTTTTCCAGTTGCGACTTTCACGTTATCTTCGATAGATCTAAGGTCAACAACCAAAGCGAAACCGTCTTTGTAAAACTTTTGGATAGTCATATGCTGGTCGGAGTCAAAGTTTCACCGACTCTATGTTTGGGTAGACGAATAACTCACTATCAGTTCTTGTTTTGTTTGTGAATAGTAGAACGACGGCTTTCATCGATTTTCTCGGCAGGTTAATATTCTCGTTTATGAGTGTGATTCCTTTGTCACACTCTACAGTCTTCATTAGTGTGACGTGTTCATACGATAGAGATCTACCGGATGCATATAGAGACGATACTTCGCTAGCAATCTCTTGACTCTCGATAGTTTCGTACTCTAACTCAAGGTTCTCCAACGTGTAGCCAGACACAGCTGATCCAGATTGGGCCACCATAATATCAGACGCTTTAGGTAGTGTGATTATATACCTGAAATTATTGTTCATGTTGTATGGTGCGTATAGACCGTGATCTTCTAGAATCTTGTCGATTTGAACTTTTTGTTTAGTGTCATGGATAGATAACATCAGACCATCGCTAACTTTTTGTATGTCTCCACTGGCCGCGCCACTGTCGTCCTTTGAGATTAACTTTCGAAGGTTCTCGTTTGCTATACCATATTCGACCATCTGGTCTCGCTCACTGTTAGATTTCCAGAGGTCTTTGTACGTGCCGATGACGCTTTCACCACTATTGTCGTACACGGACTCACCAGCTAATTTTATCACCAGTCTCTCAAGTAGTAGTCTCGAGAGGTTATTAAGAAACCATGATTTCACGTTCGAACTTTTAAAGTCGAATAGAAGATGGAGACTGGAGGGTACCAAGCAAGTGTTACCTTTCGTTTTCGGGATATCGATGTATAACTCCTCCCCTGGATTGGCTTTGTTAGGGTTCAGCGTTACAACATGACGGGTTCTTGTACCTTTGATGTCTGATATTTCACGACGTCTATATCCAGGAAGCAACTCTTTTTCATTAGTATTCATACTATATATTATAACACATGTTTTATTTCCTCTGTTTGTACTGATCGTAGACGAACCAAGCTAGTGCTATCGCTAGGATCCACAAATTAGACGCTAACCAAGATATGCCTGCAGCTCCCCACTTTAACACAGTCGCTACCATGTTTAGCAGTCCAGACAGTAGAGGGCCAGCCTTTGTGGCTAGATTAGCTATAGCTTTTCCTAATTTTCCAAGTGCTTGGCCACCTTTGAAGACAACACTTCTAGCGGATATTATAATCGTGGTGATAAAAGAGGCTATGGTTATTCCCAAAGCTGAGGCACCCAACCAATTTTCCTTTAAACCACTCCTTTATTTTTTGTAATCGAGTGACGTCCTCTTCTTGTTGCTCCCTGACGGTCTCGAATTCTAATTGTCTTAAGGTTACGTCCCTAGATGTCTCTAGTCCGGTTACTCTCTTCTTTAGACCTATATATTCTTCGTTTTCCTCGTTGGAGAGACCTTCTTGTGTGTCTTTTATATCGAGCTCTGTTATTCTTTCCTTTGTTTTGCCTGCTTCTTCTTGAAAGTAGTCGGCTTGTATTCTTAGAAATTGTGGTCTAGTGGTTGGATCAATTGTTTTGCTTGGGTTTGTGACGCCTCGTAGAGCACGACTTTGTTCGTCGTTTAGACCTTCTATTGATGGGTGATTAGAGTTTGTGTTAATCATCGGTTGTCCTCTACTTGTCTCGTCTCTTCCAACGACTTTATCAATAAGACTTAGGAACTGTGTCAGCGCTTCACCGTTTGCCTTTGTTCTGTTAATAGTTAAACGACCGTCTTTATCTCGCTTTAAGACGATATGTGGTTCACCTCGCTCACCATTTCTTAAAACAGGTTCGTAATTAACGTTGTTAGACCTCGTCCTTACATTTGAGTGTCTAAGTAACTCGACTACATTGTAGTCATACATATTAAGACCTACGCCATACGTCTCTGTCATAAATTGACTCAAAGCCGTACGCAAGTCGTTTTTAGGGTGGTTATAGGTGTCTACGTTTTTTAGATTATCATCTGAAGGAAACTTTGAACTTGTGACCTTCACTCTGTTGATGTTAGATGTGTCAGGGGTAATGTCCACAACCCCATCACCATCGTTGTTGAAGGAGGTTTCCTGGCTTTCTTTTTCTTCTTGCTGTTCACGCTCTTTTTCTTCCTCACGTTCTTTCTCGAGTTTTTTCATTTCGATGTCATCAAATCCTCCTTCAGCCATTATACACTACTCAATGTTTTGAATATCACTCTCTGGTATCCATGAATTGTGTTTACTGTCATAGCCAAGCCACTTAACCAAAGCCATCTTTTTACCCTTAACCTTCTTTCTCTTTAGTATCTTTTCAACTTTATATACATCGTCTTTTTTATCAACAGCTGACAACTCTTCCTCATAAAACTTACCAATGATGGGTTCCCCTTCGTGGTCCTCTATCTCGTACACGGTAGGGTCACCACGTATGACCTTTGTCACTTTGAATAGCTCCTCAGTGAAGTTAGCCTCATACCCTTTTGCAAATATGCTCTTGTACTTTGATATCCTGACAGTATCACCTACTTTAAACTTTGGTAGTGGGTAGTCACCGAAATGGTGTCCAAACAATGTCGTCCACACTTTGTTTTCGTTTTTCTTGTTAACGTCTTTAGGTTTCATTAGAATAGTACTATGTTTGGTATTGTTATAATTTTCAACGAGTTGGTATAAAATGTCAATCCACTTGTACGTTCCCTTACTGTAGAAGTACTTCCACATAGACGTCTTGAGTGTTCTGTTAAACCGTTCCACGAATGCTGCCTTTTTATCAGAGTTCGTGCTAAAGTATTTCACGTCGTGTTTCTCCAATAGATCCTTCACGCCAACGTTGTAGAACTCCTTACCATCGTCAAACTGAACCAGCTTTGGATACTCGCCAAATCTAACCTTAGCCTTCTCCAGTAACTTTGCGACAGCCTTAGTCATGTTTTCTGTGTCTTTCCTGTAGACAGGTATGGTAAACGCATACCTACTAAGGATCTCAGTGGCTGTTAGTATCCAGTAGTACCCGTTGTTCTTGTGCTTGTACTTACCCATATCAGTCCATCTGTATCTGCTCACCCAGATAGTCAACAAACGTTTGTCTAAACTTGTGTTTCTTAACAACTGGTTTGTACCTAGTGTACGTGTCTTGAGATTTTAGCCAGTCCTTTATCTTTGCCCTATTGACGTTTAGGCCGTCTTCTTGTGCCTTTTGGTACAGCCTCTCAGCAGACTGGTAACCAGTTGATGGATTATAGTAAATATCTCTTAGTTCTTGCTCTATGTCCATATACACTACATGATGTGTAAATCTAACAACACCTCACCAACGTTAATACTGTTATCGTCCTGATCTGTTATCTTGAACTCTAGTTGGTTGATGACTCCTTTGTTTATTGAGATTTTCGACCCAACACCGAAATGTTGTACAGAGCCCTTTAACGTCTGTGTGCTAGTTATTGGCAGTACTGCGATACAATCACTTCTGTCACCATTAACTATGTTCTTAGATCTGTCCACAATATTAGATGTTACTTGTAAGTGTCTCAGTCCTCTGTTAACGTTCACAACGTTGGGACTGGTTTTTGTGGTGGCTATTGTAGTGTTTTCGTCAAACCCTAAAAGTTGTCCAAATTTAAACAGTTCTATTTGTTGATCAGTTGTTATCGTACACGTCGAGTCATGTCTGTTAGTTACTAACTTGACGTCTCCTAACTCTTTCAAGTCGTCGGCGATCATTTTAAAGGTGTGGTACCCAGGGCTTAAAACGTGGTCACTACTGTTGTAAGTTATCTTGTTGTTAGCTGTGGTTACGTTAACGTAGTCCCAAAAGATGGTCGCCTCCTTCACCAATACATAAGGGTCTGAGTTAATCACTAAGATTGACTCTTGTAGGTCTATAGTTTTCGATGAACCACTAATCAATACTACCACTCTCATATAATGTATGGTATGTTATGATGGATGCGTTCAAAAGAAAGTATCCTTATGCTGACAAGAATAGGTTTTTTCTTGATGTTGACGACAATATGCATATACATATATTCTTCGTAACGAAAACTAATATTGGTGACGTTTCGATAGACTCAAGTAGGTTTAAGAGTAACCCAGAGTATACTAAGTATCTAACGATAAACAAACCAATGATAGCTAACCAAAAAGAGATAGCTAATGCTATACATGTGGCTAAGCTGAATCTAGTGAAAAAGTACCCCCACATCACTTTGAGCAAGTTTGAGTTCGATCCAACTGTCTCACAAGATGGTGAGGTTAGTGGTGTTGACATATATTTTAGAAACAACGACATCATAAGCACAAACATAACTAGTGATACCTTCAAAAACGACAAGAGTATGTGGATTTGGTTACACAACAACAAGTCTCCAAAAGGTCACGACGACAAGTTTCCAGAAATATGGCTATCTGGTGGAACTATCCAACCATTATCAAAAGGTCACAAGAACCACTGGGGACTTTGGGATGGCTATCCAACGGAAAACGTGTTGAACTACCCAGTGAATAACTTTAGAGTCTTCGTTAATCAAAAGAGCTACTTTCTCTCAAAGCTACCAATATTACAAATAACCACGTCAAAGACAAAGTCAAAGTGGGACGATAATGAGAGCTACTATAGGGTCGTGTTTGCAACGTATTGTGCAAGTTTCTGTTGTGGAGTGTCGTTACAACACTTATCACCCTCGCAAGAAGTCCACCCTGTTATCACAAGTGTGATGAGGTTCCATCTATACTTTACCATTAGAAGACTTCTCAGAAGGATGGAAGGTGGTGAGAGTATGAGATCTATAAGTAGAGAGTTTGATGCTGGAGAACTGTATGGTAAGACAGACAAGATTCCTAAAAAACATTACTACCAGGGTAAAGTCCTTGCTGATGGTACAACAGGTGAGGAGAGAGTCTTCACGATTAACGACGTTAAGAACGACTACAAACGATACGTTCCTCTGGTGTCGAATGGTCTCACCAACATTGGGAGACAATACCTAAATCAGTCTATAGAAGCCTTTGTTTACTCCACACTTGGTGCGCAAGCTAGAACACGTGTGTCAGTCGTTGGTGATTCCGCAGGCAGTCTAGAGACTCAACAAGAGTTCCGAAAGTTGGTGGAGGATAGTGTTATAAACTACGACGTGTCAACGTGGATTCTCAACATGAACAAGTCGATTAGAGACACTAACGTTGTCCAAAACCTTGCGCTATCACCGTCTACGTGGTTAATGCCAAGTAACGTTGTAATCCTCAAGAACAAAATCGCTGGGTACAACAACCTGTTGAAGACTGCTACACATAGTATGAAGTTTGGGGTAAATAGTGGGTTAAACTACACAGAAACGACGGAGGTTAAGAAAGTTCACCAAGAAGGTGGAGAACATCTGGAGACACTTGATAAACCAAAGGTGACGCATCGTCTGACGACACCAAGCGTGACACACCATGAAGGTGGAGAGCATCTGGGTACACTTGATAAACCAAAGGTGACACCAGGTAATAACACGACAGAGTTGGGTCTAGTTCTAGTGGTTTCGGCTGTGTCTGGCTATTTAGTAAGTAAATATGTGTTATAACATAATGAGTCTAAGTTATGGATTTGAGGACAGAGACTACGAGAGCGACAACATATTAAGAAGAGCGAAGAGACATCTAGACAGTGACCCTAAGTTAAGCGTTAGCGGTGGGAGGGTGTCTGGAGATATAGATATGGCGTTCAGGGCACTCAAAAACATAGCAGATCCAGAAGATGATTTGGATGCTATCAGTAAAAAAGTGTTGGAGTCCGTATACTTATCGCAATACTTTAGAACGCAGTCCTATAACGTTCTATTTGATTTTAACGTCACAAAGCACGCTGTGAGTATGGTGGAATACCACAATGGAACAAATAAAGTGAGAACCATTAGAGATAAAACAAACATGTTAGTACAATATGATCCAACGTATGGTCCTATTATTGGTGTTAACAATGGTCATAGCTTCCTATCCCCCGAACTAACTCCAATTCCACTAGAAGCTGGAGTGCACTTTAACTGTCCACGTATGCAATACTGTGACATATCCGTTGTTATGGTAGTGAGGTTAGTCACGAGGGTTTCTACGACAGATTGGGAGGCGATTATCTCAAACGATGATGGAGCGTGGGACAAATACATAGGATACAAAGGAGGTGATAAATTATCATATGGTGGTGGCGCTCCAGCAAAGGAGTACACATGCACAATCCCAAATAACATCGACACCACCAAGAGACATATGATATCAATACATTGGCGGATGGGCAACTCCTACGTTAAGGTAAACAACATAAGATCAACAGACTCAGACTTCACAGCTAATTACGAAGAGATAGGGTCTCCTTACGTAACGATCTTTGGAGTGCATCGACCAAAAATACCACTCGCACCCTATAAGTACCCGTCTTTGATAGAGTTCTACGGTGTGAGGATTGTCTCTGGCTACATGACGAGCCGAGACATAATATTAGTTGGTAGAGATATGATGAAGGAATATGACGTGAGCTAAGATATATGAGGAAGAAGTCAGTTGTTGTTTTCAATCACATATCAAAGGATATGTCAGAGGAAGAGGTGCTAGAGCTCAAACGCTTGTACGCGTACTACCACAAACTAGAAGCCTGTTACAAATGGAAATACAAGAGGTTGAAGAAAGTTAAACTATCATTAAACATGACTAGCATAGGGTTAACAACAGTGGGGATTGTAGCTGGATCGGTAACCGCTAACCCTCTAATCATTGCTTGTATTAGTGGTCCTGGTGTGATCATCCAAGGCTACTTGGCTAAATCCAATCTGACGAGTAGAGTGGAGCATTGTAAGTTCGCGCACACTAGCTATAAAAAGATACTGACACAACTAAGATCGTATCTTAGAGGTCTTCCTTACAATGAGTCAACGTTTCTCTCAGACGTTAAAGTGTTGGACGATAATGTGACTGACTTATGCCCACCAATCAATGGAATGGTGAAAAGGTACAATAAAATATATGACGATACATAAGGGGGCGCGAATCAGACCCCCCTTTAAACTTGCAACCAAACACGATACTCATATCAGAACCAGGGGTGTTTTCCGCATAAAAGACGACGAAAACTGAGGTCCCATTTTGGGACCTCAGCTTTTTGAGCGATAAAATAGACTAGTCTGACCAAGGTCCCAAAATGAGACCTTGGTCAGAGTCACTTATAATATTACACACAGTATATTATATATGACGAGCCTTGTCAAAAATTTCAGTTTTGAGAATAAATCAGTCACGACTATCAAGGAAGGAGATAACATATGGTTCTGTGGAAGAGACGTGGCAAAAGCTCTAGGGTACGAAAATACTAAATGGGCTATTAGGACCTATGTCGACGACGAATATAAGGTCAACAAGAGGTATTTAAAGGGGGGTCGGAATCAGACCCCCCTTTAAACTCACAACCACATACGGTGTACTTATCAGAACCAGGAGTCTACGCTCTAATATTTTCGTCAAAATTAGAGTCAGCCAAGAAGTTTCAAAAATGGGTATTCACAGAAGTCCTACCGTCTATTAGAAAGACAGGTCAGTACACACAATGCAACCAGTTATCAATCATGAATGAGACAGATTTACACTACGACATTGTAAAATATATTAGAGAGTACCATCCAACAATAGTCATCCCAGGGTTGGGAGAGTACCAAGACACATCTACTAAAATAATAGATGGATGGAAGAAGGGATACAGTGGTGGACAACCAGATTTGATAGTTCCACAACTACATAAGAGATACAATGGTTTTGCTATAGAGTTCAAAACACCGAAAGGTAGTGGGGTCGCTAGGAATAACAGTTGAGGGTATTAAGGAGACTAAGATCACAAGGGTACAACACATTACTATCCTCAGACCAACACGAGGTGATACATTTCATAGAAACATATATGAGAGACTCTAGAGTTCTGTGTGAGTACTGTAATAGGAGATTAATTAAGAGTGAAACCACACTGTCTAATCACCAAAGATACTTTCATCGAATACTCTATCTGTGAGACGACCTGAAAGATAATCTGTGAGACGACCTCACAGTCATCTGTAACAAGACACCACGTATGGTATAGATGACTGACAGTGAGTCCGTACCTATTATAACGTCGACAACAAGGGTCAAAGACCCTAAGAGAGTAGAGGCAGGCAAACGGTTGGCTGGTATATCTAAAGCAGCCAAAGAGAGGAAGATGAGAGAGAGAGTCACAAGTGAGGACGATAGTTTTAACTACGGATACATCATAGGCACTATAGGAGTGGTAATAGCCGCTGGTTCGCTGTACTACACGATTAGGCAAGACAAACAAGTAGTGACCGAAGAGCCTAAGACTGTTGTTATAAAACCATCACGTAAACTCGACAGCTTTGATTAAAACATGTCGTATAATATATGGCATCAATAGACAGAAAAGAACTGATGAACGAGCTATACGACGCAGCCCTTGTGACTGCTGGAGCCGTAGCTGTATCCACGGCGTCGAAGAAAGTACTAAAAGAACCGTTAGGCACTCCCGAATCAGTGAAGGGCACCCTCAAGTTAGCAACTGCTGTAGGTGTCTCAACGCTACTCGTTAAGTGGGCACAGAGTAAGAAATACTTACCTGTAGACCCGTTCTCAAAATAATCTAACGTAATACATAATGGCTAGCTTGGTAGCAGGAGGGTTGTTCAACGCTATAGCGTTCGCAGGAGCTGGATTCCTATTCAGTAAGCTAAACCATACAGGCTACGAGATAGAGATAAAGAGACACAACAAAGCATTGGAGAGTCTTGCTATAGCTAAAGAAAAGTTCTATGAGAATGAGATTAGTCAGAGAGACAAAATTCAGGAGTTAAGACAACAACTGTCAGATGCTAACGCAGACATAAACGACACAAACCACGCTCTGGATCAACTAAGACAAGTACTGACGATACAGTACGATGGGAAGACATTTAGTAAAGAGCCTGAGTTGTCAGACTATTACAAACCCTCAGATGAGATGAAAGAGTACCAAATGGTATTCGTTGTAGTTGTTGGACTACCTTTAGGTCACTTAATATACAGAGTAGTATAATGAGCACCACTTTGAAGGAGATGGCTATGGAATTTAATAAAAAGCGTAACTTGACAGAGACACTCTCTTACCAAACTCGTCAGATAGAAGAGTTGGAACAACTACTGTCAGACGCTCTAAAACAGGTCACAACAATAAAGTGTGAGTGGGAGACACTAACCGACAACCACAAAGTTACTACACTATAGTCTAAAGATATAGATAGTGTGGTAACTTAGATGGTTGACGAACGTACGATGAGAATGTTCCACGCTGGGTATACATTGGATGAGATTAAGACATCAAAAAAGTGGAGTGGTACTACATTAGGGTACACATTGGACGAGATCAAGAACGGAAGTAGGGACGCAACAGCAAAAAGTGGTACGACACCACATACTGTTACGAGTGTAGTAACCACAGAACCCAAATCGAAGATGGTGTATTTAGTTGTAACAGGTGTGGAGAGACTACCTATGGACGCGTTAGAAACTTTGTACCTAACATTTGGATGCACAAGAAATCGGCTCATAGTTACAGTAAGTGGATAGAGAGAATGCTGACCAGTAAAAGACTAGTTAACGAGAGTGACATACCAATAGTGGTCAGTGATTTTATAGAGATAATATGGTCTCTTAAAAGAAACAAGTTGATTGTCAAAAATATATCAAAATATATTTTCTATGTCATAAGAATATGCTCTAGAAAAGGTGTGGAGTTGAGAGGTAGTTTTAACGACCTCAAACCTGGTAAGGTCAAGGTGCGATTCGAGCACAACCTGTATAGCGTAGTATACAAGGATCTAGGTTGGGATGGGATAGGAGATCCATACTACAACGAGTGGATAAATAAAATATATAGTAATATATAATGGCAAGACCAAAAATTTATAAAACAAAAGAAGAAGCTTTAAGAGCATCCAGAGCGCAAACCAAAGAGTGGATGAGAACTCACAAGTGGGTGTGTGAGACATGCGATCAGTCATACCACGTGACCTCTAAATACAAACACATCAAGACTAGAAAACATTTGAGAAACCTAAGCAGCTAGTTCCGGACTACTTTGTAATGTCCATACGCATAGCTAGATACACCGGCTGGTAGTATATGTCGTTTGTCGTCAAAGCAGCTCAAGGATATCTTATTTATTTCATAGCTTCCTAGTCGGTGGCTCTTGCTACGAATAGTTTTAATTATGTGAGACATTTGCTCACCATTTGTTAAGACACTTTTATAGTTGTCATGTCTTATATTATTTCTAATGGTACTCTTCTTGATACCTTTAGCAGTCTTACCACCTTTTCCGTCCTCTTTTATGTAGCTATACATTTTCGACCTTAAACCAACGAACTCAACGATTGGGACTCCTAATGTCTCATCCTTCATTTTACCAATAACCTTCTTGTTAGTTGGGTCGAAGTATGGAGATGACTTATCATATCCACTAAAGTCGAACACTTCCTTGTTAGCGTGCATGTCTTTGTACACGTCCTCCGTCTCAATCTCATACATTAGACTATCCGTGTCTGTGAATAGTAGTTTGGCTTTGTTGCCATACTCCTTTTTGACGTTATTGTAGTGGAAGTCGTACATCAACGTCTTCGATAGGTCTAGAATACACATACCTACATATGCTGGTCTATTTAGAGTTAGTGTCTCTTTGATCTTGTGAACTGCTACCAAGTTATTGTCAAATATCGTACTGCTTACAAAGGTTGGTTTCGACGTTAGTTTCTTCAGTTTTTCCTCGTCTGTTACTAACTCCACATTCACACGCTTTCGTAGATTCTCCATAGTCTTTCCAAACACACTATTATTCATAAGTTTGAAAAAGTCTTTCTCAAAGTCATTCTTTGCTTGGGTTCTCTTGTCCGTATTAAAGTCGATATATTGCTTGAGCCATGGTGACTGATCGAATTGAAGTACTCTATGTACCTTCTTAACCTTCATTCCCAAACTCTTGTATAATTGTAGGTTTCTATAGTGAACGACGTACTTACTCTTGTCGTTTAGGTTAGGCACAAGTTTCGCAACCTCTCCTACAGATATCTTAAACTTATTTTGGATTGTCTTACAATAGTTTGACAACATATCACTACTTAATTTCATCCTCTCAGGGGCTAAAGGATAGTCGTTGTGAAGATCGTTCAACTCCTCTGGGTACTCTAAATCAACCTCAAGTATCAACCCCTTGTCTGAGTCGTTGTTATATTTGTCTAGATTGTTGATGTTAAAACCTTCGACCCACTCAAACCCACCAGTCGGTAGATACTGAGACATAGCCCAACCATAAAGGTTATTAGCGTCTAGATACAATATGTATTTCGATGGCTTGCTACTATTGTAGTCCTTCATATATTTGTTATTAGCCTTACTATATCTATGTGTTATACAGGAGACACCACCCCGCATTCCTTTCTCAATAAATTGAAACATATCAATGTTAGTCATCAACTTTAGTTCCACTCCTGTCATCTTTAGAGCAGCGTCCCACGATAGTCCAGGTGATGTGAAGTAATGGCAAGGATCTAATCGGTAGTGCTGTTTACACGTTCTTCTAAAGTTCTCGAACACGTCAGCTAGTAGTAATACGTCAGACTTTAGGTATAGATCGTGGTACTCACCCATACTCTCCACACCCATTGTCTTCCACACTTCTTGCGCGTGCTCGTAGTCTGTGTCTGACACATGCTCGTCGTTTAGGATGCTGTAGAAACTCTCCTTTGATGGCAACTCAAGTTCGTTAAACTTATCGAAACTATCCATATAGTCATATGGGTACACACCTTTTCGCGACACCAACTCTAGCTCCTCACCTTGAAATAGTTCAGACGTATACTTGAGACAGTCCTTTGGTAGGTTGTTCACTAGGTTGGCTAGACTAGAGCTCATGAATTGGAAACTATCTAGAAACACTAGATGTTTACCTAACATGAATGCCATATATTTCTCCATATTATTTGGTATGACGTTGATTTTCTGACCTATCTTGCCTATCTCTTGCATTATGAAGTGGCTATCGTATCCTCTTAGATTATGAAATATGACAGGTATCTTATCAGTCAGTCTATAGTTCCTATTACATAACTGATGTGCTGAACCTCTATATTTACCAGTGATATGACAATGATCTCTAACTCTCATGTCTCTCCTTTTATATTTTCCACCACAAATATGACATTTAGTCGCTTCCTTGAAGTTAACCTTGTCATCTCTGGTCATCACCATGTCCTTATTAAAATGCTCCTTTCTGACTTTCTTGCAGTATTTAACCTCCTCTAACATCTTTTTCATGAACTTCCTAACCGCGTTCTTACCTCGAAACATCTCTACTGGTTTACTATATTTATCATCGTAACAGCACACTACTTTGTACCCATACCCACAGTCCGTGTGTCTTTGGTACTCGCTAGTGTATGATCCTGTAAGTGGTGTCACATTGTCGACCTTCTCTGTGATAGCCTCGAAGTCTGCGTATATTACGAATGGTACCTCTAATTGTTTGTGGTAATTTTCGTACTCAAGAGTGCTATCTTCTTCATCTGGCATCTTGATCGCTTGCTTACCATTTACCACCATACAAACCTCCTTATGTTTCTCTAAAATCTCACTGGTAGTAAAACATTGAAGACAGTACCTACAGAAACTCTTGCGACACTTGTGTTTAGACTGACCACACATAAACCTACAAAAGTCTTTGATGTACACGTAGTGTCGTTTAGCACCATTCGTTATTAGCAGTACGTCCATATGATCCTCGAACTTCTCCTCAGAAACATAGATAGGAAATGTCTGCTTGTTCTCATACCCAAACACGCTGATACTAATACCGTTCTGCCTCTCTATCTTGTTGTACTGTTTTGTATCTACTGGAAATCTCACTCCATCATAATTGACAGAACCCACGTTCTTCTTGTGCTTCGACACTCTTTGTGGATCCTTTCCCACAGGACACTTATGCAACACATGACACCACATAAAACACTTATCATCGTTGTTCCTTATGTTGACTAAACCTTTCGACGCATTCCTCAACTCTAATGGTAGCTCGATATAACTCGATCCTTTAAGAGGCTTGTACACTACCACGTTAATGAAATGATCATTAATTTTGTCCACAACCCACCCAGACCCTTCTGACAACCACACAGTAATGTAATTCATTATCTCCTCACTAGCTTGTCTTGTAGTCCCACTAACATCAACATTACTAACCACTGTTTTGATCACACTATTGAAGAAGGCTGTCTTAAACATAGACTCTCCGTCACCAATTTGTTTCTCTAGAGTCATTTTCAATGTCTCGGAAAACTTTAAACCTTTCAGTTTCTCTAACTCTCTCTGTAAAGTCGAGCCCACTACTCCCCTAGTCTTGACTAGTTGTTTTAATGGATCCTTATTGTCGATCACCTCAACACTATACGATTTGGTATACCCCTTAAGAGCGACTCTCCTTTGTACAACATTAGGAGGAAACAATCTATCTAGCCTTCTAAACTTTTCTTCAGTGGCTCTAATATTTCGCATCTTTTCAACCTCACTAACAGTAGGAAACAAACTACCTAGCCTTCTAAACTTCTCTTCGGTGGTTCTAATATTTCGCATCTCACTTACTTTGTTAATGACATTTTGTCTAGACGCTCTTCTAATAAGATCCATCCACTCATACCCCAATGCTTTAGCATCAGCTAGATAGCCGGACATCCTTTTAAAAAAACTCATCTTAATATTCGGTATAACTAGATTACCAGAACCCATAGCAGGATCACGTGCACCACCACTCGATTGTGTACCACTACGAGCGACATTACCACCCACAATAGGGTTACGTTTACGTTCAGACCTTCTCATAAGAGTCGTTTTATTATTTAATATAGCCAAGTCTTTAGACCCTTTCGAATCATGAGCCCCACTCAACTCACGAGTTGGAATAAAACCCATACCAGGATCACGCGTAACATTACTTGACATAGTCTTGTCACGAGCGACATCCCCACCCACAGAAGCCTCACGGCTAGACACCTCACTCTGTAGCCTACTAGTTGACACACGTCTCATAGGCTCCAAACCATGTGACACATCGTCTATTAGTAGTCTCGAAAGTGGGGTTAACAGCGAACTTTTTCCATTTGAATGTCTCA
Organism: Chrysogorgia sp. JL179-B06; assembly: GCA_035772405.1. Taxonomy (NCBI): domain Eukaryota; kingdom Metazoa; phylum Cnidaria; class Anthozoa; order Scleralcyonacea; family Chrysogorgiidae; genus Chrysogorgia; species Chrysogorgia sp. JL179-B06. The sequence continues at coordinate 1,083,132 of JAYKKM010000215.1, read as the reverse complement.
ACTTCTCTGGAGAACGCAGCACTTTTTCTGTTTTTGGATTCCACATATTTGCTCGAGAGATATACGTGGAATCCAAAAACAGAAAAAGTGCTGCGTTCATCAGAGAAAAAAGTTGAGACATGAAAAATGGAAAAAGTGCGCTGGTAGCCCCACTTTCTATACTACTTATTAGTAAAGTATTCAATTGCTACTTACTCTTTCCTGATGTCCGGCTGAAAAACATCCAAAATTGAACCACCTCTTAGTTCTAAGAGCATTGAGACTATTGTATAATGCTCATAATACGTCTTTATTATTATTATTATTATTATTGATATCTCTTGAAATATCCATAACTGTTGCGAAAGCTATATACATTTTCCGAAAGCCCAATAAACCGGCTTTTACTTGTGCTTTTAAATTTCTCGAACAAGATAGATCATGTTAATATAAATTAGCATTAAGTATCATAAATAAGCTTGAAAAACTTTCATTTTTCTAGAAAAGGCCATCATGCACGCCCGCGTAGTATCATGAAAAATACTACCAATCGCGCAGTGTTGTTTATGAAATGAAATCAAATTTGGCGTGTGGTCGAGTGGCACTCGTGTGCCTGGCGCTTCTCGAATTTCAATTTTTAATCTTGCGTTACCATGTGCCGTGTTTTTCGATTGACGACTTAATTCATCGGTCTTCTATGAACCATTTTGACTGGGCGGACAGGAAAGAGTTAATCAGTGTTTTACACAATGCATGAAAAAATACGTTCTCCTTGACTAATCGACCCTTTTTTCTTTTTTTAACAAGTTTATTGGGTAAACTATCAGCAAGGAGTACAAAATAAAATATAACAAATAAATAGTACAATATAAACTACAACAAAAGTACACACAAAAGTAGTAGACCTAACCTGGAAAAGCGCGAACGGGACAGTACGTCCCATGCAAGGCGCTCCCAGTAACATTGATATATATATATATATATATATATATATATATATATATATATATATATATATATATATATATATATATATATATATATATATATATATATATATATATATATATATATATATATATATATATATATATATATATATATATATATATATATATATATATATATATATATATATATATATATATATATATATATATATAGTAAAAAAGTAGAGTGCTGCGTAGACAGTGTTTTGAATATATAGCAAAGTGAAAAGGTGGTAAACTGCCAAGAATTTAGTGAAGAGATACTGACGTTTCGAGTGGAGCCCTTCATCAGAGTAAGACGAGATGAAATGAAATAAATAGGGCTTATATATATATATATGCCAAAAGGGTGTCACAAGTAGAAAGTAGCCAATCAAATGCACGGGAGATAAACAAACTAATAATTAATGAGATGGGAAACGTTAGATCATTTGCTATTTTTAACAGTCGATCAGCAAGCAGACTGAGGGGGCGGGAGAAATTACAGGTCCAATATTGAAGGGGTTAGGCGATAATATTAGCAAAAGAAACAAAAACTTGAAAAGGAATGAAAGTGCATACGCGAATAATAAAAAATTAATAATAATAAAGGTTCCAAGCAAACTAAAATAACCAAAAACTTGTAGAAATTAAATAAAAGAAAAACGTTCGTTAAGACCAAGAGGATGTGTGGTGGCTTGCGGTTATCGTTGCCACCGGAGATGGGAAGGATGGTACATACTTTCATGTCTGAAACCAAATGGTTGGAGCTGTTTAAATGGCGGGCTACAGGTTTGTCACCATCATTGATCCTCACGGAACGAAGATGTTCAGCAAACCTGTCTGAAAGACGTCGCACAGTTTCACCGATGTAGATTTTAGGGCATTTATCGCATGAAATGCAATAAATTATGTTGGTGGACGTACATGAAAAAGCATGACGGATTGTGTGGTCGAATTTGGGGGCAGTAATAACTGTAGTGGGATTGAGAAAGCGCATGTGTTACAGCGGGAACGGCCGCAAGAAAATGTTCCCGCTGGTGCCGAGGTATTTTGTTTAAGGGCACTATGTACTAAGGAGTTTTTCTTTGATCAGCGCACTAATTTAGAACCCTCCACAACCACGTTACTCCGCTTAGCAGAACTAGTGCTTACCCTTAACAATTTTTCGTTTGATGGTGAACATTATCAACAAATAAGTGGTGTTGCGATGGGCACCAAAATGGGTCCAAACTATGCTAACTTATTTGTTGGTTATGTTGAAAAACAGATCTTTGAACAATATACGGGTCCCTTGCCTGATTTTTTCGGAAGATTTATCGATGACTGTTTAGGAACAGCGTCGTGTTCACGTGTCCTTTTAGAGCAGTTCATCAACTTTGTTGATGATTTTCATCCTGCTCTGAAGTTCACGTGGGAAATCAGCGAGACCTCTGTGTCGTTCCTTGATATTTTAATTTCGATTAATGGTGATTCGCTGAAAACGTCGGTCTCGTACAAGCCTACTGACTCCCATAGTTATCTTCTATTTTCATCCTCTCATCCCAACCACACTAAGCAATCCATCCCTTACTCTCAATTCTTGCGTCTTCGCCGCTTATGTAGCGACGACCAAGATTTTCAAGCCAAATCAATGGAAATGAGATCTTTTTTTGTCCAACGTGGTTACCCTACCAACCTTTTAGACCTCGCCGTTCAGAAAGCTTTTCTCGTCCCCCGTTTAGACGCCCTTGAACCATCTTTGGAACGAGTTTCAAACAATAAAATTCCTTTAGTTCTAACATTTCATCCTTTCAATTTTAAAGTTAAACATATTATTAATCGGAATTTTTACATTTTACAAAATGATCCTGAGACGTCAGCCATTTTCACCGACAACCCTTTGGTATCTTTTCGCCGTAATAAAAACATTCGTGACTCCTTAGTACATAGTGCCCTTAAACAAAATACCTCGGCACCAGCGGAACATTTTCTTGCGGCCGTTCCCGCTATAACACATGCGCTTTTCTCAATCCCACTACAGTTATTACTGCCCCCAAATTCGACCACACAATGCGTCATGCTTTTTCATGCACGTCCACCAACATAATTTATTGCATATCATGCGATAAATGCCCTAAAATCTACATCGGTGAAACTGGGCGACGTCTTTCAGACAGGTTTGCTGAACATCTTCGTTCCGTGAGGATCAATGATGGTGACAAACCTGTAGCCCGCCATTTCAACAGCTCCAACCATTTGGTTTCAGACATGAAAGTCTGTGCCATCCTTCCCATCTCCGGTGGCAACGATAACCGCAAGCGGCAAGAGAAGCGTCTCATTTTTAAACTTGGCACCACACATCCTCTTGGTCTTAACGAACGTTTATCTTTTATTTAATTTCCTACAAGTTTTTGGTTATTTTAGTTTGCTTGGAACCTTTATTATTATTTTTTTATTATTCGCGTATGCACTTTCATTCCTTTTCAAGTTTTTGTTTCTTATGCTAATATTATCGCCTAATCCCCTTGAATATTGGACCTGTCATTTCTCCCGCCCCCTCAGTCTGCTTGCAGATCGACTGTTAAAAATAGCAAATAATCTAACGTTTCCCATCTCATTAATTATTAGTTTGTTTATCTCCCGTGCATTTGATTGGCTACTTTCTACTTGTGACACCCTTTTGGCATATATATATATATAGATAAGCCCTATTTATTTCATTTCATCTCGTCTTACTCTGATGAAGGGCTCCGCTCGAAACGTCAGTATCTCGTCACTAAATTCTTGGCAGTTTACCACCATTTCACTTTGCTATATATATATATATATATATATATATATATATATATATATATATATATATATATATATATATATATATATATATATATATATATATATATATATATATATATATATATATATATAATATATATATATATATATATATATATATAATATATATATATATATATATATATATATATATATATATATATATATATATATATATATATATATATATATATATATATATATATATATATATATATATATATATATATATATATATATATATATATATATATTATATATATATATATATATATATATATATATATATATATATATATAATATATATATATATATATATATATATATATATATATATATATATATATTATATATATATATATATATATATATATATATATATATATATATATATATATATAGATATATATATATATATATATATATATATATATATATATATATATATATATATATATATATATATTTATATATATATATATATATATATATATATATATATATATATATATATATATATATATATATATATATATATATATATATATATATATATATATATATATATATATATATATATATATATATATATATTTATATATATATATTATATATATATATATATATATATATATATATATATATATATATATATATATATATATATATATATATATATATATATATATATATATATATATATATATATATATATATATATATATATATATATATATATATATATATATATATATATATATATATATATATATATATATATATATATATATATATATATATATATATATATATATATATATATATATATATATATATATATATATATATATATATATATATATATATATATATATATATATATATATATATATATATATATATATATATATATATATATATATATATATATATATATATATATATATATATATATATATATATACATATATTAAAAATTGCGACAATTATACGTACAAGGGACCATGTACACGGGATTTCCACGTCAAATTCTGAGTTATATAAATTATGATATTTTTCTTTGAGGAAACGTTTAAAAGAGGAGGGAATGGAAAAACAAATAGGGGAAACTATACGATAAAATAAGTAGATTGAAAAGTGGTGTATTTTCATAGAGAAACTTTAAGAATGAGGCTTGGGTTTTGTGTAAGTCGTGTGCGGCCATTATACTAGTAGCAAAAGAGACAAAATCGCGGACGTTCAGGTGCGTATGTCCATATAGAGCATTATAAAAAATACTAAGTCCTTAATTTCTCTTTCATAACATAAATGGAGCAGGTTGAGGGGTCAAACGCCTGTCTGTAGGGCATTTCGCCTAATTTGGATTTCAGAATCCTACCTTCGATTTGAGCATAGTGTACAATTTCCGAAGGGGACATTACGTGGATTGCGTAATCACGCTTAAGTTGGTTTCAAGAAGAGACCGTTTTATCAGGGTTTTTTTAGCCTTTGTTTGGTGTATTAACAAGAAAAAGCAAAACAGTTTGTTTACTCTACTAAATCGTTATTTGACGTTATCGTTATAAGACAAAGTGAAAGTTATGACATTCAGTATGTTGAAAAGAAAACATTAAATACCAAAGGCAATTGATGATCCAGGCGGGTAACGTAATCTTAAAATGAATATCAAAGCCCAGCAAAAAAACACAAAGTAACGCCATAAATTAAGGTACGCATGCAACATCTTCAGAGAATGATAAAGTAATGATAAATGACAAATATGTATTATATATATATTTGTCATTTATCATTACTTTATCATTCTCTGAAGATGTTGCGCTAAGCGACGAAACGTTAGACTCTATTAAATTTTACCTTAATTTATGGCTTTACTTCATGTTTTTTGCTGGGCTTTGATATCAGTTCATTTTAAGATTACATTAAATACCTATATCCCTGAAATATAATTTCAGTCTGATTTACAGCCTCATTATAGCGAGCTGGAGTTTGTTCGTATAAAAAAACATAAATGCGATAGCTAGTTAAAAGAACCAAACAATTGCAGGTGTAAGGCTACGGTTATACGTACACGTCATGGATGTTGGCAGGCTTTCCCCATCGTAAATGGTGCGTAGGATTTCTAGATGGGTATACGTAGACTCTCGCGAGAAAAGTCTGACTCGTAAAACTGAACAACGGTGGCCAGCTCATTACTGAAATCTTCACCAGTCACAGTTTTGAGCAGCAAACTTTCACAGGCAGAATGAATTTTGTAGTCTTCCTGATCAAAACGCGTTTTAATGCACGATGATGTCACAAGATCCAGAGCTTCGTAATACACCGTCCGATAATGAGCTTCGACTGTTGTTGGAAATTCAGCTTGCGCAGTACCACTGACATATTCTTATATTCTACGTGGAGCTTTTCTTCTTCGTGGCAGTTGTGGTTCATTCACTCCTTTGCTCTCACTCTCTGCGACTACTCTCTGCCAAAATAAATGGAATGAATCGTCGTTCCGTATGCTATCGAGAGTCTTCACGGTCATAATCGGCAATTGCTTGAGCTTCACATGCTGATAGATCCTTCATCTGGAGGGTGGTGCTTAGGGCATCTGCATGCTTCAAGTTCGAGCACCCAATGACAAGCCAAAATAGAAGTATTTGAGAACCTACACCTTGCACACGATCTTTTGTTTCGGTATTAGTGTACTCTTCTAATGACCATCCCACAGCTGTGTTAGTTCCTCATAGTTGTTTATTATACTATGCATTGAGTCGGCGCGGACAGTCCAGCGTGTCGGACAGAGTCGTCGTATGTTACAAAAAGCTTCGTCGCTGGTGTTTTTTATTATTGTTTCCAGATGTGCGTCTCGTTTTGGGGAACATTTTACCAGCTTGGTAATTTCATGGGTCGTCTCTAAGGCATTCTTCACAATCTTAGTTACACTGCTTAATAATAACAATCCATTTGAAAAATACACGCACACTTTGCGCGCAGACGTTTTGTTTAATTGGAGAATTAAATGGAGAATTAAATTTCACAAAAACGGGGTTTCATTCAAAAACTATAGCCGTTTTACTGAAACCTTTTTGAGCTGTTTTCTGGCTCTTATTTTGTTCAAACTACAGCAAAAGGCTGGAAAACTGATGTGACTTCCCTCGATAGTGCAGACACACGAAAAATACACCACTCGGTTCCTCAAGTGTATCGTATACATGGATACTACGAGTATTTTGGTTTCTGCAGGTTACTTTAGGGCTAGCGCAGCGTGTTTATTCTAAATAAAGATTTCACTTTATACTATTGCTAGACTTTGATTAGCGTGAATTCCTCAGAGAAATAACGTTAGGTTGCCGCACTAAAATTGAAGTAATAGAAAACATTTTCTTATAATTTTTTAAACAGGAAATATGAAGACTATTTCAGTATTTCTCGCTTGTTTGGCATTGGTCGCGAGCAGCAGTTTTGCAGCTGATATGGGTATGTATATATAGTTTCTAGATAAAGGGAGGTGCATCATGGGTGTAAACTAGAATCATATGGAATGCAGAGTGCATTTTTTTTGCAATTATTTGTACTGGAATATACCGGCGGAGAATTATAGCGTCGATAGATTAGTCAGTTATCGTCTTATGATGGGAGGATACAAAGTGTGCTTTTGCTTTATATATAAACCAGAACCAGTTGCGAAAAATGCAACATCAAGGCCTTCCTGCTGGAATTGAACCCGCGACCCTGCGATGCAGTGCTCTGACCACTGAACTATAGAGGCCGTTTGCAAGAGCCTAGTAACCGCGAGTACGTTCTGTATATATGTGGCAATGCCTAGAGAAGAATTGGCTGTATTACAGCCATCTAATGTTGACCTACTCGCAGCGAGTTGCGATCACGATATTGCGATGGCTGCAGGATAAGAGGCTCAAGACATCTAATCAGGGCCCGCGCAAAGAGTTTTAAAGTAGATGCGCTAATTTCAGCGCGAGAAACCTCTAGGGCGGCGTGCCCCCCCCCCCCTCCCCAATTTTTGAATTCTGCATTTCCTGCATTTTGAAGAACGTTTTAACAGAAAAATATTAAGATCATAAAATGACAAACCATATTTTTAGTCTATCTCACTAATTGAATTTAATAACTATATTCCTTCAAATGCAGCAATCGAGATTCTAGCGTAAATCGACAGCCCAACGTAAATAATTCAAAAGCTAAACACAACAATCGATTTTTCTAAACAGATTGTAACTTAACAATACTTTTATAAACACTGCGCGCATATGTTAACCTGCGATCATGCGTTTCTGGGGCGGAGGGGAAGGGAGGGGAGGGGAAAGGGAGGGGAAAAGGGAGAGGGGAGAAAAGAAACGCCTGATACAAATGTTGGTTGAGTGGCTTTCCTCCCTTTGACACACCCACTTTAAATCGAGCCAATCAAAATACGCCGGAAGTTCAGACTTTCGTTTTCTTGAGACCTGTAAACCCGCAAATCATTGCAAATATTCTCTCCAAGATCATACACAGATGAGAGATCAATCATGAAGACGGAATGAACAGCCGAAGAACAGGGAAATATTATTATGCGGTGTTGACATTCATCCCGTGAAACTCTGTAATATTTATCATTATATGAAACGTGTTTTTGTCTGATTAAAATCAATTCTGTATCGAAATGATCACTTGAATCTGGCGATTCGAACGCTGTAGGTTTCGACTACTTAAAATGTGAAGATCATACACAGATGAGAGATCAATCATGAAGACGTGAGAGATCAATCATGAAGACGGAATGGACAGCCGAAGAACTCGGTAAATAATTTTTAAATAAAATCATGTTCAATCACTTAAACCAGAACAACAAGAGTGCGCATAAGAAGACTAATCTGTTGTGGTGAAGACGTTCTGGCGGTTTTACCCACTGGTTTTGGGTTATATACCAGCTTATTCCGAAGATGTACGAAAATTTGCACTTCCAGGCGTTTACTCGGGTTACTGATGAGAAACTTTTAGAAGTAATGTAGTTGCGTGGGCCAGAACTGTGAGAGCAGTTGTAGCAAGATTGATGAGGGGACAAAGAAAAATCACGCAGTCGAAATTTAATGTAAACACTAAACACGGCAATCGTGTGTCAAAACTTATATAAAAATCAGCGGCAAGGTATACGAAACATATCTGTTACGAAATTACATCGGTTTAATGGACATAAAATAATTAAATCACCGGGTGATCTTCACATTTTAAGCCTGGTTTCCATATACAGTCGTAAGAGTCGGCGACGTCGCCGGCTCAGTCGGCGGTGTTGTAAAAGTTGAATTCTGTTCAACTTTCCAGACTACGGTCGGCGACTGCGCCGGAATCTGCGACTGGTCGGCGACTGCTACGACTATATGGAAACCAGGATTAAATTCGAACTAAATTGAACTTTCACAAAAGTCGCCGACCAGCCGCCGGCGACGTCGGCGGCTGTTACGACTGTATATGGAAACCAGGCTTAAAGTAGACGAAACCTACAGCGTTCGATTCGCCAGATTCAAGTGATCATTTCGATACAGAGTTGATTTAAATCAGACAAAAACAACGTTTCAGATAATGATAAATATTACAGAGTTTCACGGGATGAATGTCAACACAGCATGGAAAGAAACCGGACGTTTATTTAATTAATGAAAACCAATCAAAACAAGCCGATTTGATCCTAATTGTATTCTGACCAATCACAGAAAAATACCAAAATTTGGTATGAATACATGCGGTTTAACAAGCATTTGTATCAGGCCCTCATTCCGTTTTTGGATAGGGCCTGATCGCAGGTTACGCATATGTAGGCTGTGGATGACTGTAAAAAATAAATAAGCCTATTAGTATTAAAGGCGAACTGTGACGAAGTATGAAAGTCAGATTATTTAACTTTTTAAAGCTCTATATATTGTATTTTTTTAAAGTGGGGTTTGAAGCCCCCGCCAGCGTACCCCTACGCAGTCCCTGTGCTAATCTCTCTTCAGTTATATGCGTGTGATCTGGTGAGTTCCAAACACACAGGATGTTGTGAGACTTTAGAAAAGCCTAAATAAGGAGAGCCACTATCAGATGAAAACTACTTTATACGGTATAAATTGTTTTATTATATACCAAGTGAAAAAGGTCCTTTTTCTAGTATGTCATTGGTCGAGAGTGTATCACGTGAAAGTGACGAAATTTAGCTGTTTCCCCCGCAATAGCCCTGAGAGGGCAATAATATGTTGTCGACTGTCAATAATGAAAAAATCAGGTCAGGAAATACCACGTGAAAATGCGAACTTTGGAATGAACACTCCTTTCGCCTTAATTGTATTTAATTTAATGTTTGAAGAATAAAATATTTCATGCCTTTACGTTTTTGTTTTTTTTGACACTTGGTATGATAATAAAGCACTTATTTATAGGGACCTCGGGAAGCTAGTATATGTTTTGTGGTCCCTCGACCGTCGATGTTTCCCTCGGCTTCGTCTCTGAAACATCGACGGTCTCGGGACCATAAAACATACTGTTTCCCTCGGTCGCAGTAAAAAAGTGTTAATTGTATTCCGTACACTCTCGTTGAGAAATTCGTCTGCAACTTTTTCGGTGTTCTATCGAATCCCGCCATGTTATTTTTACTTTCGCTATCATCATTTAAAGATAACGTTCGACAGGTAAAAAAACAATAAGGCGGAAAAGTTCCTATGTATTGACCAATCAGAGCAGTTGTGTTATAAATGTTAATTATGATATAGGCTTCAGTCGTTCAAGAAGAAGCCTGCTTAATTTTTATGGCATGATTAAGGCAGCGACTACAAGAAATCCTTTTGATTACATTGGTTATGGGTGTTACTGTGGAAAGGGTGGTAGAGGTAAACCAGTAGACCGACTCGACAGGTATTTGAATTTATTAAAAAAATTATTTAATTACCAATAATTAATAACCCTCTCCTTCCTTCTTGTTCTTATTGTTGTCTTTGAGCTTGTCCTCCTTTGATCCTCCTCCTCTCCTCCTCCTCCCCACCCTCCTGCAGATCCTTATACTTGTTCTTCTCATTGTTCTTAATCTTGTTCGTCTTCTTGTCCTTCTACTTCCTCTTGTCCTTCTCCTCGTCCTTCCCATCCCCTTCTCCTACAAACCAATGTCTTCGTTGCAAAATCTCATTCTCTCCCCGTTTCTCTTGCAGCTGTTGCCAAGAACACGACAACTGCTATACCATGTTAAAAAAAAATAAGATTTGCAAAACACTGCAGCTCTATTTCTGGCATTACAAAAGATCGTGTGTAACATGTGGTAAATATACTATAGAATCTTACTGGCATACAAAAGAGCAAAAAAGTGCAACAAATGTAGTCAATATCATTTATTACAACGTGTAAATGTACTTTAAGAGACACTCAAGCGATGAAAGATCGACATTCGTTGAGACGTAATTGAAACGGTGAAAATGCCTCATCAATCCAAAATAAGTTTCTTCTGGTATTTGCGCCTCAGATAATCACCAACGTAGCTACATCGGTCAAGATAACTCAAGAAATTCCATAGGTCCTGCTTAGTCTATTTAACAATTATATTACGAGCTCGACATTTCTATAAGGTAATGAGGTAACCATCGCTTCATAGAAATTAAGAGCGAAACTCATCATCTATTTATGTTCGCTATTTCTTCCAAATTATTTCGTAAAACGAGACATAAACATTGCTTTTTTACGCAAATCTCATCTTTATCACAACCAACTAGTGGACTATTACAAATTCGGCATTCTTATTGGCTGAGCTAATGTGCGGTCTATTGGTGATGATAGACAACTAGCAGCGTTATCCACAAACCTTTTTATAACTGGAATATTCCTTCCTGACCAATCTATTCACGCTGCAAGCAAATCTAGGTCAAACAATCAAAAAATCTAGGTGTGCTAAAATTTATATATGAGTGATGAAATCATGAAAACATTGGCCCGAAAGTAATGGAAAATTGTTCAGTTTGACATTTTCGAATAAGAAAACGAATTCGCTTATGCCTTTGGAGTATATCTACACCAAATTTGAAGCAAAGTAATTACAATCTCGTTTTTTGTGAGCGATTGTTTATCATGTGCCATCGAGCAACTCTACATTTTGAATGGGAAGACTTCCACAAACAAAAGGGTGAAACTATCTGAAAATTTGGAACAATGTTTGATAAGATTTTTACGTTAAAGAAAGGTTGTTTATGGTTGTCTTGATACTAAAACAATTAGACAACTCGTACTCGTTGTCTATGAGTAGATAGTTGCAAATCGGGCTTCTCCCTCGTTCACTATCTGCTCTTCATAGAAACTGACCATGGTCTATTACAAATGCTGCGTTCTGATTGGCTACTCAACCGTTGTCTATTCGTGATAGACAACGTTTGGGAAACGCGCTCAAAACAATGGCAGATAACTGTCGTTTTGGGGAGGTTTCACATGAGTTTTTGGATAATTTTTTTGAGAATGCATGATTTGTAATAGTCCACTAATTTGTTTCTACTAAAACAATTAGACAACTCGTCCTTGTTGTCTATGAGCGAATAGTCAACTCAGGCTTCGCCTTCGTTGACTATTTGCTCATAGACAACTCGGGCTCGTTGTCTTATTGTTAATTAGATAGCTTAGCGTAGCCAATCAGATTGCATCATTTGCGTTAGACTACTAGTAAGTTTATATTAAAAAGCTATAAATAATGGGATTGATTTTAATTTTAATAATTATTTTTGACATGACGTTCATTCCTATGATACAAGACTTAACTTTTTCCTGTCCGGCTGAAAAACCTCCAAAGTTGAAGCAACTCTTTGTTCTATTGTTATCTCTGGAAATAACTATAACTGTTACGAAAGCTATACATTTTCTGAAAGCCCAATACAGGGGTTTTACCATTGCTTTTAAATTTCCCGAACAAGACGCATTATGTTAATATAAATTAGCATTAATTATCATAAATCAGGTTGAAAAACTTTCATTTTTCTAGAAAAGGCCATCTTGCACGCCCGCGTAGCATCATGAAAATGAAATGAAATTATGAAATGAAGTCAAACTTGGCGTGTGAGTGGGCGTGTTTTCAATTTTTAATCTTGCGTTACCGTTTGCCGTGTTTTTAGATTGACGACTTCATGCGTCTTCTATGAACCATTTTGACTGGGCTGGACAGGAAAGAGTTAAGAATAATATAGTTTTGCATGCCATTGTATAATATAATGAATGGAATACTTCATCAAAATCAATGATTTCTTCTAGTTCTATTAATATATTTTACTCACATTAATGAATTAATTTCTTAATATTTAAAGTTATATTTTTAATATTTTTAAAATTCTGAATGTCTGTATATTGTATTGAGATATCTCTAACGTTAAAAGCACCAATGGTTATGAGGTTTCTTCAAATAAATTATTCACTTATTATTCACACATACACAAACACATGCGCATACGTAGATAACACACGAACTAGAGAATAATTATACTTCATTTTTTCTCTGTTATAGCGTCAAGTAATATTAATTGTGCAAAAGGTCTTTGTAGATGTGATCGAGAAGCTGCTTTGTGTTTTAAACACGCCAAGTACAACGATAGTTTCAAACATTACAAGAAAAAGAATTGCTGAGTTACAAGAAACTTGCGAAGGAAAAGCACTTGAAAAATCCTAATTGCACTAGCATTCTGGATGATCCATTTTCTTTGTTAGTTAATATTTTTGATCTTCAGTAACAAGTCACTAGCTGTAGAGAAAACGAAGATTAAATATTACACGTTATTATTCACGATAACTATATTTCTCTTGTCTAATATTGTAATTCAAATATAACTGGGATGGATCGATTGGAGAATGAATGAATAAATGAAACATATCATGAAATTAAAGTACGTCAAACGGTTTGGCAACTTGACGAAAAAATTCAAAATACTACATCTCAATACGTACATTAGCCTCAACCTCGTACCCATTTTGGGCATCTTGCCGTTTTCGGTTATCGTTACCACCTGAGATGGGAGGGATGGCACAGACTTTCATGTCTGAAACCAAATGATTAGAGCTGTTGAAATGGCGCGCCACAGGTTTGTCAACATCATTGTTCCTCACGGAACGAAGATGTTCAGCAAACCTGTCTGAAAGGCGTCGCCCAGTTTCCGATGTAGATTTTAGGGCATTTATCGCAAGAAATGCAATAAATTATGTTGGTGGACGTGCATGAAAAAGTATGTGGTCGAATTTCGTGACAGTAATAACAGTAGAGGGATTGACAAAAATGTGTAGCAGCGGAAACGGCTGCAAGAAAATGTTCCGTAGTGGTACCGAGGTGTTTTGTTTAAGGGCACTATGTACTAAGGAATCACGAATGTTTTTATTACGGCGAAAAGATACCAAAGGGTTTCGGTGAAAATGGCTGACGTCTCAGGATCATTTTGTAAAATGTGAATCATTTTGTAGAATGTTAGAACTACAGGAATTTTGTTGTTTGAAACTTGTTGCTCAGGTGGTTCAAGGGCGTCTAAACGGGGGACGATAAAAGCTTTCTGAACGGCGAGGTCTAGAAGGTTGGTAGGGTAACCACGTTGAACAAAAAAAAAGATCTCATTGCCATTGCTTTGGCTTGAAAATCTTGGTCGTCGCTACATAAGCGGCAAAGACGCATGAATTGAGAGTAAGGGATGAATTGCTTAATTATAAGGAAATTGAAGATAACTATGGGAGTCAATAGGCTTGTACGAGACCGATGTTTTCAGCGAATCACCATTAATCGAAATTAATATATCAATGGAACGACACGCAGGTCCCGCTGATTTCCCCACGTGAACTTCAGAGCAGAACAAAGTTGATGAACTGCTCTAAAAGGACACGTGAGCATGACGCTGTTCCTAAACAGCTTGGACCCATTTTGGTGCCTATCGCAACACCACTTATTTGTTGCTAATGTTCACCATCAAACGAAAAATTGTTAAGAGTTGGATGTAGAGGGTTATAATTGAGTGCGCTGATCAAAGAAAAACGTCAGAGCTTCAAGGCTATCACAATGGGGAATGACGGTGTATAAGGACATGCAGACGTCCATGGACCATTTAAAGAAGATACCGAATCTTTCTTCCGCCGCATGCGCCTCAAATCCTTTTTCATGATAAGCCCACTTTTAATAACAATAAGGATATTTTTGAAGAACTCAATCCCATGAAATCGTCTTGGTCTCCACCCGAAGGTGATTTTTTCTCCCTTGATCGTTTCGTAAGCTAGACAATGCCACCATGACATTGATAAATTGCACCCTCCGCGCCGAAAACAAGTTCATAACCTTAACGAAGCTTCAAGCTTTAAGTCATTGCGATGCCGAGATGACGTTGTTATAAAACCTGCGGACAAAGGTGGCGTTGTTGTTGTCTGGAGAGCGGACTTGTATCGACAAGAGGCTCTTCGCCAACACAGTGACACCATCTTTTATACAAAGTTGAATTCCGATCCCACTCAATCTCACCAAAAATCCGTCAAAACTCATCAATAATTTCATCCAAGCCGGCGAATTGCCTGCATCTGCATCTAACCTTATATTAACAATCCCCAGAACGCCTGTCATATATTTCCTACCTAAAATTCATAAACTTAACAATCCTGGCAGGCCAATTGTTTCCGCTTGTAGTTGCCCCACCGAGCTCATTTCCAGTTTTCCAGACAACGTTATGTCTCCTTTGGTTAAGAAGTTGCCTTCTTATATCAAAGATACTAAACATGCCTTGCAAATTTTCGACCAGTTACATTTCAGTAGTTCCGATAAATTTATTTTCACCATTGACGTCATGTCCTTATACAGCGTCATTCCCCATTGTGATGGCCTTGAAGCTCTGAAGTTTTTCTTTGATCAGCGCGTTCAGTTAGAACTCTCTACATCCACGTTACTCCGCTTAGCAGATCTAGAGCTTACCCTCAACAATTGTTCGTTTGATGGTGAACATTATCAACAAATAAGTGGTGTTGCGATGGGCACCAAAATGGGTCCAAGTTATGCTAACTTACTTGGTTATGTTGAAAAAACAGATATTTGAACGATACACAGGTCCCTTGCCTGATTTCTTCGGCAGATTTATCGATGACTGTTTAGGAACAGCGTCATGTTCACCTACCCTTTTAGAGCAGTTCATCAACTTTGTTGATGATTTTCATCCTGCTCTGAAGTTCACGTACGAAATCAGCGAGAGCTGTGTATCGTTCCTTGATATTTTAATTTCGTTCCTTGATAATTTAAATTCTCGTACAAGCCTATACTGACACCCATAGTTATCTTCTATTTTCTTCCTCTCATCCAAACCACACTAAGCAATCCATCCCTCAAGCCCCTTACAGACGAGCAAGTTTTTCTATGACAAGTTTTATTTGCTCGTGTGTATACGAAAACTTGTCAAGTTTTTATATGACAAGTGCACTTTTATCCAGTGAGAAAAGGCTAATATGAGACATCCAATTAGGTTCAACATTTTATGCGGCCAGACACTAAACCTATTTCGCGAGCGTCACAGTGTTGAAAAGCTAGCAGCCTAGCTTTTCAACAAATGCTCTTGTCATAGAAAAACTTGGCAAAGTACAAAACTTGTTCGTCTGTACGGTCAACAAAGGAAACTTGACAAGTTTGTGAGAAACTGCATGCCGGTGGTCAGCGGTCTATTGTTGCTGCGCATGCTTGTAGACGCTTTTTGTCGTGGTCCGCTGTACAATTGTATTGCTGGATAACCAACGAGCAAATAACACTTGTCAAAGAAAAACTTGTCAAAGAAAAACCTGTCAAAGAAAACGTGTTGTAGGTACACAGCAACTAACATTCCACTACCTTTCTAAGAAACTAACTTTTTATTAACTTTCTAAGAAACTAAGTTTCTAAGCAACTAACTTTCCACTGCCCTTCTAATAAACTAACTTTTTACTAACTTTCTATGAAACTAATTTTCCACTACCTTTCTAAGAAACTAACTTTCTAAGAAACTGACTTTTTATTAACTTTCAAAGCAACTAACCTTCTACTAACTTTCTAAGCAACTAACTTTCTAAACAACTAATTTTCCACTACCTTTCTAAGAAACTAACTTTCTAAGAAACTGACTTTTTACTAACTGTCAAAGCAACTAACCTTCTACTACTTTCTAGAAAATTAACTACTAACTTTCTAAAAAATTAACTTTCTACTAATTTTCCAAGAAACTAACATTCTAAGCAACTAATTTTCCACTACCTTTCTAAGAAACTAACTTTTTACTAACTTTCTAAGAAACTAACTTTCTACTACTTCCTACTTCCTACTATTTAAGATATAATAAAATTAAAGTCACTGGTATACAAGTAGTATGAATATATATGTCGAAGAAATATTTTGCCGTTGGTTCAAAAACTTGAAGTTTATATTTGACGTTTTAGACAGGAAACTTGCTCCACATTAAACGACAGGAGAGAACGGAGTTATTTCAAAACTAAACACTCACGGCCCTGTCCGCACAACGGTATACGCAATCATCCTGCTCGATAAGGTTCCGTTTGGGAAGCAATAACAGCAGAGTTTTCGTGTGTTTACACGAATCCGACAAAATTTCTTTACAGATTAGAAAGTGCGTTCACATAAACCTCAAACTTTTCAAAATGAGCAAAGAAAGTAGTATAGTTTATTGTTTTGAGGTAAGAGATATTGGGCACTTAAGCGAAGGGGGAAAGTTACGATATTTCTGTTCACACAATACCGCTGTCCGTTTCATTTTCGTCTCGGAAGTGACGTTTTCACACAATTTGGACGCGGTGCCGTGTGAACGCCACTGGCCTTTTACGACTTTTTAGCGCCGTTTAGAACTCGCTTTGGCATCGCCTAAACGGCATCGGATAAAAAGTGTTTTGTTGCGAGGCAGTGCAGAAATACAAATCGAAAACTCTCGGAAAGAGAGTGCAGGAGGTGCACTTCTTTAGAGAATG
The DNA here is from genome assembly GCA_035772405.1 of Chrysogorgia sp. JL179-B06. Taxonomy (NCBI): domain Eukaryota; kingdom Metazoa; phylum Cnidaria; class Anthozoa; order Scleralcyonacea; family Chrysogorgiidae; genus Chrysogorgia; species Chrysogorgia sp. JL179-B06. The sequence goes on along the minus strand of JAYKKM010000215.1, from coordinate 1,065,444 downwards.
GCGAAGTTCCTTCGCTCGATACGTTAGACCTCCTACACACACTATTTCGACAGTACACCAATCTTTTAGAGTAAGTCAGAGTTTTCTTTGTAAAAATTAAGAAACGTTTCGTCCTCTGGTCGTATCCATGTACGTCAAGGCGGAAAACAAGTTTGAATTTTGTTTTTAAATGGGTAGTTTTGTTGAAACGGCCTGAAATCGTACCGTTCCCGTGGGAATAGCCAATTCGTATTTCAATTCAAAAATCGGGGCAAAAAAAACAGTCTAATTGCGCAACTCAGCGAAGGTAGGAATAGAAAATGTCTTAATCTTAAAGTGCATATAAACCCTCCACAGTTTTTGTTCATTGTATAGAGGGTGCGAAAAGAGCTTATACAGTACTGCTCAGAAATAACCTAACGAAAACCGTGGTCGAACCTAGGTCGATCTTCGGTCGATCCTCGGTCGTAGTCTGGCGTGACCGCAACCGCTCTTCAAGTTTCACACGATAGGAAATACGATCATTTCCGAAGTTTGCCTTTTCAGTTACGCGACGGCGTTGTTTGGTGAAATTAGAAAACTGTCTATTTACTCCTGGAATCGAATGATTTCACGCAAATATATCGACGATAACATGACATGAACGACGAGTTAACATCTGCATGCCAAATTGAAAACTAAACTAATGGAAGAATGCGGTGTGAATGTTTTGAATTCTACTATTCGTCGGATCAGACGAGAGCAGCTTGGTTGGAAGCACGAGAAAGCATGCTACTGTCAATTATTCGTGCAGAAGGCAAACAAGCTTAAAAGATTGGCGTTTTGTCTCAAAGCTTTAACGGAGAAAGACACGTTTGAAAACGTGATACTCAACGCACTAAAATAGATATAACTTGGCAACAATAATAGCGTTGACACTTCCGTGGTCACATGTTACGAAATTCGTCTAATTCAATACGGCTTTGACTGCAGAACTTTTTCAGTGAATTGTATTCGGTACATGTTGGTCTATCAGAGCTAACAGTAACATCTACTTTGTTTCAGCAGATTGCATTAATATGATTACGTATGACCATCAATATTTAGTCATCCATATTGCTGCCAGCTCCACATCACAGTAGTCCAATGTGGGTAGAATTATCAACTTACTGTATATAATCTATCCACACCAACAATTGGAGTATTATACCTAATAGGTACGTCTTAGTAAATCTAATTTGAATGGACCCCTATACATTTGCACTATATATGCATGCCATCCGTAGACATTTGAACGAATTTGATTTTTTTAAAGGACACTCATTGTATGATAGAGATGCACTTTCTTCCTTCAACAGCCTTTGGTGTCTATATACAAAATACTGCATTGAACCTACCAGTAACACAAAGTACCCGTTCATCTCAACACTTTCCCCAATTCCACTGGCTAAAAGCATTTATTATACATTCAAAATTCATTCTCGTTTCCTATTGGTCAATTCCAGTGAATTCTTAATCTCTGGCAGGTGCGACCTCATTTCTGTTGAATACTGTGAATTATTGCACGGAGGTGTCCAAAACAAAAATTATTTAACACTGATGACGTCACTAGGACCAAATGTGCAAAAATTAAAAATTAAAAAACGCCTGTAGTAGATTTGTTTATATATTTTTATAGTAAGACTATCTTGAACAATGTACAATAAAACAATTATTGGATTCGGCTTATGCATGATATTTAAGAGTTATCCAGACCTCGGTCAAAGTTATCTGCTTTGGCAGGTAACATTGACCTCGGTCTGGATAATTCTTGATATCATGATGCTCAACCTCATCCAATAATTGTATATATGCTGTACTGTTACTACCATACAATAACATTATAAAGATACGAGGTGTCTAAAAATATATACTTGCAATTAAGGGATCAATATTCATACATCTCATGGAAATTTATGGGAGGGGTACACATGTCAGTCCTGGGGCCCGAGTTTTGCTCTCGTGTGAGACAAGTGCTGTAATTTATTTCTTAGTGATTTATGGTAGAAACGGCAGTAAACTTCCCCATTATTCTGTTCAGTGCAGGTGCCAGGTACTGCACCCAAAAATTTAAAAAGTTTACGCTATTTAGTTTGATATCCTATGGAAGAATTAAATTCAAACAACACAAAGCTCTCAGAGATATTGTCCACTGCTAATTTATTCAGTTTTGCAAATAAATGGGCTAATACCTAATTCAAGTAAAAGAACTACAGTATTCATAGTTTGTAGATGTAGTATCAAAACAAAACACTATCAAAGTTAAACAATAGAACAGTAGCAGGATGTTCAGTGAATTGTAAAACAACACATCTTCTACATTGGAATGAATACTACAAGGTGGTGACTGATACTAAAAATAGCAACCCAAAAGTAACCACCCTCTTATACCAAATTAAAGAGCTTTAAATTCGCTACAACGTATGTAAAAATCAAAATATATTTTCTATAAAATAGCAACTGTGACATTCGCATTTTTATTTCTAAATGACTTATTAAGGGTTGCTGAAAACTTCACAAGTCTATGAATTTGAATCTGAGACCGAATGTGCTGCTGAATGTGAATGCGTACTTCATAGCTTGGGTGAGGTGAAAAGTTAAATGTAAAGTTACACGAAGACCAACGAAAATCTAGTTGATGGCCGGTTGAGATTTGAAAACACATACATGATTGTTATCCACGACCAAGTCCACGACGTGCAAATTTCGACTGGCGAAAGATTCAAGCTTTTTACGATGATGAAACTGTGTAGTTCTTAGTATTTTGGCTGCCGGATCGATTAGATATTGCTTGTATCGCCGTCGATTAGACATATTAGTGAAGTTTACACAGACAAGAACACATATTCGGTTTAGTTTACATAATATGGTTTACAATAATTATAAGCCTCGCGTCCTCCCCAAAAGCCCGCGCGCGCTCAGCGCAACTTCCACAAAGACGCCTGGGTACGAGGCTGAGAAAACTCCGGAATACCGAGAATTTCCGAATGCTCGGTACACATTAAATTAACGTGCTGTGATTGGACAGCACTGCCGAGTTTGCGGCGTGCAAGTGCGATTGAAAAGAAGGTCATGTCATGTTGTCGATTTCTGGTCGTTTCTACAACACGTGTTCATCGAAAGGTTTTACTCTGAGTCTCTTGGGTTTTCTTGGTCATTGCATTGGATTGTGTGCTTATTGTCTAATAATTTAATAAGATTTGACTTGCATCATGCCTACATTTGCTTTGTTCGACTTCTTCCAAGAAAATGCAGTTGACGTCGGTGAGTGGAAATGGGTAATGGATTACAGAATGATCGATCCAGAACTGTCGAAATCGACCGAGGTAAGCGAAGTCTAATGCCGATTTATTACTACATAGTTTATACTTTTTATTTTTAAACTTAGTCCTTAAAGCAATTGTTTCCAAATTTTTAACTACCTTTTGCAAATCAAAACAATTACGTTCGACATTAGTTTTGTTTAAGTCATTAGTTTGGACGTAGGGGGTATATGAATGACTATAATTATTGAAAATATATAGAAATCATGCGATGAAAAATAACCTTGATAAGCCCAAAAAGTTTTTTTATTATATGCTAGAGAAAAATTAAACACTTTTGATGTAGGATGGCAAGGATTTGAAGCTAGGATTCGAATGGATTGAAACTATCAGTGAACATGGGCTCACGGCAACACATGGTCAAGTCCATTCAGATACTTTTGTAATCCACCTTAATCTTTGCCACCTTTATCCAAAAATTTGTAAAATAATTCAAGACATTTACAGAATGTTTCTTTTTCGTTTCTGGGTGTTATTCTTGTTAGTTTTACACATTAAAGGATGTATTTTTGAGAGGCCTGTCTTTGTTGATGGTGTAGGAGCTGGGGGTATTCTATCTTTGTGGATGTTGTTGCGGTTAAAACACAAAGGATAAGCAGTTTTGTAACCCTTTCATTTTAGTTTTCTCCACTATTTATAGCAGATTGTTTAACTCTTTCCTGTTAAAATTGTTTGTTGGTATTCTACTGTATGCTTCTTCCAGACAAACTGCATTCTTTTTGAAAAGTAGACCCTAGGAGCTGTTTATATGAGCCTGGTATGGATTCAGTTTACATGTATATGAAAACCCAGGCCATCCATCGGTTAGCTGGGATCTCATTTGAGCAAACCTGGCTCCAGCCTGAAATTTTCCATAAACTGTTCAAGCTGAGCTAAAAAATCAAACCGATTAAAATCACATATGCCATTTGACAATCATTTAACACAATGACTGATATACAATGACAATGATTTAAAAGAACCATCTACTTCTGTAAGCAAAACTGTAAAATAAACAATAATATTAAAACTGTAGGGATAAAAAATAAGCCTATTTTGTTTTCCAATATGAAAAGTTGTAAGGTGTCTTCTAAACTGCAATGAATCTATCCAAAAAGAAGATCTACATTGAATGCATTGTTTTAAAAAATCATATACCTTTTATTTATTTAGGTAATTGTGCAATGGCCCACAAACCCAAAAGTCTTGAAAAGTTTGGGTAAAAAAACAATCCCCGTAATTGAGAATGAAACCAAGGATTGTGTAGCACATGTTTTAAAAACAGGTGGTAAGTTATTTAATACTAAATTTAATGTTAAATTTAGGATGTTTATATGGAGGAGGGCCAGCTCTCTTGGCAGGGCTAGCCCCCTTTGCCGAGATCCCGCGTCTCAACATAATTTGTTTGTGTTTACATGACAAGAGGGCCAGCCCTCCTAGGCGGATCTCGCTCATGACAACCAGAGATCTCGCCTAGGATTGCTGGAAATTTTCAATATAAACGCACTGAAGAGGGCTGGCCCTCCTAGGCGGATCTCGCTCATGACAACCAGAGATCTCGCTATTGATAACCAGAGATCTCGCCTAGGAGGGCTGGAAATTTTCAATATAAACGCACTGAAGAGGGCTGGCCCTCCTAGGAGGGTGGGGAAATAAAAGCTCCGTACAAGCGACAAAGTTTATCTTTACCAGTATTTTCTGGACAACTATATTTCGCACAACGTGTTTGCTTGTGTTTAAGTTACAAATTGAACATTTGTCCATAAAAGTGGGATTCTGGGTTTGCTGCAAAAACAAATGCAGCCGCAGCCATTCGAGCGAACTAGCTTGGGCAGCGAGCCAGCTCGGTTAGGAGGGCTAGAAATTATCATGTAAACAAGGGATGAAATTCATATTGGTAAAGAGGGCTAGCCCTACAAAGAGGGCTGGTGCTCATCCATATTTACCCCCTTAAACATACTTTATCACATGTTTTATGTAACAAATTTAGGGGGAAGCTACCTAGTTTTAAAACTATTTTTTTCATATTATTTCTATTAGATGATCTGCAAGTTTTACGTGAAATAGCCAATAGAATTTCAAAAAGCCCAGATATCAGCTTATCACCAGATCCTGAAAAAAGGCAGAGGAAACGAAATACGAAATATTCGAACGATGAAAATTCAGAGGAAAAAATGGATAAACCCCTGGTAAAATAATAAATTATATAATATTACATATATTTTATTATGATAAATTTACATTGTTTTTAAGTGTTCTAATCAAACTGGGTGTTCTCTTGAAATGCAACATTAATGCTACATCCATGTGCAATGTTGATCAACAAGTTGGTTGGAGAACTTATAAGTGTTTCCAAAACAAATATCAATATTAAAGCCCAGCAAATGCAGTAAAGCCTGGTTTCCATTTGGTCGCCAGGATCGCAACATTGTCATAATGGTCGATGTAATAGTGTGTCTATCTATATCTTGTCTTTTGTCTGCTGTATGCAAAGCAGTCTTTACTGATTGCAAATATAGATGGACACTCTATTACATCAACCACTATGACACTGTTGCGATCATGGCGACCAAATGGAAACCAGGCTTAACTTTATGATATGACAAATATTTTATTAGCTAATGTTCTATTTCTCTTACAAGTATTCTACTGGTCATCCTAAATACCTACTTTTATCATGTTGCAACCAAATGTTACCTAATAAAATATTTTGACAAACTTCTGTCATGTCCGGTCTTTAACATTTATCAAATTACAATTTCTGCCTGGTGTTTCAATTGCCAAAATAGTAAAGCAATAATATGTGGTTGCACTTTATTTGTTATCTATTATAAGCAAATCATTAGAAGTATATAAATAAGTAATACTATTATAATTTAAAGAATAAACTTTTAGTTTTAAACTTTTTTAAACTTTTAGTTTTAAAGGTTGATATACTATAGTTTTTGTTGCAATTTAACTTCTAATAGACTTGAAAAATAATATCAGTATTACATCTTATTTTTATGCTATTCTGATTAACATTTTCAAGGTTTTAAAAAAGAGAAAGAAAGCTGCACCAGCAAAAACTCAAGACTTGAAATTGTCTCAAGCAATTGAGGCAGAACTCAAGTCTAAGTTGGAGGCAGTTAATGTAAGTTAGTTTATATAACTCTTTCTAAAATAGATTTGTCATCCCAAGGCATCTGATTGGTGTTGAGTGCCTATGCTTCTTTACCTGGGTATAATGCATAGAAATGCATGTAATGTCAATGGCTTTGCATGTGAAAGATTTTGTAAAGATAAAGTTATTGTAAATTGATTTGAAAGCTCACAAATATCCTACCTTTGATTACAGGGTGTAAGTGGGGAAGATGAAACTGATGACACAGATAGTGATGATTATGAGGTAAAATTTGATCTGCCATATTTTAATTTTATTTGTCCTATTTATGATATTTGCCATTCTTCTTATGATATCCATGCTTTCTTTTTGCAAATCTACAGCATTGATAGAGCTGGTTTTTTATTGCTTTTTTCGTTAAGTGTTTTTGTGTTGATACTAATGTTTTTTCCACTATGTTTTAAATTATCAAGATTTCTAGTTATTGTAAAATGGACTTGTTACAATGACAAAAGCTCTCGACTAGTATATGCCATTAAAGACAGTGTATTTCTTTTGTTTAGTCATTGATATTCGAGAAGATGTAAAAACCTAATAATATTATAACTTTTAAATTTTGTTTTTGCAACAGGATAGGAAAAATCTGCAGAAGCAGAATCGATTCCTTGAAGCTGAAAACAAGCTTTTAAAATCAAAAAATAAAAGGCTGCAGCAGATGCTTCTGGACCAAAAGAGTAAGCTTAATAATTATTAACAGACAATTTCAAGGTTATTAATGCCAGGGGCAAACATGCATGGTCAAATGAGGGCGAATGCTACGCCTATATATTTTCATATGAAAATGTCAAGATTGCTGAGAAATCGGTAGATGTTTTACAATGTATGCTTGTTTTAATCAAACATGGAAAACGTTTTGTATGTGTTGTACCAATTTGCATGTAAGTCTTTGTTTATTTATACTGGACAAAGAGTGACAAGAAGCAATTTACAAGCCAGTATAATGAATGATACTGATAGGTTGTACTAGTAAACAAGATGATTAGAGAAGGCTTATAAAAACAACATACAAAGCTTTTTCTATGTTCTCTTGAAGTCTTGTAGAAATTGTGAAATGACACAAGCCCATTTTCAATTAAAACAAGCAAAACAGTTTACCCACTTCTCATTAATTTTGGCATTTTCATATTAAAATATATTGACTGTGTTCACCCCAGGCTCTTTTCCCTTATTTCAATATTGCATCAATAGCCTTGAAATAGTCTATTGTATAACTTGATGACCCTTTATTTACTGTACTTTAAAATGTTTATACTAATGTCCATACCATCTGTAAATGAAGGTATATCTGATATACTCAATGTTGTGAATGGACTCGATGGGAAGCTGGAGAAGTTCAACAAGAAAATGGACGAAAGATGCTCATCTCCATGTCCAGGAAATTATAAGACGCCACCAACCACTCCCCTTAGACTTATTGACACAAGATCAGAAAGTCCAACATCAAGCCAGGTACATGTTCCAACACCTACAAGACTCCTCCAACCAACAAGGTCACCATTGACAAGTTTGGAAAATAGAACACCAGAATTGAGAATGGTAAGAATTATGTGTCTTGTTTAGCTTTTTGTAATGTCACTTTTCATGATGTCTTTAACTTGAAAACATCGACTATTGTAACCCACCAAAAAACTAAGGACAGCGCATGACTTGCTGAGAAGATAATTTGAACATGATGAGAATTGTTGTTTTATATTATTCTGGAATAAATCGGGGAAACACTTCTGGCTAAAGCCTAGGTGTACTGTATGAGATTCCTGTTATTTTAAGGTGACTTTACCTTGCTGAAAAGTTTGTCAAGTTTTGAGCAATTATATAACCGTTATAATAATATTACGTGTACCCAAAAATTGCAGATGCTCTAACCGTTTCTACTATAAAAGTGTTTAGAATTTTTGATCTGACTGAGGTCTGTTTGGTCTATGAGGTGTTCCTCATGTGTGAAGTCTATTTTGAAGTTGTATTCTGAAAACTTAAATTTTCATATTTGTTTATTTTGCTCTGTACATGTAGATAACATTATGGGAAGGAAAATAAATTCCAGAGGGACAAAAGAAAATTTTAAATTCAAAGAGGGGAAGTGTGACAGACTTTACTAACACATTACTAAGGATGGTCTTCAAGCTAGATGAGCTTGCTGAAAGTTCCCTGACTGGGAAAACCAGTAATGCGTTCAAAAACTCGAAAATAGTCAAACCAAAGCTACAGGATGTAGATAATGTAATTGGTGAGTTTGATGTATAATAATTATAGTAAATTATTACAGATTACTAAATACACATACAGTAAAAACTTGTGTATAAGAACCACCATTTTTCAAGTTAGCCTAAAAATGTTCTTATATAAGTGATATTTACTGGGATTTTAGGCTATTTAGGATCTTAAATAGGTTCTTATTTTCTCGAGGAAAGAGTGCTTGCTGTTGGTCCAACAACAAACTGAAAATGGGTGTGACCCCTTGCTTTTGTAGAATGAACACTTTAATTATAACTAATATGACCACATAATCAAAAAGAACCCTGCTCTGATTTACATCCAGGTCCTTTATGTAACAATTAAACTACAACAAAACTAGAATGTTTATAAAACAATGGAACTGCCTGACAGAAAATAATTTTAAAGTAATTTAACATCATGTCATTACCAAAAATACAAAATGTGCAAAATTTCTTGTTTTTATTTTCAGTTATTTTAACTGAAGATTTTCAAATAAGAATCTATTATAATTTTTAGGCTAAAAAGGTTCTTATAGGATGGGGATCTAAAAGGCAAATTTTAGCCTAAAGATTCTTAATTCACAGGTTCTTATATATATATGATTATGCAGGTTTTTACTGTAGTTCCTTTCTATAGCCAAGTATAGTTTATTTTGGACCACTGTACTGTAAGTATTATCAGACAAATGTGTCATCAAAAACTTGATAAGAAAACAATTTGATAAAGCCAATAGTAATTATAGAAAAGATACTGAAAATAATCATTGTTAAAGTGGTTAAAAGCGCTTCCTTGAGAAAAAGATCAGAACTAAGTTTTAAGTTAAATTTGGAACAGTCAGAGTCTGACGAATAGCTTCTCTACTCCAATTTATTCTGGGTATGATGGGTTTTCTACTTTTTGAAGTAGCACAAGAATCTATATAACAATTCTCTGAATTTGAAATACACCATGACCATATTCTATTTAATTAAAGAAATATTTATATTTTTCTTTTAGCTTTTATAAAATCTGAAACGCAAGGAGCCGAAGCAAAAGTGAAAGCATCAATCACACAGCTTCTTAATACGGAATCAAAGAGAAAACACCCAAACATTTAGTGACATGTTTAATAATTTGTAGTCTATTGCAGCAATATTGTAATTTTGGATTAGCATCCAAAATAAAATGAGCATCCAATTTTGGATCAGCTTCCCTGATGTGCAACTTGCTCGATCAACTTGCTACTCCAATTGCAATGTTGTTATGTAAAAAGCTCTTTATTTCACCATTCCTCCTTCAAAACTAGCATTTCCATTATTTTAACTGCTATTAATAAATAGGTTACAAGTGAACTAGTTGTATTAATTTATTTTGTAAAAAGTACTAGAAAGATATACTTGTTTAATATGATAATTTCAAACAATCATGTATACTTGTTTTACTTTATATATAATTGTCTACAAAAACCATGTTTTCCACACAGTAGAATTCTCTATGGTAGCCTCCTCCGCAGACAACCCTGTCTTCAGTTTTGTGACATTTTCAATCTATATAATGTTTTGGGCGAGCCTAATAAATAAATAAGAGCAGCCCATGCTCTTATTTATGCCCACACTCATTTATTTATTTGGCTCGGCCAAGACATATAGACTGAAAATGTTGCAAAACTGAAAACGTTGTAGCTAGGAAGAAACAGAGTTGCCTATATAAATATTTTTATAGGTTTTTTCCATATAATTCTATAGGTTTTTCTATACAACTTGCTATAGCTTGCTTATAGAAACCTATTAAAATTTCTATAGGTTGCCTATAGAAACTTCTATAGAAATCTATAGAAACTTCTATAGAAATCTATAGAAACTTCTATAGAAATCTATAGAAACTTCTATAGAAATCTATAGAAACTTCTATAGAAATCTATAGAAACTTCTATAGAAATTTCTATAGAAATCTATAGAAACTTCTATAGAAATCTATAGAAACTTCTATAGAAATCTATAGAAATTTCTATAGGGCCGCCTATAGAAAGTGTTCCAATTCCCTATACAGACCTATAGGTATGCCTATAGGTTTCTCTATAGAAACCTATAGGTCATCCTATAGAGCATTCTATAGGTCGCCTATAGAATTTTTTCATAAGGGGTTGTGATATACTGTATGTTCAATTTTACAATCTACAGTGTACAGTGTACAGTGGTAAATATACATGTATTCCAACACTTTTGTAATCAAACATACAAACCAGTACTGCAAGCCTGCCTTTGGCATCAGCAAATAATTTGTCTGTTTGCAACTTGCAAATCATGATACATACCGTAGATGTGTGAAACTAGCATTAATGTCACTAAATACCTCAACTTATTTTTTGGGCGTTGATCCAAACACTGAATTAATACACAAACCGGACACTTTCTTGAGGTGTTCCAGTGCTGGTAATTTTGAAACTTAATTCAGCAGTATACCAAAGCTATAAACATCTGTTGCAGCGCATGGATAATACAACCCGTCATATAATGCACAGGGTTAATGACAATGTGTTGATAGTTACCTTTGTAAAGTTTCTTTTATTACTTGGAATTTTCTTTACTACACAATTTCTTATATAATTTGCCTAATTTAAAATTTAAATATACTATTTTAGGTTCTAATTGCATAGCAGAACCGTGGATAACCATAATATTATCTGACTTAATGTCACAATGGAGAATACCCATTGTGTGTAAATAAAAACATCCATCACAACACTTGCCCAGGCTATCCAACTAATTATTTTGCACAAGAGAAATAGGAGCAATACCTTTCAACAATGAAAATACTGTTCATCATTTTGAATCAGTCAGACCACAAAATTCCATAAGTAATTTGGGATTAATATCAAGGCAAACACAAAGGGAGAACATCTGTTGGAAACTCGAGTCAAAATAGACATCAACATGAATTACACTATATCACCTTCCCCGACCGGTAATAATAATATTATCAGGTGGGGTCATCACACAGGCTACAACAAGTACAGATTCACCAGAAACATGTAACCTCGTAAGCTTACAAGCTCCAAAACAACCCTTTCCTAGAATGATTCCCTTTTCTTTATCATTCAAAACTAAATTTAGCTGATCTCTTCTTATAGCTTTTACATTTTTAACTTTTCACATTTTAAGAATTGTAGTTCTGCACTGCATTTTTTCTCTGGTCCTCTTCCTTAGCTTATCATTTTCAGATCTCAAATAAACTACAAATGAGTTCAGGCTATTAATTGCCTTTTTCATCTCTCTTCTATGTTTGGAAAAATATCAGTAATCATATTTCTAATCTGTACAGTTCTGTTCCTACACAACATCTTCGCACCCACACATCGTGTTTAGGACAGAGTTCCAGAACATGAAAATGTTCTGCTCAGAGCCCTGCAGGTTACCAAAGAGTGTGCAGCCCATGTATATCATAGTACAGACTGTAGAAATGTGATTAAATAATATATTTCTAAATCAAACATATAACATTGATAGATTTTTTATATACAAGTGTAAAGCTAATTAAGAAACATTATTTTGCTTCAAGGGCAGCATAACCAGAGAATTGTATATGTTGTGCAGTTCTACAAACTCTTGAAACCTAAAAGTGATCTTACACTCTGGGGAAAAAGGGCCGCCAAATTATAAGAATGATAATAGGATATAATACATTTCCCTGTCCATTGAATTTCTATCCAATAAGCTGAAATAAACCACCAATGTGAATGTCCATAATATTTGCCAGTTCAGGCATTCAGAAACTGTCCGTCTATTTATTTATTAATCCTAAGCTTCCTATAACTTGTTGAATAATTTTCTCGATAGAACTGTCAAAGATTCAATGATAAAATATCTTTAAATCGTAGGCATTAGACAAAATTGCAATAATTAAGTCTTAACTAGCTTAAATAGGAGAAGATTAAACATACACATCAAAATTACTGAGGTTAAATATAATTGAATGTAAAATATGGCAATTTTAAGACTTATAGTCATTAAATTTCAAAATCAAATCTTATATATTTCAGTTGTGATTTTCCTCGCAAAGGAGTTTGGGAAAGGACTATAACCTGAATTGAATTAACACTAATCCTAACCCTTTGCGCGGAAAAATCCCAACTGAACTGTGAAAAATGTTAATCACAACTGAACTGTGACCCTTCTGGGCCAAACGAGTTTGTAACTGCTTTGTTTTTTTAACCATATTAAATTGCGACTATAAATGTTGACCTCGTGAAGTAACGAACGTTAGTTATTAAATATTTTCTTATGGTTATACGACTCCTGTTTACATTATTATGGTTTTCTTAAGAGCTATTTGCTACGGTATTTCCATTGCGATAATGTTGACCTTCATAATTAATATTCATGTTTCAAGTCGCGCATACAGTGTATAGAACTGACTGTTCGATTTCGGGTTCCTTCCTTACGACTGTAAACAACTCATTTAAAATCCGATTAGGCAAAAAACGCACTTGAGACCTGAATCACGCGCGACATGAATCTTGAGCAAACAGTTCATACCGTGGAAATAGAAATCAGTCTGAGTCGCTCGAGGCAAGTTTGAACCTACACTCTAAAAAATAAGGTGTGTAAATTAGCACACCTTTTCTGTCCAAAAAACTACACACCTTAAGATGGGTTAAACAACACACCTTAAGGTGTGTTTCTGACTTGTCCAAAAAACAACACACCTTAAGGTGTGTTCTATGAAAAGGTGTGTTAACTAACACACCTTGGTGTGTTATCTAACACACCTAGGTGTGTTATCTAACACACCTTGGTGTGTTAGATAACACACCATAAGGTGTGTTATCTCACACACCTTGAGGTGTGTTATCGGTAACACACCTTAAGGTGTGTTACTGGTAACACACCTAAGGTTGTGTTATCTAACACGCCTTAAGGTGTGTTATCTAACAAAGCTTTGATGTTATCTAAATTCTAAACACAGCTTAAGTTGTGTTAGATACCACAGCTAAACATTAACAAATCATTTAAACAGTGGTGGATCCAGGCCGAGTAGCCGAGCACACCGAACCCAGCACTGCCCAGCAGCGTGCTGTCATGACAGTGCACCTAGTAGTTTCTTGGTTACAATAATACAATTTACAGATATTGAATAAATAGTATAAATATCTTTCAATCTTTGTGCCTGATTAAATTTAAAATATATTTGTCCAATTGTCCCAATATCGTTATGACAGCAAACATGCGTTATTTATAATAATATAATAATATGCTTTATTAACCATCTTTTTTAAAAACATACAATGGATTTACAGTTTGCCAAACTCGCTTGAAATGATGTAATCATTGTAATCATGTAATGATCAGTTGATCACATGTTTTGATGTTAAACCATTTAACCATGCACATAGCAAAACTCATGCTTTTTCACATTTGAATATTTGATTGGTTTTTTAATTTCTATTTTCATTATCGAATACTTATAATGTTAGACGTTTACAGCAAAATTAAGAATTTGCTTTATTCAATTATAGTATCAAACTAAATTAATTATTAATATTGAGTATTTTGAACTAGTGCTGCCTTGAATTCCAAATCTTAAGTTGGTCTAAGACTGATAACAAGTTTTGAATACCACAAACATTTAATTTTTTGCACCCCCCTTGACCAAGGCCAACAGGGGTGTACACCCCTGTCCACCCCGCATATAAATCCACCACTGCATTTAAAGAGAAATACTCATGCAATAAACAAGTAGTTTGGACATACTGTACTGTAACTGGTATATTTCTAATAAAACGCAATTGGTTTTACATTACACAAATAATTAGCAAATATTAATGTATAAATATCAAATAGTTTTAAGGATCAGTCTAATGTCACAAATTAACCTTAAAGCGAGGTATTAAAGTGGCCCAAAACTGATACCATAACCACGCAAACTAACCACGGACCACATCCACTTTATAGTAGATTACACCAAGTCCTCAATATATGTTGTATATTAGTATTATCAGTATATTAGGGTTATTTTTGAGGTTTCCTTTACTTAAACAGGTTTGAGAAACAAAACAACGAATTGCCTAACAAGGTGGATAATAATAACCAACCCCAAAACAACCCGCCACCTTACGAGTTTTCTATTTAGGTTAGGGTTTCTACTGCCGGTTAGAAAACTCGCGTTAGGCAGGGGGTTAGGATCTTTGTTGTTTTGGGGTCGATTATTATTATCCACCTCGTTAGGCAAATTGTTGTTTCGTTTCGCAAACCCATATTTAAGTACAAGAAACCTCAAAAATAACACTAATACTGATAATACTAATACACTAACTGTAATTACTATAACATTATAAATCACTACAACACATATTAAGGACTTGGTGTAATCTACTATAAAGTGGATGTGGTCCGTGGTTAGTTTGCGTGGTTATGGTATCAGTTTTGGGCCACTTTAATACCTCTTAAAGCAGGTAAATTTATATAATAGAATAGATATAAATATATATATATATACAGTACTGTAAACATTATATTGACAGCTATATAATTATAATAGAGTGAATATAAAATAATACAAATACTCAACAATTATTGGACGAGGTTGAGCGCGAGTAGATCTGCGAGTAGATCTGCGAGCCACTGACAAATCACCATATTTTGAGATAACCGAGTTCAATAATTGTTTTATCATTCAATCTATTTGTTGTGAAATACATTTACATGTAGGACCATTTTAGTTACATTTTTCATGTTTTCACTGTTTGTTTTTGGTCTACTAAACAGGACAAGTTAGATTATCATTCACTTCGTTTCTATATCCTGAATTTTGATTGGTTAGTTTACCTGCAAATAACTCAGATGACTCAAATGCTCAGAAAATTATTTGCAGCAAGTTATTTGCAGGTAAACTAACCAATCAAAATTCAGGATAGAAACGAAGTCAATGATAATCTAAAAGGTTGGTGTAATTCCAAACTACTGTATATACTATATATTGTATATTATATATATATATATATATATCACATAAATAATACCAGTTTACCCTATTTGCACAGTTTGCAATTGTTTATTCCATCTTACTTCTGAGTGCTGCCATGAAGGTGCAAATAGAGCATTCCAGTAGAATGTGTTGAGGAAATGATAGGATCCCCATCATGCATAATAAACATAAATCAGATCCACCAATGCTTTATTTGAACATTCCATGAATGTCGGATCCTCCCCAGTAATAAAGACTTGTCGAATGTCCTCCAATGATCCAATACATGTAATTTTAAACTGTACCAGCTTGTCTTTAAGAATGTTCTCTACATTTGTAGATGACTGTAAAGAGAAATTATAATATATATTATATTCATACAGGTTATATTAATAATTCATGAGCTAATTATCCAATAATAAAGACCCATCTAGCCACAGGATTGCATTTGGATAACTAAGTCAAACACCGTGTCTCAGAACACTAAAATATCCTAATTACGTATGCCGATCAAATGTATTGTAGTGTTCAACTATTAACATAACCCTCCCATGAGAGAATATCATCCAATCAAATATAACCTACACTTGTGTTAATTTGGGAAGCTATTTAAACAACTCCAGCTCGTGTCCCACCGGGATATCGAAACACCCGAAAACAATTAACAAAAACACTCGCACTACGCGCTCGTGTTTTCATACATTGCTTTCTCGTGTCTGGATATCCCGGTGAAACACTCGCTATCGTTGTTCAAATATTACGTGAATGATTGTCACTATTTGTGATATGATTGTCACCATTAAATAGTGGTGTTGGTCATGTGGCTTTCACTTTGGTATGGCCAGGTTCACTTGGCAGTTGCCCATCCCGTCTGATGCTACTGGTTATATCTATAACAAGCCTGCAATTCACCACCCCCTGTAATTCATGGTGTGTATTGATCATACTTCATAGACTTTCGAACAACTTATAACAACTACAAGGATAATAAGCTTAACTGCTTCTGAAAAACAACATTAAAATGTTTAGGCACATCTAGCATTGACAACTAAGTGAATAAATTAAATTTAACTGATTAATAAATTATTTAATAAATTTATTTATAAAGATGATTTAATAAATTAAATTTAACGTACAGTAAGATGAAATGTTGTTTACCGTTCCTTAATTTATTTTCTAGTTCCAGAGTTATAAAGATTTAAAGATGTCAAAATCAAGGGAAAATACAAAACAAACAAATTGCTGATTCAGCACAACTTTATGATGTCATATTGTTTGAATGTTAGTTTGGTGAATGTTTAAATTAACTATAGCTCAGTTACTATATGCCAGAATTAAATGAACCTTTACACACAGATAGTGAAAGATGAAACACAGTTGATAATGTCACTGATTTTGTTGTCAAGGTAACACTGTTGTACCCAGGCCCCTTGCACGGATTTTATAAATCACAATGTATTTATCACTGGGGGTATAATTTTCAAATTATTATAGTATAAATTTATTTTAGGCATGCATAGGTATGACAAGCACACGTCTGATATTATTTTATTCTTATCAAGACAGAGTATGAAGGTGTTTTATAAAATCCGTGCAAGGGGCCTGGGTACAACAGTGTTACCTTGACAACAAAATTAGTGACATTATCAACTGTGTTTCATCTTTGACTATCTGTGTGCAAAGGTTCATTTGATTCTGACATATTAGTTCATTTAAACATTCACCAAACTAACATTCAAACAATATGATGTCATACTCATAAATTTGTGCTGAATCAGCAATTTCTTTGTGCCATATTTTCCCTTGATTTTGACATCTTTAAATCTTTATAACTCTGGAACTAGAAAATATATCAAGGAACGGTAAACAGCGTTTTGGTAAAAACATTTAGTTGAAACTCTAATTTTATCTTGATTAGATTTCAGTGACATTGTATTTTATCTATAGTAAGAACGCTGTCAAACATAGTTATTGACATTTCTGACTATTCATTCTGTTGTAATTATTCTAATTAGTTATTTTATACGTCCTCATTCTATTTCTCATATTATAACCTTTATATATTGTACTTAAGGCCAAATAAAAAAAAATTGTGTAGTTCCGGTTACCCGACCGACCCTAGCTCAGCTCGCCCGTCCCTGTAAATTTTGTGACATATTTTTGCACCAAATGACTATTAGCCATAAAAAGGGTAGGTTTTATAGTTTTTACATAGACTTTAATGATAAAATAAGTTTTACCCTGGTAAAAAGCATAAATAAGATCACTACGTGACCTGCCACCGTCGCTGGCTTTGTAACAATCGCCATTTTGCTAAATTAGTTCCCAGGCCATCATTCTTGCACAACAATATAATGGAACAAGATGATGGCCTGTGTGGCAATAGACCAAAAACTTTTCTCAAAAATAATAAAATCCCGACCTACCTACCCTAATTTTTTTCAAGATGTAACCGGAACCACATAATTTTAATTTACTTTTAATTTATTTATTTTTAATTAATAATTTACTTGGCCTAATTTCCTAGAATAAGTAATTATGTTATATACCGTAGAATCTTGAAAGTAACCGACCACCGAAAGTAGCGGCCCCTTCGAAAGTAGCCACTTTTTTAAACAATTACTACGAACACCCGAAAGTAGCTGCCCCTCTTAAAGTAACTGCCATCCCCTGAAAGTAGCCGCCCCTCCGATCTTAAAGTAATGCCCCCTCCCCCCGAAAGTAGCCATAACTATTGTATAAATAAGTTGTAACATCTGTTTAACAATGTATTTTGAATGGCATGGATTAAAACATGTATAAAACTATATCAAATATTCAGGAATTTCAGACAGTAGTTATAAGTTTGTCTTTGTCAGCGTTCAGACGTCCTGTTCCATTTCCGTTCGGTATCTGAATATTCAGTATCGAGTACGGTAAATTATTAGCATTAGAAATTAAGTAACAACTCTTATATAATTTAATCAAAATAAAACAAAAACTTTGAAACATTGTGCAAAATGTATAGTAGTGGTTAAAACTTGGCCGATGCTAAAAATAACAACTGAAAAGTAACCGCCCCTCAGAAAGTAGCCGCCTTAGAGGTCACTAATTTCGAAAGTAGCTGCCCCGGTTACTTTCGAGATTCTACGGTATTATTACATCCATTTCTTGTACCGGTAATTAGATATTAGTCTTCAATAGATGAAGAGCCTTCCATGAGGGATACTATGCTATTGAATAACCAATTTTTATTATTATTATTGTTATTATTATTAATTAGCATAAGAAAATCTAATAGGAGATAAGTCAGGATCACTTTGAATTTTTATAAGAGAAAATTGTGGCTATATTAATGAAAATAAAATTACATTGTACCAGTATACAGTGGCGCTTAATAGTTTTTGTAACTCTTTCGTGCGTGTAAAGTGCATGGAGTCTCAGTGTACATGCAGAGCGATTACACGTACAAGATTGTGTACTGCGCTCAAAACTACACAGACTACACAAAGCTAATTGAGGCATAATACTCATTGTGATGTGTTTTCATTGAGGCATAATAAATTCTTTCATTTTGATTTGCACAAATTCGATGTCAACATGAAAGAATTCACCATGCCTCTATTGACACTATCAGATGTCTACAGTACTGCTCAGAATTAACCTAACGAAAAACGCGTTCCGAACGCGTCCCTAACGCATTCGGAACGCGTTCCATTCTCGTTCCGAACGCGTTAGGAACGAGGTTGGAAAGCGTTCCGAACAATATACTTTCTGTTTTAATCTCGTCTAATGAACATATACCATAACCAGTCCAGCAATCAAATGATCAAGTTAAACCCATTTAGCAGTTTGCTAAAGTCGGAAATTAACGAACTTTTCCGATTAATCTTTTAACCGAAGTCACAATGGTGTTCTGAACGCGTTCCAAACGCGTTTGGAACGCGTTCCGAACGCGAACGCAGTGTTAGGTTATTTCTGAGCAGTACTGTATTTCTCACCTTTTGAATATTAAGCCCTGCTCGCTACTGGTACACGCAAGAAACTTGGTATAGTGCGTCTACATGTTATACACAAAGCTTTGTGTATTTTTGGTGTAATTACATGAAGATTGGGTGTAAAAATGCTGCGTGTACACGAAGATTACACGCAATTTAGTCCACGAAGGTGTTACAAAACTTTTAAGCATCACTAGTTTGAAGATATGAATTTTATCTTCTTGTGACATTGTGGTGAAAATAATATTTTACTCAATTGCTTTGCTAATTTGTAAAATACTGTTTTTACCACACAAAGATAAAACCATATACATAATTGCATCACCATTTAACATCATATATGTATGTATAATTAAACTCTGACCTACCCAAGGATTACTGTCCATCAACTCTGGGAATTTTTTGCAAGTACGCAATGTGCCATTCTTTTGTAGTCCCCTTGCTTAGGGTGGTCCATAGAAGAATGATCCAATATCCACAATAAGATGTTTTCTCACTGGTAAGACACTGATACACTGGAGAAAGTATAGGATGATACGTACACGGAAGAAAGTATAGGATTGGTTGTGTGTGGAGTTGAATATAAAGGCTGGTTAAAGATATTTATGTCACTATTATATGCCAGTCAGTTGGATGGTGTTAATTCCATGAAGGTCTGTAACTCCTCAACATCAACTATCTAAAACATAAAAATCTCAAAATTAACAATAATTTATAAACAAAATACAGAAACCGCAAATGACCTGCTACAATGAGCACACATTTTCTATTTAACAATTTACAATTATACAATCACGTGACTTATATATGCATTTCCATTGGTTCTTGCCCATGATCTATTGAAGGACAGATACATGGATGGCATCAAATCATGTCAGCAGCTATGTTTTTCTTTTTTCGTGCCCCAAACCTTTGGGGTTGTTTTTGATTGTATAAAACAAATAGATTCCATTTGTTGTTGTCTGTTCAGTTATAGATACATAGAGGACGTCAGATCGTGGTAAGAACATCAGTGACCCACTCGACTCTGTAGCTCGTGGGCCACTTTTTTTGTTCTTACAGGTACTACGTTCTGACATCATCTGTGCATCTATAACTGAACAGACAATGGCAAAATGGAATCTATTTGTCAATTAGACAACGAGCTTGAGTTGTCTATGAGCAACCATGGTCAGTTTCTACTAAAGCAGAGTTAACATTTTCAACAAATTACATATATTTGAAACAAATTATTCAACAGCTCATCTGAAATCTTGTTAAACACCTTGAAAAGCAACTATTTTTGCTGCTCGTGCTCTATCACTCTTATATAGTAATATAGCGAGTGACCAGTAGCTCAACCAATAGAGGATTTGTGATAGTCCTAGTTTGTTTATACTAATATTTTATAACACTAAATGGTTTTTTTAGAAATTTGGTGTTCATATATTTTTTCATTGTGAAATTTGATTAATTTGCAGCTGAAACAGATAAATTATCGCTATAGGAACAGGGATAACTACTTTAATACTACATTAACAAACATTTGTGATTTGGCTATAAAATTATAAATTAAAATAAGCTATAGTAATAGTCTATAGAACCAACAAAGTCAATATTACTTTGCACATTGCTTCAATTTCTGTTGCCAACATTTTAATTTATATATTTTATATATGATTTCAAAATAATAGTGTGAGCACTGCCATGCAATCTGCCAAAGGCAAAGGTTTCACTCCGTCGTCGACTCGTCTGCTCAGCCTCATAATATACCTCAACATGAACACAAATCACCAAAGCCCAAAGGTAAAAATGTAATCGAAGAGCATCTTCGCAGTATTCAAACATTTAACTTACTTTTTAATAAGCATGAATGGGAGTCTTCCTTGACAATTACATTTCGTTTCAAATAAAATATCAATTCGACGTCTCAAGTCGAGAAGGAAGACAGGAAGCCATCTTGGATTTCGACTTTAATTTAGTTCTCCGTGAAGCGTGATATAACGCGGAACCCGCGAGTTATAATCACGCGAGTACACTAAATAATTATTAAATACTCTAAAGTATACTAATTATTAATTTGCGTCGCAGGATTTTAACTAGAAGCGCATCAATGACTGAGTTTACGTACCTGGCTTAGGTCTTCGACCTGATTTACTTCCATCAGGATAATGGCTTCGTCTTCGACCTGCTGTATTAGTTGTTTTCATTTTGAAGCGATATCCAGACTTTGGTAACACGGCCGAGAACTCACTGATATCTTTCGTTAAATGAACAAGCGAACCAATTAATTCATACGTGCTCATATTATAGAAATCCATAACGTGAAAATCGTATTGGAAGGTAAAAGCGATAACTGCGTGTCTCGTGCAGTGATCACAACCAAACAAACAAATTCAGCGCGCAGCGTTCTCATTGGTTAAGAATTATGACGCCTAGGTACAACCCGCATCCACCCGCATTGCTTCTCCAGAACCTTAGAACCCAACCTCGTACCCAGGCTCTTCCTGTTCCATGCGCTATATTTATGAATTTTTGGTTAAAAATGTTGTTAAAGACACTAAATAAACAAAAAGTTCATTCCATCCGCCAAACTGACGTCTCAGCGCCTTCGATTCCTGGCAGTCGAAAGTTCTCGACGTCATTTTAGCTCATGTTTGAGAGTATATAATTCTCTTCTTCTTTTAATATATAATTCACTTGTTCGCCCATACTTTACTTATTGCTCTGAAGTATGGGATGTGTTCAATGAAACACAATCAAAACGCCTCCAAAAGCTCCAAAACAGAGCTGCTCGAATCATAATGAATATGAGCAATGATGTAGATCATCAGGTTGCTTTAGATGCTTTAGATTGGAAGCCACTTAAAACGGAAAGAATTAAGGCTAAGTCAAAACTTATGTTTAAATTGTTGAATAAAATAGGTCCTAAATCACTTACTGATTTATTTACTTTCAAAAGTGAAATAACAAATCATGAACTGCGAAATGTTAAAAGTACTCTTTGCTTGCCACAACCGCGAACTAATAGCATGAAAAAAAGTTTCATGTTTGACGGGGCGCAAATTTGGAACTCATTACCAAATGAAATTAGGGAGAGCAACTCCCTCGTGTCTTTTGAAATAAAATCGCTACTCACATTTTTTGAATAACGTTTTTATGATAATATTTGTAAATAGATATGTTTCACTGTATACTTTTTCTATATTTTATAATCTTGTACAGTACCTATAACTTTCTTACTATATGTTACTATATACTATATTTTTGTAATCTTGTAATTGTGCACGCCCCTTGTGGAAATCAGCCTAGGTTGACAATGGTTAGCGTGTTTAAATAAAGTTTCTATCTATCTATCTAGTGTTAACAAAGTTCCTCGATTTATCTACACGCGCGCCATATTGACGTTGATCGCGAAATGGCGCGCACGTGTAAATAAATCACCTTTTCGGATGCCAGAGTTGCCGTGGAGCAGATACATCATATTCCATGTCATTTCTTACACCTTCATGTTATTCGGAAGATGTTTTAGTGAAAGGTGGTTAATCTAAATGTGTGTTAATCAAAAGGTGTGTTATTAAGGTGTGTTACTGAAAACTTGTGTTAATCAAAAGGTGTGTTACTGGAAACGTGTTTTGCTGAAAAGGTGTGTTAATCAAAAGGTGTGTTTTATCAAAAGGTGTGTTATTTGAAAGGTGTGTTATTTTGGAGGGTGTATTATTTAGAAAGGTGTGTTATCAAAAAGGTGTGTTTATCAAAAAGGTGTGTTATGAGTAAAGTGTGTTATCAAAAAGGTGTGTTATATTTCAAAAGGTGTGTTAATGTAAAAGGTGTGTTATTGCAAAAGGTGTGTTTTCTTTCAAAGGTGTGTTAAATTACACACCTTTGGTTGCGAAAAGGTGTGTAATCTAAAGGTGTGTTAACTAAAGGTGCGTTAGTTAACACACCTAGGTGTGTTAATGAACACACCTAGGTGTGTTAATGAACACACCAAGGTGCGTTAATGAACACACCAAGGTGTGTTTTTTAAAATAATTGTCAAAAGGTGTGTTAAATTAACACACCTTGGTGTGTTTTCTAACACACCTTGGTGTGTTTTCTAACACACCCTTTTTTAGAGTGTAGCGTTTAAAAGGCATCTAGACGCGCATTTAAACCAGCCGTTAAAAATCCATGAGCCACGCATTAAGGCGCTTTCGAGTTAGGCGTTCGTACATATTGAGCGGAGAACAAAAGAGATGAGTTAGGCGTTTGAAAGCTGCTGGTTTGGCGTTCGAACGCCGTTCGCTAGGCGTCCGAACGCCGTTCGCTAGCGTTCGAACGCTGTTGGTTAGGCGTTTTCGAACGCCGTTCGCTGAGCGTTCGAACGCCGTTCGCTGAGCGTTCGAACGCCGTTCGCTGAGCGTTCGAACGCCGTTCGAACGCTTACCGAACGGCGTTCGAACGGTATTTTCATACCGTTCGCTAAAGCGTTAAGGTACGTTTTCCCGTGGAGGGTCACATATGTCTTTATATCTTAATATCAGAATAATAATATTGAATGATAATATTGAATGTTGACCTTCAGCTTGGTTCAGCTTGGTTATTTTAATATTATATGGTAAATTGTTTGCTACTCAAGCTTTTAACGCAAACTCAGAAAATGTTTCTGAGCCCCAGACAGGAATCAAACCTGCAACCTTCATGATCTCCGGTTAGATGCTCTAACCATTGAGCTACCAGAACTCAGGCTACGTTTGTACGTGTGACAGTTTGTAGGTGCGACATACGTACTGCTAATTCGCATGTACGAACTAGTACGCAACGTAGCCTTCATTCTGCGATCTGAGTTGTGGTAGCTCAATGGTTAGAGCGTCTAACCAGAGAATCAGAGATCATGAAGGTTGTGGGTTAGATTCCCGTCTGGGGCTCAGAAACATTTTCTGAGTTTGCATTAAAACTTAAAAGCTTGAGTACAGTAGCAAACAATTTACCATATAAAATAACCAAGCTGCAAGTCGTTCTGCCATCTGAGTTCTGGTAGCTCAATGGTTAGAGCGTCTAACCAGAGATCATGAAGGTTACAGGTTTGATTCCTGTCTGGGGCTCAGAAACATTTTCTGAGTTTGCGTTAAAAGCTTGAGTAGCAAACAATTTACCATATACAGTATAGTAAATTATTTGCTGCAAACTCAGAAAAATGCTTCTGAATGCCAGATGGGAAACAAACATGCAACCTTCATAATCTCCGGTTTAAAGCTTGAGTCGCAAACAATTTGCTGACCATTAAGCTACCAGAACTCAGATAGAAGAGGCTGAAGAGCAAAGGCTATAGACCTCTTTCATAATGGCGGCCAGTTTAAATATTCTTTTATATGCATGCAAATTAGCCTTTCTGGCCTCGTTACAAAGCGACGATTCTTTGGAATTACAGACACACGAACGAGGTCAGAAAGGCTAATTTAAATGAATATAAAAGAATATTTAATTTTGGAGCCATTATGAAAGAGGTCTATGTTGTGTACTATGTGGGACATATGTACTAGTAGCTTGCAGCTCGATGGTTAGAGCGATCTAACCAGAAACCATAAGGTCGTGGGTTCAATTGACTTCAATTCCCATCTGGGGCTTGTGTTAAAGCTTGAGTTGCAAAACACTTAATTTTGATTGTTCAGAAATGTTGTGAGAATTCTCAATATCTGCATTTTTAATTATATTAGCTACTGAAATTGTCAAGATCTAGCATCAGTAGCATATTATCTGCATACAAAATAGTTATCTTGCATGCGCTGATGGGACGCATGCCACTGACATGCTATCCAGCTAGGCAAACCACTTGTCCAGTGAACTAGCAATTTGTCCACAGTTTAATTACTGTATGGTAGATGAGTACTGTGCTGAAAATGTATAATATAGCAATTGTTGAATTCAGCTTTTTGAGTCTTTTGACATCAAGAATTATCAAGGTCTCTGTCTGCATTATCAGACTTAGCAGGTAATGCAGGCTTCAACTTTGATAATTATTCTATTAAAAAAGACTCCTCTGATGATTGTTATATTTTAACACCAAATATAGGGAAGTTTTGTCTTTCTCTTCTTGCCCTTTTTAGCTGAAGTTCTCAAAAGATTATAAAATGCCCAAACAATAGATATCAAGGCAACAATGGCACAAAAATACAAAGACAAGCGATGTGCTCTGCAGGCAAGAAAAAACAAGTCAAAACATTTAAAATATTATAATATTTACCAATATTATGTTACCAATATTATGATAATTTATCTAAATATATGTTATATTTAATTTTTATAGTTTTGTGTAGTGTTGCCTTAAAGGTGCCACTAACCCCAAAAATGATATTAATGCTCTGTGTGAAAAGGCACTTAAAATGACAAAGAATGGCACTAACTGTTCTTCAATATCTATTTTCATTCTTGAGGTATTCAGTTATGATATGTTAGTGAGGCACATGTTGACGTCAAAGCAGGCAAACAACATTGTGCCAACTCTAAATTTCATGTATATCTTCAAAGTTATCCAATGAAATTACTTGAAACTTTGATCGTGGATACATACATCTACCGCCAAACTAAAGTACATGGTTCAAGTTAAATGTTCTCACCATAGTAACAGATTAGCTTCCAAACCTCTCCATTCCCATACAGAAATCTTCATTTTCTGTCATTACAAGCAATGTTTTCGATTTCAAACTTGGGTATTGCATTGGAAAAGTTATTGAAAACGTTGTTAACTGCCAATCTCAACAACAATCAGAATCTGCACATGAGAGAAAACAAATTATTTTGGTTTAAAAACTAGGAGGTCTGGAAACTAATCTGTTACTATGGTGATAACATAACTTGAACCGTGTTCTTTAGTTTGGTAGTATGCATCCACGTGCAAAGTATCGAGTAATTTTGTTGGATAACTTTGAAGATATACATAAATTCTAGAATTGCCACAATGTTGTTTGCCTGCTTTGACATCATCATGTGCCTCATTAACATATCACGTATAACTGAATACCTTGAGAAGGGAAATAGATATCGAAGAACTGCCATTCCTCATAATTTTCAGTGTCCTTCCAAACAAAATATCATTTTGGGGGTTAGTGGCACTTTAATGTTGTTAATGTATTAGCATCAACTCAAGTCAGTTTTAGATACCAACCCTAATCCTAAAACTGACTTGAGTTGATGCTACATATATTGAGAAAGGGCCCAAAATCATCTCAGTATAGCAGCAAGGTAATGGTTGTAGGAAGCACAAATTGAAACAGTTCAAAATCATGTTGGTCAGAGCAGCACAATAGTGACCAGAAAACATTGACAGTTGAAAATCATCTTGGTAGAGCAGCAAACTGTGGTCAGGATTGGGCAAAATCAGTTAATAATGGCTTAAATAATGTTACCGGTAAATAAATATGTTAAACAATGGCTTAATGAAAAATTCTTCTTGATTTATTGGCACTTTATTTGGGCTGGCAAAGGGAAACATAATGATCTTTAGTTGTAGGAATTACTGTTGTCTTGAGATAGTCTATATGTAATGAAGCACATAAAAAGGTGTATTTGCTCAATTTGAATATCATCCCATTTTCTTCTCTTGGCAAAATGGTGCAGTTGAACATGAAAGCAAGGGAATCAACCTATTCTTGAGGGTTAATATCATCTGGACTTTGTTGGCTCTTAGAAATTGGATAGTATATGATTCAATGGGAAGTTTAATTGATCACACTCAATAGTGAAAGAAGACATACAAATGAGAACAATTGAGAGTTATGGACATTATTGTAAACTTCTGCAACAACAGCCTTTGATCGATCTTCTCTTGTCAAATGATTCATTACATGTATTTTCAGACAAACACATAGCAAAGGCATTTGCTTCATCTGTAAATGCATTAATACACTGCTGCTCAACCAATGGGTGGGAAGTATAAATTGAGAGTATGCATTACATATGCAGTTCAATGCTTGTAAGACAGCAGAGGTACATACATGTATATGACCAGGGACTCGCTACCACACAGAGTAATTATATAACAAGCATTGTAAAGACAATTACCATCTGCTGTTGTTCTCTACAGTATATACAAGATCAAAGGAGCAAGTGGTATCACAACACATATGCAATGCTCAAATTCAAACTTCACATACATAACAGTATTGACATCGTAAATGTCGTACTCGCAAAACGAAACTTATTTACATTATAATATTATAATACACATGACATATTAATGCATGTAATTTAGCAGTGTAATTAGCAGTGTAATTAGCAGTGTAATTTACAAATCGAATACTCAAGTTATTCAAGTATTAATGCTCTCTAAATCAAAGGGCCTAAGACCCTAAACAATATTTCAGCAGTAAACCAACCTTTTAGAGTTTTCGATTTGTTTTACACAGTCATTGGCATATTTAATCATATAGTTATTATGCATGAGCATGATCATTCACAGATTTGAGCTTACCGGCTGCGAGGGAACTGAACATGCATGCATATAATCCTTCTTCTTCCCAACTTCTCGCGCAATAACATGCTCACAGCACCGTTTAAGGATGATTAGTCTATCTGACTCTTCCTCCGGAGAATAACTTTACATCCAATGTATTCAATAGGGCAACAGTTGTTGTAAAACATTGTTAGCTGCACGAACTATGAACGAATGTAGCGCACTACATGTAAATATCACATCATTCAAGAGCTGCGAGCATAGTTGTAGCCGACGTCATAGAAAGGTCTGCTACATTTTCGCTACAGTCCTACGGCAGCAGCTACGGGTATTTTTCTCGTATGACTGTAGCCGACGTCACACTTGCAACACAGCAAATGCGCATTTAGCGTGATGCTATGTAGCTAGACATTATATGCGGGCAAGCGCTAGCCAAGAGCAATGCAGGCTCTTGGGGGAGGCAAGGCAAGCGCGGGTGTGACAGGAGCATGCCCAATCGCGGGTTAATGATCAATATATCGCGCTCAAAATGACCAAAATGGCTTAGAATGATACCACAGAACCTTGGAAAAGCTGTCTGAAAAATGTTATTGCAATTTAAATTTAAATTTAGTTATCATTTTCTCAAAATATGTCTCAAAATCTGACTGTAGCATGCGCTACAGTTGCTACGGTCTAGATCCGCCCCTGATTCTTATTGCTTTGAGATGAATGCATACTTTTCCTTTAGAAATTTACAATGTACAGAGATTCACATTGGTGTATTATCATGGCCTTGTCTTTATTAGCCTTGGTGATTGCAGCTTTAGGTATGTAAGGTATTCTCAGTAAGGGGTTGGAGAATTAACGTGTGTGATGTAGGGAATTTAATGTCCTGAACATCGTCCTGAACATATCAAATAGAAAGCCACGATGGCCAAAAGTCCTGAAAGGTTTCTATATCTATTCAGGTTTTTGGAACATGCAAATTAGATGCCGTATGATTTCACAATTCACAAAATGAGGAATATCTCTACAAATAACAAGTGGAATGTTTTGAAACTTTGCACATGTATGCCAATGATGAAAGTACACCACTGTGTGAAGTATGTTGTTGCCATGGAGACCCCTAAGAAGCAGGAGTCTTCCAACTATTAAAGAGTAAGATGATTTACATACACCACCGGAATACAATATCTATGTGTACGAATCTTCGAATCTATGCACTTGTTACACGGGTTCCTGGTATTTCACATATTGCAATAATAAAGATAGAAGAACGTGGTTATTATCACTTTTATTTAGTTTTTAACGGGGAAATCTCGCCCGAATACAATATATTCTTCTCGCCTTTTTCAACAACATGCTCTTTTCTGCGCCTACGGCCGCATATATAAAATATCTCATCTTACACTCTCCCCCTGTTCAAATAAATGGCATCCTTGACATTTCTACGATCTCAGAAGATCTAAAGTTATAAATCAGTTCCGAATGTTCCAGTCTTCTGACATTTGTTACAGTAGAACAATAGTTGGGTTGATCAGGCCCTCCCGCTGTCATTTCTTCTTTCACCGTCCAACTGATTTAAACATACAAAGTATCTTAAATGATACTGCTAAAAGTTAGGATTGTAGCAATCTGTAAACGTGAAGCCATTTGTATTTTTTCGTATCCATAACAACAGTAACATGAATCTTTAAGATAACGTTCTTGTCCTACCATGGCATTTTAAACACAGGGTAGTTGTAGTTCCAGGGTATCGGGATTTGAAAGGGAATCGGGATTTGAAAGGGAATCGGGATTTGATAGGGTTGGGGTTCTGGTTGATGGTATGGGAATTGTGGTATTTGTTGGTTGAATGGCATAATAACTGCTCCACAATAATAACAGGCTGAGTGTCCTGGCGCATAATATGTAAGGCGTTGTGGAACTTGTCTATTTCTTCGAGGAAGAGGAATGCGATTATTCCCAATGGATTCTTCCATACCGGGTGCAGGTACATCTTCGGGTACAGGTACATCTTCATTCGGTACTCCTAATGTTTCTTCAGTTTCTTCTTGTATCTCGCCAGTTTCCGTTGGTTGTTGTTCCACAGGATCATCCCCCAATTTTGACTTGATTTCTTTCTGTTTACTTAACAATTTATCAATCTCTTCTTGCAATTCTAATACTTGCTTTTCTTCCGGGAATCCCTCTTTATTTTCTGGCTCTTCACTGATTTCTTCCAGAGGGGGTGGGCTAAGAAAGGTTTTAATACTTTCTATATACCCCATAATTTCTGCTTTCTCATTTAAACTGTCCACTTTTTCTTCCATAGCTTGCCGGATACTCTTTAAAATCACAAATCTGTTCTTATCTTTAACACTGGCTTCGTTAAGTTTCATCTCCTGTGCTAACTCTAACACATCATCCATCTTTAAGGTAAACATTTCTGACTTCAACTCTAATAACATCTGTCAAGAAAGTTCATATTAACCGGAAATGGAAAACCGGAACTACATGTCAAAAGTGACACGTGACTGTTATAAGATACCTTGTAAATAAATATATAATAAGTTGTTGTTTAGAGAATAAAAGATGTAGTTAAAACGAAAGAAACCCGACATAATGGCGCCCAACGTGGGGCACTTCGAACAAAAACAATACGAACCATCATGAATGCTAAGGAAAAAGAAGCTTTAAGTCGACTCCGTGCTGTCCGAGGCGGACATCGCGACACAATAACGAAATTTGTTAAAGAAATTGATGAAATATTCAAAGAGGAAGCGACAGCGATTAATGTAAACAGACTCGAAGTAATCGACCGACAATTAGACGTGAAAACGAATACGGTCAATGGATTGGATGAGAAGATACTGGAAGTATGCGATTTAAACGATTTAGACGTGGAAATAGAGGAATCTGACCTTATAATGGCGAGAATGTTGGAATGTCGAACAGTAATCAGTACATTTAAGAAAAAGAACTCGGAAAGCGATAGCTCGAACACGCATGTAAACGAAGAACCGAATTCAACGACAGCGACGAAAACTGTTGTGAAACCACGGCTCCCGAAACTAACGCTACCACGATTTAAAGGAGATATTACCAATTGGAATAATTTTTGGGAGTCATTCGACTCTGCGATTCACTCAAATCAGTCCATTTCAACAATAGACAAATTCAATTATTTTGAAGTCATTGCTTGACGGAGAAGCTGCGCGTGTGATTCAAGGTTTGAATTTGACAGCGTCGAATTACGGCTCGGCTGTAACTTTGCTCAAAGAGAGATATGTTAAAAGAGAAAGATTATAAGCGCGCATATGGATGAGCTTCTAAAGATACCGAGTTGCGCTAACGAAAAGCTACAATCCTTAAGAATGGTTTACGACAAGATCAGCGTTCACACGAGAGGTTTGTCATCAATGGGCATTTCTTCAAACGAGTACGGAAGCTTACTAATTCCAGTTGTTATGTCGAAATTACCCTCTGAAATTCGCATTCAAATAGCTAGAAAATCAACCAACGAAGTTTGGAAAATCGAAGAGTTACTAGAGAGCATCAAAATTGAATTGGAGGCAAGAGAAGCTAGCGAAGGTATTCAGGCAACTGATCTGCCACGAAAACAACCGCCAAACAACGGGGTCTCAAAGTACAATGGTCCTTCCACTTCGTCTGCGTTTTTAGCTCATCAGAACGACCAAAATATTCCGCGCTGCGTTTTTTGTGAAGAACGCCATTTTTCCGCTTCGTGTACCAAACTTGTCGACCCAGAAAAAAGAAAGGATATTCTTCGCAAGAAAAATCGATGTTTCCAGTGCCTGAGAAGTGGTCATCGTTCGTTTGAATGCAAGACAACAAAGCTGTGCCGAAATTGTAGTGTAAAAGGTCATCACCAGTCTATTTGTGATCGAATGGCCAAGCAAGAAAAGCGTAAAGAAGAATTTACCTTATCAAACCAAAGCAAAGCCGAAGATGCAACGAATCAGACTACTACGACTTCGACGACAACCAAGGGAAAAGGAACAGTGCTTTTACAAACCGCAAAAGCCGTTGCTACTAACGAAGATGGAACAAAGTCAACGAATGTGCGCATTCTTTTCGATAATGGAAGCCAACGTTCATACGTTACCAACTCATTAAAGTCGCGTTTAAACCTCAAAACCAGCCGAACTGAGACTCTGCATTTAAACACTTTTGGTGAACAAAAGTTTCGTAAACAAATTTGTGATGTGGTCAAGATTCGTTTAAGTAAACCTGGTCGTGAAGAAATAGAAGTATCTGCGTTGAGTTTTCCTGCAATATGTTCATCTCTTCCTGGCAAGATCGAAGTTAGTCAATTTCCCTATCTCGAAGGCTTGGAGTTGGCTGATGATTTTATGGAGCAGAGTGGTGATTCGATCGATATTCTTGTTGGTTCCGATCAATATTGGGACATTGTTACAGGTGAAATTGTGCATGGTGAATCTGGGCCAACTGCTATTGGTAGCAAGTTTGGATGGCTTTTCTCTGGTCCTGGTACAAACTCGTCTAACAACAACACTGTGTCAAATTTAATCATTGCCGGAGAAAGTGAATGTAACACCAGAAATCAACACGATGAGCTAGTAAATACTCTCAAGGGATTTTGGGAAACCGAAGCTATTGGTATCAAGCAACAACCAACAAGTAATGAATCGCCTGAAAATGAATTCCTCAAGGAGCTGAATTATGATGGAACACGCTATTCTGTTGGTCTACCATGGAAGGAAGATAGAGAGTCGATACCAAGCGAGTATCAGTTGTGCTACAACCGTTTGAAGTCCTTGCATCACAAGTTAAAGAAAGATCCCACATTACTCTGCGAGTATGACAACATAATCAAGAAACAATTAAAGATGGGAATAATCGAGGAAGTTAATCCAGACGAAGCAACCAACAAGTTTAGCAGCAAAGTTCACTATTTACCACACCACGCCGTCCTTCGCCGATATCGAGAAACAACCAAAGTGCGCATAGTTTACGATGGCTCGGGAAAATCCCCTGTAAATGATTATTCCTTGAATGATTGTTTACAAGTGGGTCCAAATTTGATACCTCAAATATTTAACATCCTTGTCAAGTTTAGATGGAACACGATTGCCCTAACAGCTGACATCGAAAAGGCTTTCCTGATGGTTTCTATAAATGATTCGAACAAGGACATGCTACGATTCCCATGGTTTAGAAATGCGAATGATCTTCATCCAGAGATTATACAGCTAAGATTTTGCAGATTGGTCTTTGGTCTACGACCCTCATGCACCATCCATACTTGGTTCTACGATTCTTCATCATCTGGATTCTTGCGAAAAGCTGAACCCGAAGCTGCGCGAAGTGGTGCAACTGTTGAGAGAGAATTTGTACGTCGACGATTTCGTGTCAGGAGCCGACACAGTTAAGAAAGGTGAAGAAATTTATACAACGTCGAAGGAGGTTATGTCCCGAGGTGGCTTTAACCTGCGAAAATGGAATTCAAACAACAAAACATTAAGCGACGCAATTGAAGATGCAGAGAAGTCTCATTCCGAATATTCGAACTCGAATCAAACTGAATTTACACCAGAAGATGAATAGTATGTCAAAGCCAAATTGGGTTCAAGTGATGAACAACATCACACTGATCACAGTTCTGTCAAAGTCCTTGGAATTAATTGGAACACTGTATCAGACGAGTTCCTCTTTAACTTCATGGAGCTGATCAACCTCGCCCATTTCTTCCCACTACTAAACGTTCCGTTCTGAGACTGAGTGCAAAGATATTCGATCCACTTGGTCTTCTGTCCCCCTTTGTCATCCAGATAAAGATTCTATTTCAAGAGCTCTGCACTCAAAATATCGATTGGGATCAAGATCTTTGTGGAACGACCCTGAACAAGTGGAATTCGTTACTAACTGAGTTAGAATCATTGCAACAAGTTAAGATCCAATGATGCTATTTCGAGATCAATTCCAAACCAAGTTCTATCCAGTTGCATGGATTCAGTGATGCATCGAAACGAGCCTACGCAGCTTCAATTTACATGAGATCATTGTATGAAGACGGACATGTACAAGTCAGATTGGTTACATCGAAAACAAGAGTTGCCCCATTGAAAAGACAATCGATACCTCGTTTAGAATTGCTTGGTGCAACTATCCTAGCCCGATTGATGAACACTGTTCAACTTTCACTTCCGCAAGAGATCGAGACTTTCTTCTGGACTGACTCCAAAACAACATTATGTTGGATCATCAACGAAAAGCCATGGAAGCAATACGTGAAACATCGAGTAGACGAAATTCGACGATTGACCCGCAAAGAAGCTTGGAACTTTTGTCCGGGAGTATTGAATCCCGCTGATCTGCCCTCGCGTGGAATCACGGGAGAAGAGATGGTTAACAACCCGATTTGGTGGAATGGTCCTGCCTTCCTGCAACAGCAAGAAACCGAATGGCCCAACAACCTGATAAAAGAACAAAATGAAGATGCACTGGTCGAATTAACGAAGAATCCTCACGAAGTCACACATGTGCTAGCATCTGCCAATAAAACGTCTCCTTCAATCAACATGTACGAAATTATACCATGCAAGAATTTCAGCAACATCAGTTTCCTGTTACGTGTGACTGCGTACACATTGCGTTTTATTAGAAACATACAGCGACGTCTATCAATAAAGAATGTCCAAATAACAACTGATGTTATCGAAAGTATTCAACTATCTGCAAGTGAAATCAGTGAAGCTGAGATATATTGGATTCGCACAATTCAAGCAGAGACTTTCGCAGCTGAAATCAACTTCCTGCAGAAAGCCGATCGACCAAAACCAAGATGTGTCGAACAATTCGCATTGTTCGTCGATGATAATCAACTCTTGCGTTGCCGAGGAAGAATCAACAACGCAACATTACCACTGAATGCCAAGAATCCAATACTGTTGCCTGCAAAACACCCGTACGTGGACTTACTCATTCGTCAAACACACGAAAGTATCAAGCATAGCTCAACCGACAACACCCTAACAACAATCCGAGAAAGATTTTGGATTTTGCGTGGAAGACAAGCAGTAAAACGAGTTCTGAAACGTTGTGTGATATGTCGAAGATTAGAAGGCCCCGCATACTCATCACCAAATTCTCCCGATTTACCGACCATCCGTGTATCCGAAGACCCACCGTTCACTCACACCGGAATAGACTACGCTGGCCCATTGTACATTCAATCCGAAGAAAATCCATCAAACGAAAAGTGTTATGTGTGCTTGTTTACGTGTGCGTCTACTAGAGCGGTTCATCTCGAGTTAACCCGAAGTCTTAGCGTGAAATCTTTCCACCTCGCTTTTCGTAGATTCACGAGCCGTCGTGGCTTACCAGCAACATTAATATCAGACAACGCAAAGACATTCAGAAGATCATCCACTGAAGTAAGCAAGATTGCACGATCCAAAGAAGTACTTCGCTATATGACAAACTGTGGAGTTACTTGGAAGTTCATAGTTGAGAAGGCCCCATGGTGGGGTGGGTTTTGGGAGCGACTAATCCAGAGCGTTAAACGATGTCTCAAGAAGTGTATTGGCTGAACAACGTTAACCTTTGACGAGTTAAACACCCTTCTTACCGAAGTAGAAACTGTTGTTAATTCCAGACCTCTAACATACGTTGAAGATGATCAAGATGGTGTAACCTTCACCCTTTGTCCTTTCCACTTGATAAATGGACGGCGAATAACAACTACTCCTATAATGGTGGACACTTTAAATCATCAGCACCAACGCCTCACTAACACGAAGAGCAAAGCACCATCGACACCTACTCAGACAATTTACCTGCCAGTGGAGAAAGTCCTACTTGATGAACTTACGAGAAAATCACGCTCTAAATTTAAAGAAGAATTCAAGAAACCATCAACCTGGAATCGCTGTTGGCGATGTAGTGATTGTGAAGAATGATTCGTCTAACCGAATGTATTGGAACCTCGCGACTGTAGAACAATTATTAACTGGTAAAGATGGCAAGGTTAGAGCTGCAATGGTTCGAGTATCAAAAGGAGAGAAGAAACCACTACTACTGAGACGAAGCGTAAAACACTTATACCCAATAGAAGTTAATTATTTTGATGATCAAAATAACGAAGATGAAGAATCCGAAGAGGTTTCCACATGCCCCCAATCGACTGTGTAAAGTACAACGCCACAACTGAGCCTGAGACCACGACGCAAGGCAGCGATTTTAGCAGACATTAATAGAAGACTCAATTTTAAATGTTGACATTGATCATAATTATATCGTTTGTTTTTTAATTTGTTCACTTAGGTGAACCAACCTCGGGGAGTGTAAAGAAAGTTCATATTAACCGGAAATGGAAAACCGGAACTACATCTCAAAAGTGACACGTGACTGTTATAAGATACCTTGTAAATAAATATATAATAAGTTGTTGTTTTAGAGAAAAAAAGATGTAGTCAAAACTAAAGAAACTCGACAATAATAAAAAGAACATTACACGGTGGCTCGAAGATATGGATTTTATGTTCTCGTGGCAAGAACATAAAACATAAAGATATTGTTCTTGCCACTCGAACATAAAATCCATATTTTCTCGCCACCGTTTAATATCTTCTATATATGGTCACATTTCAACGATAAATCACTCTTCGATCGACGTCATTGTAGCGGCGGAAAAACACGTTTCCAGACTCCCCTCTTAATAGGCGCGCTCGCGCGTTTATTGAATAAATAGCGGAAATGGTAGGTAAATGACTATGTAGTAGTTAAAACATGAGCGGCCGATGTTTATGGGCAGTTACAATGGCGAGCCGTTGTAACTGCCCATAAACATCGACCGCTCATGTTTCAACGAACTTGTAAAATGAGTAGAATATATAATACATACTTTGTTTGGAAGTTGTAGAAACGGTACAAACAAATTATTTTAACTCCGAAAAAGCTCAATTTGAGCAAGTTAACTTTGAGAAAACATTGATGTTTTATTAATCAATGTTTTATCCTGGGTTAAAGATGCTGATTAAATATTAATTTATTTTGAATTTTCTTCATGAATTATTAATTAATTTTACAAATTTAATTTATAGTTGTTTCAACAAGTAATTCGTGGATATTGGCATGTTGCGCACGTGTTTGAAACAGACGTTGTTGTTGTCATAGGCGGCGGAAGCGGGGGCCAGGGGGAAGGCTAAAGCCCCCCTCCCCAACTTTGTAAAAGTGGAAAAAAAGGGGGGCTTTTGGCGCCGAAAGTGAGAGTTATTTGACCATATTATACATTGAATATTTATGCATCTTCGATATCAGGCAGTTTTTAAATTCCATATCATTGCAGGATGGCAATCGTAAGGGAAATCGTGTCGAGTGATAGTTCGATACTTATTTCATGAAGTACTTCGTCCATTAGTTGTTGATGACTGCTGACCAGAAGTATTATGAATTTCAGAGACTTTAGATTTCAAAATTTTCCCGACCCCCCCAACACAGCATACTTTTCCACTTCGAGAATGAGACGTTCTTCGTCCATACTTTTCATCGCAGAGTGTGTAAACGAACAAGCACGATACGAGGTGACGTAGGGATAGCCAAGGGTCGGTGGTTAATTTACAAACTAGCGGTTTGATTGGCTAAAAACTTTATCGTTATCGTACAGAGGGAAAGAATCGGCGTTTAGTAAAACACGGAACAGCGGAACACGGAACAGCAAATAATAAACATACAAACAAATAATAATCATAATAATATTATTATTATTATTATTAATATTATTATTATTATTATTATCATTAATAATAATAATAATTAATATTCATTAAAATGCAATATTAATATTAACAATACATAATAATGCTAATTTATTAATATTTTTATTATTAATATTAAAATTAAATTCATGAAAAATACGCCGTCTGAATCAGTTAAATACGACAATTCGGTATAATAAGTGCGGCCATACGGGCGTCGCGGTTGTCTTATTTTGTGTACGACTTCGATTAAAACGGCGTATATTTTTCGTGTGCCGTGTCAACCTCGTACCCAGGGCAGTTTGCCTCCACAGCGGAAGGTCGGCATCTAGTACGTATTCCTTATAAGGAAGCGCAAATAGAAGGCATTGACGAGCAAATAGAGTGAATTAACGAGAAAATAGCTGACACGTTGAAACCTCGTACCTTAATTGGATTGTAACCAACCCCAAAACAACAAAGATCCTAACCCTTTGGAAAACGTTTTCTTGAGAAATAAACCACCCCCAAAGCTATAGAATATGTCAAAGGAAAGTTAAATGATCAATTTACAACATACGTACAGCTTTATCCCGGTAGCTAACATAGTTGTCTTTAAAAGCGCGGATAATCGAACATGCCCAAAAATATAATTTTCGCAATACGGATACCATCTTGTAAACTAAAACACGAACTTTCGGCTGTCTTCAACGAACGTTTTCTTAAGAAATAATCAACTCCCAAAGCTACAATATATATTAAAACAAAGATACATTATCTGTTTACAATATGCGTACAGCTTATCAGGCTAGCGAATGTAGTTTTCTTAAAAAGAGCGGATAATCGAACATATCGTAACGTGTTAACAATCCTACATCCAGTGGGCTGGTATGAGTGCCATGTATTTGCTCGTCAATGCCTTCTATTTGCTCGTCGGCCACTTCCTTGAATACGTACTAGAAGTACATATGGGCGAAAATGGCCCTGGGATCGGATAAAAGTCAATTAATTCAGCCGAGTATAATTTATTCATCTAAATCTGAATGCTGTCTACTCACCAGACAAGAAAATTTGCATTTGTTTAGACAAGCACAATAAGAAAAATATTATACAGTTGGATAAACTATATTAATATAAATAAATACGATCATAATGCTTATACACTAAGCTAGCCATGACAAAACGATCAATGGCACCTTTTTGTTTACATAATAGAGCCTTTGTCTCAAATTTTACAGCAAATTAGAAGTGATTGCTTTCGCTAAATTAGATATATACTTCTTCATACCTTTTATAAGAGATAACCATGGATGTATGGTGGATTATTAAGCTTGTTAGCTGCTTTTATGCCGACGAATGCTGACATGAACAACTCTGAAGAGCATTGGATATTTCTCAATTACTCAGGTCAACAAAGTAGACAAAGGCAATGGAACAAAGACCACAACAATTATCATATCTAAACACCCAGAAATTCTGGGTGTCATGTGACCAGCCGATCCCAGGTCCATTTTCGCCGACCTTCCACGGAGGAAAAATGCCCTAATGCGTACATTATATAGTATTATTTATTTAAAATAATTCGTGATCGCTGATTGGCTAACAGCCAACGGTGAAATCGTCATATCAACTCATTGCCCTACCAAATATGGAGTTGTGACATCAATGGTGCAATATGACAAAAGATTATTGCACGATTGACGTCACCTGGTGCAATATGAAAAACTAATATTGCACGCTATCACGTTTTTCCAACGACGCAGTTGTTAAATAGTTCGGTAAACAACACACACTTCGGCCTTGATAATTCTTCATATCATGCTCAACCTCATTCAATAATTGATATTACCGACAATATGAATATGAAGATGCATTTAATTATATTTGACTCAATAAGTACGGAGTCTAAATCGACCATAGCTCGACAAAAGACTTCACAATTAAATTAAATGCATCTTCATATTCATATTGTCCGTAATATTATACATTAAACATTACTATATAATGTACGCATTAGATGTTATAAACGGCACATGAAAAATACGTCGTTTGAATCGAAGTCGTACTATAGTCGAATAAGACAACCGCGACGGCCCTATGGCCATTGGCCGCACTATTATACCGAATTGCTGATTCAGACGGCGTATTTTTCATGAATTTAATTTTAATATTAATAATAAAAATATTAATAAAGCAGCATTATTATGTATTGTTAATATTAATATTGGATTTTAATGAATATTAATTATTATTATTATTAACAATAATAATAATAATAATAATAATAATGGAAACTTTATTGAAATTCTTTATATATATACAATTATAAATCTCACTAATTTAGGTAATTTATAATTGACTGCTTGAACCTATTTATTGTTTACAAACTATATAGAAAAAGAAAAAAAAAGTTAATTTAAAATGTATCTTTAAATGTTCAGTAATTCCGGATTTTGTCCAGTCCTTATTTCTACAACAAAATATATAATAATAATAATAATAATAATAATAATAATAATAAGATGAGGAAAGTGTGATTGGAATAATAAGCACAATGCAGAGGACGGTGCTCTTTGAAGGGGAAACAATAATAAGGAAGGTGCTTGGCGGGGTGGTACAGACAGAGTAGTGGGACACAACGGGATCATGTGCAACTCGGTTACCGCCCAGCAAGAGTTGGTGGGTGGATGCAAGGGCCAGAGTGTGTTGAGCTGGCTAATTAATTAACAATAATAATAATAATAATAATATTATTATTATTATTATCATTATTATTATTATTATTAATAATAATAATATATTATAATATAATATTATTAATAATATTATTATTAATAATATTATTATTATTTGTTTTTATGTTTATTATTTACTGTTCCGTGTTTTACTAAACGCCGAAAAAATCTCTGGTGAGCGTTTCTAAAATCACTATCGTTCTCGTTCAACGATAATTTCATCGTTATCTCCACAATGTGACGGCCTATATGCATTCAATAGGGTAGAGGAGTAAATGTATCCCATAATGCACTTTGCGGATAATTTCAAAATGGCTTCTCAAGTAAAAACCCGTTGTCGGCGACTTTCGTGGCTATATGGAAACATGAGTCGGCGACTTGTCGGAGACCAGTCGGCTACTGAGTCGGAGACTGGTCGCCGACTATTACGACTATATATAATAATAATAATAATTTATTTGGCCGTTCTAAATACAGGCATTTGACAATCGACTAAAATATAGAGTCGATATTTGACAATAGACGACTTTCACGATCATGCGCAGTAGCAACAAATATTCAAATTTTCATCGTAGGTAAAAACAACTGTTTCAGCAGGAAAGAGCATCTTGAAAATAGTAGAAGTGCAAAGTTTGAAAGGAATTGTGTAAAAAAGGATCCAAGAAGTTACACAAGCAGAAAGTTGGCCATTTTAAAAGGATTTATTAGTGATTTAATAAGGATTTTGGCTTGGCGGGCGCGCGGGTGTTGCACGCCAATCCAAAATCCCTATTAAATCCATAGTGAAGAGCAAAACTTCCAAAGTGTGTAGCTTTCGCACTATTTGCCCGATTAATTTCAAACTTTGCACTTTTACTATTTTTAATATTATGATCTTTCTAGCTAAAACAGTTGTTTTTACCTCATATGAAAATTTGAAATAAAAATGCTACTGCGCATGACCCTGAAACTCGTCTATTCAATTCTAAGAGTTCTACATGCTGCAAATGTCTGATGTGTTTCCAGGGCCTTTTTTAAGGATTTTCCCGTGGGGGGGCATTTTCCTAAAAGGGACCTTCGTAGCCAAAATATATGTTTACTTTTTCTGAGGAAGGCTTTTCGTTTATATATATATATATATATTTGTCTGCCATTTTATTAAAAAATATTTGTTCTACAGTTCATGATCAGTGGCGGATCCAGGGTTGTTCGAAAGGGGCATGCCCCCTCAGGAACATTTTTAATTTTGCAAAGCCCAGAAGTGCTTTTACGGCGATTTCTGATAAGAATTTTTGCGAAATTAAGGCACCACGCCATTGCTAAAAATGCACGATTACAAAGGGGTATCAAGATTATGAAACACTTTAATATATAAACTCAGAAGTAGTACGGAACCAATATAAACACTTTAGCCTTTAGGCATCTTCATAAGCTACCAAAACATTGTGCTTATAATCGGTCATATAATATTGCGTTTATCATATTATGGTAAAAAACAGAAAACACTTGTTTGCGGAATAATTTCAGTAAGTCTATAAGTTGTTAATTAAGGGCTAAAACTTACTTTCCATTTGTTTAATTTTTATTCCTTGCTTATTGGTTGATTAAATTTAAGAAAAAGGGACTTTTCCTGGGGGGGGGGCAAAAATTGATTAGTGGGGGGGCACAAGCATACATGTCCAATACTGTCGACCTGATACGGGTCGTAAACCAAACTTCACGAGTATACGATTCGTGAAGGCACTCCTCTTGACACGACTCGTAAATGAAACTTCACGACTCGTTATCTTAACCTCATGCGCGTCGTTAATCAATATCACCCACCAGCTGTGCGCACGTTATAACAGTTGCCAAGGCCCAAAATTTATTAACAACTCGTACGAGTCGTACGACCCGTACGGGTCGTAAATGACAGATTAACGACCCGTCAACATCCCCCGTTTACACTACAACAATAACACTTCATACATGCTCGATGTTGTATTGCTTCGTTTTTTAAAAACTAATTCAAATGAAACTATTGAATGAAAACATATTACATGTTGTTGCCTCGTTCTATTTCAAAACTACGCAACATATATTCATGCCATTGAATGAAACAACATGTTGTTGTCTCGTTCTATTTCAAAACTACGCAACATATATTCATGCCATTGAATGAAACAACATGTTGTTGTCTCGTTCTATTTCAAAACTACGCAACATATTGCTATTGAATGAAACAATATTACATGTTGTTGTCTCGTTCTATTTCAAAACTACGCAACATATTGCTATTGAATGAAGCAATATTATATGTTGTTGTCTCGTTCTATTTCAAAACTACGCAACATATTGCTATTGAATGAAACAATATTACATGTTGTTGCCTCGTTCTATTTCAAAACTACGCAACATATTCATGCTATTGAATGAAACAACATGTTGTTGTCTCGTTCTATTTCAAAACTACACAACATTACATATATTGTTATTGAATGAAATGAAACAACATGTTGTCTCGTTCTATTTCAAAACTACGCAACATATCGCTATTGAATGAAACAATATTATATGTTGTTGCTTCCTTCTATTTCAAAACTACGCAACATATCGCTATTCAATGGAACAATATTATTTGTAATAAAGCCCGCTTAAATTGATATCCTACATAAAAGCAACACTAAACAACAGCAATAACACGTTATCTTGTGGCGAAAATATTTTGTGTACTTAAAACGGATAAATGAGTAATCCAACAATATTATATACTAGAAATTACTATCGCAAGTGAAGTGCTGCCTCATTTCAAAGAAATTCCAATATTTTACAAGACAGATTGGCGACGTAAAGAGGCACGGGTAGAACCGTAGGGGAAACTGCTTTGT
Source organism: Chrysogorgia sp. JL179-B06 (assembly GCA_035772405.1). Lineage (NCBI taxonomy): Eukaryota > Metazoa > Cnidaria > Anthozoa > Scleralcyonacea > Chrysogorgiidae > Chrysogorgia > Chrysogorgia sp. JL179-B06. Next base: position 1,022,172 of record JAYKKM010000215.1, on the reverse strand, counting down.
TATCACATTTATGGTCACAAATTTTTTTCAATCATCAATAATTAATTACCAAAGCTTGATAAACCAAAAAACAAAATCGAGAAATACCAGGTTATTTATTACCTTCGACGGTTATTAGCACACATCCCTTCAGATGTCTTAAAAATTGCAACAGTGTTGCAATCAACAGTTAGCAAGCAATGTTGATAGTTTAACCGAGACTCCAAAAATAGAATATTGAGTGCATTTTCAAAAAAATAAGGTGGATTGTTAGTTGCCATAAACCAATCACCGGCAAATGGGTCACTATATTGCAAAGAATACATTTTATCAGAGCAAAAAGGTTTTATTAACATAATTTCTTATACAAGTATAAAGGTTATTTCCAACACACAATGTGACATTTAGGAATGATGAATCCCATGCATTAATGTTTGTTATTTGATAATGTATTATTGCACATTTTGTTTAAATTGTTGTGTATTGCCTTGTCTAAAATCAGCACAAATCGTTTTACTTGGGTCAACAACATCCAACCTCGTACCCAGGGCATTTTGCTTCCACGGTGGACCAACCATAAGCAAAATAATGGAACGAATCTTATACAATCAACTTTACAACTATTTAACTGAATTTGGATTACTAAGTAGCAAGGTCTGCGAAAATGGCCCTGGGATCGGCTGGTCACATGACACCCAGAATTTCTGGGTGTTTAGATATGATAATTTTTGTGGTCTTTGTTCCATTGCCTTTGTCTACTTTATTGACCTGAACAATTGAAAAATAATCAGAGTTGTTCATGTCAGCATTTGTCGGCATTAAAGCAGCTAACAAGATTAATAATTTACCATACATCCATGGTTATCTCTTACAAAAGGTATGAAGAAGCATATATCCAATTTAGTGAAAGTTATCACTTCTAATTTGCTGTACAATTTAAAGACAGCATTCAGATTTAGATGAATAAATTATACTCGGCTGAATTTATTGGAGTTTTATGACAAGCCAATCGCATTATAGAATGGACCAGCCGATCCCAGGGACATTTTCGCCGACCTTCCACCGTGGAGGCAAAATGACCTGGGTACGAGGTTGAACAACATCATATATTGTGAGACCAGGATTTTCTTCGACATCATTTGCCATTCTCAACAACAGAACAACAATAACATACACATTGTAACATGATATTCACTATCACTTGCTGTTGGAAAATATAAATATACACTGAAGTAAAATATTTGCATCAATATTAGTAATACCATAGTTGTTACCAGTAGCGAAACTGGCCGTAGCAACTGGTCATGTTATGACTGAATATGTAAATCGTTTAAAAATTTGCATACTGGTTGTTACAACCAACTGAATTAACATCAATGTTGTTCCAGAACAAATTATATCTATTCTTCGAGTGGTCTTGAATCCTGTTTCTATTCTTCGAGTGGTCTTGAATCGTGTTTGATTCTTACGTTGTGTCCACCAATTCGGGCACGATATTGATCGATTGTCACTCCCATTTCAGGTAAAGTAATGACAAGGTTTTTCTCTGCACAGATGTAAGTTTGTTGAGCAACAGGCACAAACCTTCGTTTGTAAATATTGAGTATTGTCTTTGGCGAGAACTGTCAAATGTCACCGGCTTCGCTAGGTTTGATTTTAACGAGCAGTCGAGCACAATGACTTCGTTTGATTTGAGTTGCGTGTACACACGAGACAAACAAGAAAAACTAAGTACACAGAACTATCTTAGTCGTCTTACCTTGAAAACAGAATATTTCCTCACTGAAATGAATTGAAATCGTTCGAGAACCTCATGGCGTGCCGTTGCGTGATCAGAAAATACCATGTTCGTGGTGGCGTTGACAAGTTCCGAACATTAATTCCGTACAACTTCCGTGAAAACGAATAACCCTCTGGAGTATGACAACAATCTCGTTCCAGAGCAAACTAAACTAACCTAGGAAATTTTCACATATATCGAGATCTCGTTGACTATACATAGGTGCGGAAAGAGGTCTGGGCACGAGACATAGACAACCATGTCAAGATTAGTGTGCTGCCTACGGCAGCAATAACTAAGAGTTCTTATCAGAAGTGAAATGCTGCCTCTGGAGTGCTATACGAGGTTGGAGCAGTGTTCACTGTTCAGGATCAGGCATGCCAGCAGTATGATGCTACAAATTTCTATAGCAGTATAGCATATAGAGGATCAAATAAATAGCCTGTGTAATCTGCACCACATATCAATGCGATCATTATTATAGTCTTGTAATATTAAAATAACATACGGTAATCATATGGCGCGTTTATAATGTCAAAATTCAATGTTTGAACGCCATACATCTAATTCGAACAACATTTACTCGAAAGAGCAAGCCTCGCGAAGTTGAATTTTCCATGATCAAGCGACACTTTTGCCAAATCGAACTTCACGTTTATAATATTTCCGCCAGGTCGTGCGGTCATATTTCAAATCGAACAAACGAACGGGAATAGGCGTTAACTCGGGCTACTTGGGCTTGTGTATGTAAAGGTACGCAGCACACGGTATGAATATACCGCAATTTGAAATCCAACGAATGTAGCTATGTTTATATTGAAGTAAAAGCTAATATATTGTAAGCAATGACAGTATTAAATTTGGATATCTAAATGTAAACAATGTCGAACTGCGAACTAAGAAATTAATGTCACATACCTTTTGAAATACAACAGCTACAGGCATGTAAAAGTACTTTTAAAATTTAAATTTCTGATGTAATGTTAATGAATGTTTTCGAAGCGCTCCCTGGAAACACCGCACTTTATAATGACAGTCACGAATATCATTGCGCTTTTTAAAAAAAAATAAGTAAGGTAGCACAATAACGTTTACGTATATTGTAGACAGATAACTTATATTTGTTTTAAGGTATAAGAGAGCTTGTAGGGTTGATTATTTGTCAAGAAAACGTTCGACGTATTTGGGTTAAATTACGATGCTGTTTTTGAAGATGGCGGCCAAATTATATTTTTGCATATTTATACTCCTCTTCGAACGTTTGGTTCCGAAAAGTAAACTTTACAAGGTCTAACGCACGAGTTGTTTGACTTGTCTAATGTGTTATAACCAACGGCAACAAACAACAGTTGTCAGTTTGTAAGTTGCATGTTCAACGACACGTCGACAGAAATCCCTCACGAGGAACATGTTGTCTCCTTGAACTAAGACATTCTCGATGGTGGGTCGACTTCCACTCGATAACTGGAATAGTTTGTACTGTTAACAGCGCTGATGCGTAATCGGCATTCTTGTCCACAGGCTCTCAAATACTCTCAAATTTCGGCAGTTCATACACTGTAAAAACTGATTGGTTAAAATAACCTTTTTAATTGGTTGCAACCAATTCCAAGAGGTTAAACCAACCAAATAAATTGGTTGTAACCAGAATACATTGGTTATACTAACCAATAATTTTTAGTCCACACTGAAGTTGTAACTCTTACAACCAAACAGAATTGGTTATGACCAATAAAAATTGGTCAGTTCACCAATTGTCAAATGGTTGCAATGAACTCACATTTAAAGTAACCAATTTAATTTAGTTGTAACCAGTTTGAAATGGTTAGTCAAGTAACCATTTAAATTTGGTTGTAACTTTTTAAATTTGGTTGTAACCAAATAAAACATTTAAATTTGGTTATTCGCGTAACCATTTAAATTTGGTTGTAACCAATTGGATTTGGCTATAACCATTTAAAAATTGTTTTTAAATTACTTTTGTCACTTTTCGTAAATAATTTTGATCTGGTTTCACATGAATCTGGATGTGTGTTAAAAGTCAAATTCAACTGTGAAACAATTGCAACATTGCCATATAAATCAAAGGAGAAAATCAGATTTCATTAATCAGGGAATTGTGACCAAAAAATAGACTCAATTTCCAGTTAAACTGCCAAGCTCGCCATGCTGTGTAGTTGGTTTCACACTCCATATGACAAGACATAATTAATATTGTATAGGGAACTTGAAATTAGTACTACTGTAATACACTTATAATTTGGGTATAATGTTTTCATTTTAGAAAGATTAGTTTCAGGGCATATAATACAACTGAATTGTACCTTTTCCAATTCTGAAAGATCCTGTAGAAACCTTTCCAGGACCATGGTTCAACACCATACTGTTTGATGTGATCACTGGTAGCCAATGCAAGCAGTTGTATAACATTTACTGGAGATCTCATTTTTGGTCTTACATTGCCCAAAGTATAATAGAAAGCACCATAAATAGTTAAGAAAAAATGAGAAATGTTCATGGTTGTCAAACATGCAACATATTGTAGCCTAATTTTAAAGGTAAATGGAAAACATTTGACAGGTAGCATCACTATTTTCTTCTTAATTAACCCTTTCACTACTGTAGGAACCTTTTAGAATTGTACTCTAGCAAATGCGAGATGATTTTGCTTGGCCGGGGAAGAAGTCCTGTACTGAACAGGTTAAGTAACCTACATTGACCCAATTGGCAAGCAAATATATATACATGTATGGTCCAAGAATATAAAGATTCAATGCATTTACAAGTGTTTATATAAACTTGAATGTTTTCAATAAAGTAACTTCAAAGCACCAAATTAAATCACTTCGTAATATACATATTTTGTCCTTTTCGCCAGCCAAGCAAATTATTTTAACCAGTATTAAATACACTTTCCTACTTAATTTTATGTAGTTAATTTAATTCTATAAAAATGTGGCAAGACATATTTCCATAACAACTTATAATTAGGTTCATTGGCTAAATACTAAGGCTTGAAGATTTATTACCGTATTTATTTATTTGAACTTGCTCAAGCACAGGTTATACTGTACAGGTATGTACAGTACTTGACACATTCTACAACAGGTCATTGCCACGGCATGAGGATTCATAACCTACACATGAAAGAGAATTTAAAACAATTAAAAGCATTTTCAGATAACCATGCAACTACTATAGGTGCACACAAAATTAATGCTGTGCTTTCATTCTGTGTTGCTTCCGATATCAACTCAGCTCGCAAATGTTTGAAAGCTCAGATGACATCCTGGGTAACACTGTACTAGGCAAATGCAAAAAGGCACGGGTTGTGTGTCCTGTTAGGGCACTGTCATTCACCGCTAAGTCAAGCCCAGTCGGATGGGGTTAGTATCTGCATGGGTGACTATCTGGGAAATAACCTTGTGTTGATTCGTAAGCTTGGAAGTCGTGTGAGTAGAGTTAATTTATCTCTACTGTGTTTTGAGGGTTTTTCTCTTGGGTCTCTGGTTTTCCTCGCTGACAGTAAAATCAACACTTAGATCTCAGCTGTGCTCTGTGGTCAGACATAGGTTGTACCTACCCTTTGGGTTGCCCATAAGAATATTAGTTCTTCCAATCATCATGGTATTTACAGTTACCAAAGTGATATCTAAATTATGAAGTTGTAAATATAGGTATAGCTGCATATGCTGGACTTGTATTAGAAGAACCTATGACAACCCATTATTTTCAAAAAACATGATTATATATCAAGTTTATATTGTAAACTATTTAAATTATCTACATATAAATTAAATATCTATATATTTGATACAGTCAAACTACAATATCTATATCTTCAACTCCTTACTGTAAATTCATGAAAAACTTCAACAAAATACTCACCACTAGGACAGTTCTCTATACGTAATAGTTGTGTTGCTGGCGTTCTTTTTCAAGATTGTGGAATGATTCATCTACAATACTTCGAATAATTCGCCGAGTCCTGGAATTCAGTGTCAAAGTCTAATCATGCTATTCTGCAAAATATGTATAGTGTTGTTCACAAATGAATTAACAACAGTTTGTGTCCTCTTTGAATTTGAGAATACAGGTTGCACTTGAGTCTTGATCTGGCCATTTCTTGTTTAAAATACAGCAAAGTATTGGTGATCACATCACATGCAGGCATTAGTGCATTACCATCTCGCTGCATTGCGTGCCAAATCCAAGCCCTCTTCTATATCATTGTCCGTCTGTATCTGGAACGGCATGTTCGTTAATATTGAAGAGATCAGCGTGTTTGTTGACAACGTGTACCATTTATAATATATCCACAGAGAAGATGAAAATTTGGGTCATTATTCCCATTTAATTCCTATGATTGCGACCGAGATGATAGACAGAAAATAGCCAGAAATCCAACAGATACGTTGCACTGGTAAACAGTCATGCTGGATCGACAAAATACAGTACTTTTCTGGTCCAATTGTCCAAAAGCATTGTTTAAAAGCATTGTGGCAAAGGAGGCCACATCCGGTATCTTTGCGCCATTGGAAGATGTGATCAAAGCCCACGGCCTTGATTGCATAATGTACGCTGATGACACACAGCTGTATATGCCTATAAAATCTCCATGTGATCGACCTGCTGCTCTAGCTAAACTTGAGTTATGTATTAAGGACATCACCATCTGGTGTACTATGAATGGTCTTATATGCAATCCAAGTAAAACCGAGATTGTCCAATGTCCATCTATCATCACGTTTTATGCATTGCGAACCAATACCAGAAATATGTGTCAATGATGTGATAATCCAACCGGCTCCGGTTGCACGTGATCTCGGTGTTGCTGTTGATAGACATTTAAAATTAAATACTCATGTAAATAACATTTGTAAATCGGCCACTTTGGCTATCAGAAATATTGGCAAGATCAGGAAATATTTGAGTAAAAAGGACTGTGAGAAGTTAGTGCATGCATTCATAACATCAAAACTTGACAGCTGTAATAGCATCCTATATGGCTTACCAGATACTGAATTGAGCAAGTTACAGCGAATTCAAAATACAGCTGCTAGACTTGTTGCAGGGGTTAAAAAATCGGAGCATATCTCCCCTGCGCTACGTAATCTTCACTGGTTGCCGGTGAGATCACGGATTGTTTTTAAGATACTAATAATTACTTTCAAGGCTTTGCATGGCCAGGCGCCTGTTTATATTACTGATTTGCTAACTAAATATAAACCTACTCGTACTTTGAGATCATCTGAGCAAAATCTGCTACTCGAGCCAAAATCCAAAACGGTGACTCATGGAGACAGAGCATTCTCGGTTGCAGCGCCAAAACTGTGGAATTCATTACCACAGGAAATTAGAAGCTTTGAAATGTTAAGTAATTTTAAGTCTGCAGTTAAGACTTTTATTTTTTTAAAATTAATAGTTATTGTTCATAGTGTTAATATATGTAGTAGGCTTTATCTTATAATGAAAATGTAATTAGCTTTAAAAGCAACTTTAAGAATATATATATTGTTGTAAGAGCATTGAGACTATTGTATAATGCTCCTAATACGTCTTTATTATTATTATTATTATGTTTATTTCCGCGTTTCAACGAAAATTCGTACTTAGTAGGGGTAGGGCAGGGTAGTGTTGTTATACGTCTGAAATACTTTTTTCTGATTTTAAAAACAATGATGATTATTTATTGGTATCATGAGATTTATTGCTAGTCCAGAACTTATTTTCCTTAATTATTTTGTCGCTTGCTATGTATAAATATAAATTTTTGTCATGCCAAGTGTGGGTGAGTCGCTTTGGTCGAATTTTGTCTTTTGTGACGTCAGACACGTGATAGTCGACAAGAGCGCGTGATTTGATTTGAATTCATTTTCACTGGACAGTCGCATCATTGTTCGTTATTATAAAGAAGGGTTCGTGTTCGACGTTTGGCAAGTTTGTTTCAAGAAATGGATGTATCTACGGTAATTATCTTACTTACAGTAATGCATGCAATAGTAATTGATGTTATTGAACTTTATATCGTGGAAAATTAATTCTACGCAGACGTTTTTGAAGAAGAAAATGATTTATGTTGCGAAGTAGTTCAATAGAGATCTATTATCGTAACTTACAATCTACCTTATCTTAAATACATTTACTTGTATTAATAACGTTAGCTTTTATTTACTGTTTAGGTATTTGGTTCTGAGTTGTTCGAGGCTTTGTCTAAGAGGCGTTCGTGAATAAACGCTAAGTGTCTAGAGGAAGAAGAGGTAAGACGATGTGTCGTTTATTTTTTTGTCCTTGCCAATTTAAAAGCTAGAAAGTATTTAAATATCACATTCGTTTATACCCAAAGAATCTGGTAAGATTACCCCTCGTAATTTGTTTGATTAAATCAACAAAATATGTTTATAATTGTGCTTTATTTCCATAATTTGCGTATTGACTAGCCAATTTTCAAGATGGCGGCTGCTTCTTTTACAAATTTCGGCTAGAGGCAGGAATGGCTCCGACTCCTTATTCGTCAATACAATACAGCCGGGGGGTAGTGTGAGAAAACTCGTTAGGCGGGTTGGATAGAAAACTTGTTAGGTGGGGGGTTAGGGTTAGGACCTTTGTTGTTTTGGGGTTGGTTACAGTTCTCTCTCCACATTTCGAGCAAAGAAGTCTTTATTGACCAATATGGAGTCATTCCTGTCTCTCGTCACATCTTCTTTTACACACTGCGGCTAAATACAGGAATCGCACACCACTTTATAGTAGATTACACCAAGTCCTCAATATATGTGGTAATAGTAATTACAGTTAGTATATTAGTATTATCAATATTAGGGTTATTTTTGAGGTTTCCTGTACTTAAACAGGTTTGCGAAACGAAACAACTATTTGCCTATTACTACGAGGTGGATAATAATAACCGACCCCAAAACAACAAAGATCCTAACCTCGCCTAACGAGTTTTCTAACCCTAACCTAAATGCAGGGGTTGGGGTTGGTTAGGATCTTTGTTGTTTTGGGGTCGGTTATTATTATCCACCTCGTTAGGCAAATTGTTGTTTCGTTTCGAAAGCCTGTTTAAGTACAGGAAACCTCAAAAATAACCCTAATGGCTCTAATACTGATACCACTAATATACAACATATAATGAGGACTTGGTGTAATGTACTATACAGTGGATGTATGATTCCTGTATTTAGCTGCAAGTTCTTTTACCATGTGGTCCAAAATGTGGACCAGTAGACGCCTAGACGGAGGTTGGTGGATATACTGTATAATGCTACTGACTACTCAAGTAGCAGGGTGGATGTTTCAAAATATATTTATACAGTTTGTATTTTGATAAATAACTGCATTTTTCAGATATTTGTTAAATAACAGTTTTCTAATGTTAAAGAAAGTTTGCAGATACACCATCAACATAGTCCTAACCCCAAACTTAACCCAAATCTTAACCCTACACCGAATACTAACCCTAACTCTTACCATAATGCTTTATTTTAGAAATAACAGCTGATTTTAGTTTTGAATTATACTACCCATAGTCTACATGTGTGTGACATCATTTTGGGATTTATATGAAATTTCACCCATTTTATTAGCTGAGTTTTCGTCCTTGACATCATTGATTGTAAAAGGACTTTGGTCTTTTTACTATTCATATTGACACTCAGGATGTCCTTAGAGTTGAATGACAGGTATATGCTATTAATAAGTATTTTTCTGTGTTTTTTTCAGTTTATAGATTTTGAACTGTTGGAGATGACAAGAGATGAGTTAAGCTATGGGGATAAAGGGTTAAAATAATCCACTTACGGAGAGGCCGGAATGGCTGCTTTTAAAGAACCTTCCCAGGTAAAATGAAACAGGACTGTTTTAAATGTTTTACTTTTATAATTCAATGACACCCTTAATATCATAGCAAGAGACTTTCCGGGATGGAAATCATAATCGTAAGATAAATACTAGTTTATCTTACCAGCATACTAGTGCAACAATGCTTTATAAAATAAGTTGTGTCTTACGCACACTGTGATTGGTCAGTTACCGTGTTTATATCAGGCTTTAGTATAAATTGACAAGTTTATATCACAAATCCTCAATTTTGATTGGCTATCGCAGGAGTTACTATCCGCTGATATAAACCTCTGGGGAAAAAGTCGCCTGATTTCAAAAGAATATTTACTTTTTTCCCATGAAAAATGCGAAATAAAAGTTATTTCTTGGGTTAGAAAGTTGTAAATTTATACTAAAACAATTAGACAACTCGCCCTTGTTTTCTATGAGCGATAGAAAATTTTTTCTATCTGCGCTCGTTGTCTAATTGTTAAATATAACATGGATGGATTACGCCATTGTGATACGCCATCAATTAGCCATCATACGCCATCAATTAGCCATCCTATGCCATCAATTAGCCATCATACGCCATCAATTAGCCATCGTACGCCATCAATTAGACATCACGGCGCCATCATACGCAGTAAGGAGAATTTACGCGTTGATAAAAAAGATATTTGTACATTTTATTTGCTTTCTACAGGTTATTTTATAAAAGAAATAGAAAACATTTTTATCCGTGTTCCCATACGTTATATAAACAATCGTGGAAGTTTGGGAGAACTCAAAATCGCGTGGAAACACTCGCCCTACGGGCTCGTGTTCCCACTATGATTTCTCGTTCTCCCAAACTTCCACTCGTGTTTATATAACTGTATGTAAACACGGAAAATGTTTTCTATTTCTTAAATATCGGTATAGCATCGAAACTAATACCACCATACTGGTATCAGCTACATAACATGAATAACCTGCAAAAATATCAATACACCACCCAACTTTATTAGAAAGCACTTTGCTGTAACTCCCATGAGTTGCAGCAAAGTGCTTTCTAATAAAGTTGGGTGGTGTATTGGTATTGTAACCATTTACATAACCACACTGAGCTCTAGATACTAATGTATAATTTTTGTTTCACAGACTGTCAAGGAAACACCTTTCTCACAGATGAGATGAATTCTACACCCAAATCAGTGGCACCGTCACTTATTCCATCTTCGCCTACCACCGTACCTGCATAATTATCTTCCATACCACCTTCAACAACAACCTCACTGATGGAGGATGAGGGAAGTAGTGACAGTACAATCTTTCCATTTGATCCTGTGAACTGCTTAACTCCAGAACTTTATTGCCAGCAACTTCATGTATGTATATTTGAATGATACCATGCAAGTTAGGCAATGTGTCACCATTGTGCAGAAATATTACATTTCATTTGTGTTCATATACCAATCACACCATTTATTAATAATATTCAAGCAATAAACAATTCACATGGTTGATTCACAAATTTCATGGGACATTACCATGTCACGTGTGTACGTTTGCATGTCATGGCTATGGAGTTTGTCGGTTTCTGAGTCATAAAATATGCTAAAAATGCTAATTATGAATTTACAGCACTACTTCTCTGAATTTAACTAATATCTGTAACTTCTCTCTTAACTTTATTTTATTCTTGGAGAGATACCCACAATAAATTAGTGGCAACCCCATTTGTTTACACTTTTAAGTTTGGGGAGATACCCATTCTATGTGTTGACCCCATTATAGTTCATCTTCTTCTTAAAGTGCCTATACAACCCTTTCGTTTTTAGTTATCTGTATGGAGGATCAAAAAATAGCTGATAAGTTATTTTACAGTTTTTGATTTGGACTTTTCGTTTAGAAGATATTTTGCATCCAAATTAAGAAATGTAAGCAAATTCTGATTAAAAACCGAAAACGTATTTCTGCCAATTCTGGAGTCTGGAAACTAGATTGTGACGTCATTTAAGAGATGAGTCCAGGATCTTCCCAGCTTTGTAGACAAACGAGCTCGATTCCCAGATTATACTATAAAATTTATCGTTTATGTTGAACTATTCAATCATGCCAGACAGATACGCAGTGTATGGATGTTCTAATGACGCGAATTTTAAAGAAAAATATCTGTCCATCGTATTATTTACTTGAACGATACTTTACTTGCACGATTCCTTACTTGAACGATACGCGGACAGTAAATATGAATATCACATAGAGATCTTGCAGTGTGTTTAATACAGTGTTTACAAGTTCCCCAAGGCAAAACACACATTCGTCTCTTAAATGACGTCACAGTGTGGCTCGTTCCAGGCCTTTCTAATTTGCGGCTTTTTTATATAAATAGCAATGTATAAAGAGTGATATCTTCCAAACGGAAAGTCCAAATCAAAAACTGTAAATTAACTTATCAGCTACTTTTTCATTCTCTATACAGATAACTAAAACACAAAAGGGCTGTATAGGTGGTAACCCCAGTGTGCAATAGAAAACTTTCACTCTAAACCAGAGTTGCATTACGCACCATCTCTTATCAATTACCTGCATGGTTACCCTATAAACTGTTCACTGTGTATAATCAATCTTCCTTGCATACTAAATCATATTTATTTTATTTTAGGATGATAACGAAGAAGATATTGGTTTGAAAGTGTAGCAATGTTCTTCCCCTAAATTGTTGTCAACTGGGACATTGAAGGAGATACATTTCTTATCCCTCATCACTGAAGGAATACTTGACATCAAATTTAAGTCTTTCAAAATTGTTATTTACCTTTTTAAGTATTAAGCTAGTCTGCTAGTATACATGTGTTTAGAATTTTGTTGAAGGAACCTAGATTATTCAATACATTGTTTTTGTCATAAAGTACTTTGTAGTCTATTTGCATGATAGCTCGTAGTTAACAGTACATTGAGGTTGATTAATCCAATTTGACCAATATCCAAATTGGTTGAAACTACCATGATTTAAATGTTTACCAACTTAAAATTGATATTGGTTACTATAGCAAGAATATTGGTTAAATTAACCAATATTTAATAGTTAGTGACCAATATTTAATAGTTACAGTGACCAATATTTAATAGTTACAGTGACCAATGTTTTATTGGTTTAAACAACCATTATATATTGGTACTAACCAATTCATATTGGTTACTGTAACCAAGGTAACTTGGTTAAAACAACCACCATTTAATTGGTCAGAACAACAATTACCTATTGGTTGTTTTAACCTTTTAATTTTTGGTCATTTCGACCATAATATCAATTGGTTGAAATGACCAATTTTTAACTGGTTCTCTCAGACTCATTCAGAATGACTTTTTTTTTTTGGTTATTTTAACCAATCAGTTTTTACAGTGTAAGCAAGCGAAAACAGACAAAACAGGGGAGTCGATTTAATAGTGTCAACTATTCGATTCCCAATCTTTCTGGCGTCTTAATTGAATGAGACACTGTAACTTCAATGTTTTTGACAACGGTCACATCCTGAGTCATTTCCGTACGTTATTTTAATATTAGAATAATGGAATATTAGAATAATAATGTAAGGTATATTTCCCGTTCGTTTGTTCGATTTGAAAGTTGACCCGATACCTGTAAATCGTTCAATTCAGAAATATTACAACCGTGAAGTTCGATTAGGCAAAAGTTTCGCTTGAATGTAAATTTATAACTTAACGATTCTTGCTCGTTTCGAGTAAATGTTGTTCGAATTACATGTATGGTGTTCTGAAATTATCAGATTCAATTTCGACGTTATAAACGCGCCATATCATTACCGTTTAGGTTATACCGTATGTTATTTTAAAATGAGAAGGCCATTTGACAACGGTGACATCCCGCATTCCCGTTCGTTAGTTCGATTTGAAATATGTCCGTTCGACCGCTAGATAAGTCAGCAAGTACTACAATCGTGAAGTTCGATTTGGCAAAGTGTCGCTTGAATGGGACATTTTTAACTTCAATCCTTATCAATCCTTATTTCGTGAGTAGTTGTTATTACATTGGCGACGAGGATACCATGGAACACAAATTACAGGCGATGGATGTCTCTGGTCCAAAATCACAGCTGGCAGAGAAATTGGCGTGTATGGCTCCGAAACTTTTCATATTACGCTGAAGGAAAAGTTAACTTAGAAAATCCTGTTCGAAAACGAAATGAGCTATTATATAGAGCTGGCCGTGTACAAGATATTTTTGAAAATTTGGTTGTTGTTCCTCCGCCTGCAAGCGAAGCAGACGACGATAACGAGTACAAGAAATGTATAAAAAAACGTACATTGAACCACAGGCAGAGACGCATAGATTAAGAGAGCTAATGCAGGAGACGGGAGAAGATGTGGATTCTTTTGTCCTTCGACTTCGGAAACAAACAAGACACTGTGGTGTCATGTGGAGAACATGCGATAAATGATGCGGTAAGAGATCAATTTTTAGAAAAAATTGCTTCAGATGACTTAAGAACAAAACTATTTGAAGTGCCAAACATTAAGCTCAACGACGCGCTTAATAAAGCAAGAGCATGGGAGACAGCTAGACAACAAGCGAGTAGTATTACTGGAAATGAAGAAAGAACTGTAAACATGGTGGGCAGCGGAAAAAAAAAGCAAAATTCAAAGAAAAGAGACTGGAAACCCAGATGGTATGCCTGTGGTAAAATAGGGCACATTGCAAGAGAACAGAACTGTCCAGCTCGAGGGGGGACTTATGCCAAGTGTGAAATGCAAGGTCATTGGGCAGTATGTTGTCGAAATAAAATCGATGGCAACACAGCAGCAACAAACAGCGAGAGGAGTCGAGATAAAAGTGAGCAGTCAAACAAACAAAGGAGAGATGGAAGAAATATCAAGTGGAGTATGATAGTGATGATCCATATGCATTTCCTATATGTGACGGGAGAGAGCCAAGACAACGTGGTTACTGTGACATTACAAGGTACTCCAACTAAAATGTTGATCGACTCTGCTGCCCAATCCACAGTGCTTGGAGAAAATCAATTCAAGGAGGTAAAACATTGTGGATTACAAGTCAACCTCGAACCGGATGACAGAAAACTTAGAGTATATGGCAATAACACTTTATGCATGCATAGTAGTGCGCAAATTCAAAGCAGTTTTAGAGTGTGGAAAAGAACAGACGCAAGAAACAGTCCTTGTAACAGAAGGAGAAGGACGGTGCATAATGGGGAGTTCAGCTGCAAAAAGGCTCAACATTTTTCGAGTTGGACCTGAAATCGAAGTGGCTCCAAGTGTGAATAAAGTAAGCAAGGACATAAATGATATTACAGATAAGTTTCCCAAAGTATTCAGTGGTGTTGGTAAGTTGTCAAATTATCAGCTATCCTTACACATCAGACATGATGCCATGCCCATCGCATCGAGAGAAGTTGCCTATTCCCACTGTAGAATAAGTGTTGGAAGAGATGAATATATGGAAGCGCTGTCTTTTCGAAGCTGGATATGAACATGGGTTCCATCAAATCGAGTTAGATGAAGCGTCAAGACCAATCACCACATTTGCCGTTGGTGATTCACTCTATCGCTACAAACGACTCAGTTTTGGAATCAACAGCGAACCAGAAAAATACCAACACATCATAACACAAACAATTTCGGGTTGTCCGGGCGTCACCAACATAGCCTATGATCTTGTGCTTCATGGAAAGACCAAACAGGAGCATGACGAAAATCTCCGTAAGCTGTTGCAACGATTGGAAGAAAGAAACCTAAATGCACTCAACAACAAGAAGTGTCTGTTTGGTATGGACAGAATTGTCTTTATGGCACTCCTGCTTAGAAAATATGGTGTCGGGCCAACTGAAGAGAAGGTGAGAACAGTTCAAGATGCGAAAGCTCCTGGTAATGTAGCAGAACTGCGAAGTTTTCTTGGCCTCATTGGATTCAGCTCGAGAATCATACCAGACTTTGCCACAATCGCAGAGCCCTTGAGAAGTTTAACACGTCAAAAGGTAAAGTGGCAATGGAGAAAAGAAGAAGAAGAAGCCTTCGTGGAGCTAAAACAGCGGTTATCAGAAGCATCGATGATATCCACGGTTCTGCGAGTTCTTTCTTTAATCTCTCATCTGTGTTTCTCTCATCCAGTTATCCTGGAGAGAATCTTTGCATTACACTGTAAAAAATGACCGGTTGAAACAACCAAAAAAAAACAGTTACCTGGGTGAATCTGAGAGAACCAGTTAAAATTAGGTTGTTTCAACCGAAATAGTTTATGTTGTTTTAACCTAATAATAACGGTTGTTACAACCTAATAAATATTGGTTGTTTCAACCTAATAAATACTGGTCACATGCATGAATCTGAGATAACCGATTAAAATCGGTTAAATATCGGATTTTTAACCGATTTAAATCGGTTGGAAATAAATTGGTAGATTCAACCAATTCGTAAATTGGTTGAATCTATCAATTTAACCTTAACCAATTTTAATCTTGACTAAAGTTGCTTATACTAACTTTATTTTGCACCACAGAAATAACAACAAATAATTTATTTAGCAATCTTAAAATAATGTAATCGTCTTATAATAGTAAAGTCATAAAATATAATAGCTAATATAGTTCACAAATTGGATAAAACGTTTTCTATACCCATATGATTTTGCTATGAATGCAGGTAGTTCCTTTGGGGTATTCTGCATCAAAGGCGTAAAATACCGACAATAAACATAAAACAGCATTTAAAATGTTTTGCAAAGTGAAAAGGTGGTAAACTGCCAAGGGTTTAGTAACGAAATACTGACGTTTCGAGCGGAGTCCTTCGTCAGAGCAAGACTCTTATATATGATATCATTACTCGGATATTACTATAAGTAAGACTGATGAAAGGCTACACTCGAAATGTTAGTATTTTGTTTACAGTTTACTACCTTTTCACTTTGCTATATATCCAAAATTCTGCATACACAGCACTCTACTATTTAAAATGTTTTGATTCTTAAATTTGATGACCACCATCCTTCTGCAATGAGTGACGTGGATATAGTGTCTTCTATATCTCCAGTTGAGAGGAGTTTTGGAGATGAACAATCCTTCACTTTACTCAAAATGTTAATGTCGGTATCATTCTACAACACAAGAGTAAAAAAGCCAATTAAGATTAAGTTTAGCTGTAAGCACCTTATATTGTACTTTTACAGTAATAGCATTTTCAGAGAGTTTGCAGAGGTGGAAACTCTGCAAGTAAAATATAATGTAAATATATATATATAATTGCTAATTGCTATTACTAAAATGCAATTAGCAGGACACAGCTTATCACCTTCCAGTAGGAATATTATCTGTTTCCTCAACTGAAGCAGAGTTATTTACAAGTAGAAAACTTACATTTATACTAAGAAATAACTTTGCAGTGTTACAATAGGAATAATCAATAAATATTTTTCTGACAGAAAAGCCAATAGAACGTATCCTTTACATAAATATTACCATACAAAGATTCATTAAATATCCTACATAAGTACACATCAATGCTTATAATGATTGCTTTGGTTTTTAAATTATCATTGCATAGATATAGAAAATCAAATCTTCCAGGGAGAGCAGGATTTTAGCCAATATCCTTCCTGTAGAAAACACTGTCTACAGGTTACCAAATGTTTAATGCTATTAATTTTACATCCCAATTGTGCAGTAAATGGTTACAATTTGGCACAAAACTAGCTACTGTAACTTGCATATTACGTATGCGCATACCAACTGATATATTTCTGGTTTTATGATTTGTCACAGTAGCTAGTTTTGTGCCAAATTGTAACCATTTACTGCACAATTGGGATGTAAAATTAATAGCATTAAACATTTTAATAGATCCTAAATTGTCTTTAAAGTGCCTATAACGTCTGTGGGTTTTAACATATTTGTAATCTATGGATTCTCGTGAGATAAATTGTAATATATCTTGTCAGCTTCATAGACTTTTTTGCTGTTAAATTTGACGGAAATGACGTCAAATCGGGCATATGTAAAGATGTTTTCATGTAGACAGATTCCCGATATGACGTCATTTCCGTCAACTTTAACAGCAAAACGGTCTATGAAGATGAAATTTTCAGCTGACAAGATATATTGCCACGTCTTTCTGATAACAGACAAAAGCTGTGCCTCAAAACTTTTAAAAAAATACAATCGACACCATCTTCTCCTTTGGCTACTTTGATTCCACCGACGACATATGAAGCACATCGCCGAAAATTACGTGGTAGTGTTGATCGACTTTCTCTTTACCAATGCAATACTGACCGTTATGCATAAATGACTTAATTACATCTTGACTAAGTTCTATGTTAAACTTTAGAAAATTTTGTTTCTAATTGTAAACCGGTTCCAGTCCCCCGGTATTCTATTATTTGTTTGTAATCTTTTTCAATATGACCTTTTTAAGACCTTTTTAAACAGTTGTAAATATAAAGCAATTCACTGTATTAGTGCGATTTTATATTAAATAAACCATCTATTATTATTATTATTATTATTACAATTTATCTCAGGAGAATCCACAGATTACAAATATGTTAAATCCCCACAGATGTTATAGGCACTTTAATTAGCATGGTCACTAAAATTGCATTTGAACCTGTGGCAAACCTAGTTAGCCTAACCCCCAGGGGTCATTTGCTGATGTTAAATATGTAAAAAGTTCTTAACACCAACTGCATGGCAGCATTTTGATGCATGATTGCTTTACTGGTTAATGTAATATAAAAATCAAATATTTCAAGGGAGAGCAGGATTTTAGCCAATATCCTTCCTGTAGAGACATACTGTCTTAGTGTCTACAAGTGACCAAATGTTTAATGCTATTTAATTTTATATCCTAATCGTGCAGTTTGGCACATAATAAATTAACATATTACAATGACCAGAATAGATCAGACAATGTCAGGGCCATTTCAAATTTCCTTTTCACATGTTTAATATCAGCTATAACTTCGTAATCATTTGCCACAGGTTCAAATTATTG
Source organism: Chrysogorgia sp. JL179-B06 (assembly GCA_035772405.1). Lineage (NCBI taxonomy): Eukaryota > Metazoa > Cnidaria > Anthozoa > Scleralcyonacea > Chrysogorgiidae > Chrysogorgia > Chrysogorgia sp. JL179-B06. Next base: position 1,003,577 of record JAYKKM010000215.1, on the reverse strand, counting down.
CAATTTTAATAACAATGCTAATTAAAGATAATTCAGAATCTATACTTAGTTAGCCCATACCAACTTGTATTTTTTATGGAGTTATGAGTTGTCACAGAGTTGTCAACCCTTGTATTACCGGTAAATAATAATATATTGAAAATTTCTTGATTAATGTCAACTCATTCATATTGTAAAACATACACAACAGACTTGTACAGGTCAGTAGAAACAGTATGGCTTGCATGAGAAAAATAAACTTTTTGAAGTCTCTGATGACCCTACACTACAGGCCTAGTGGTGGTGAGGGCAAATTTTCAGTGTCTTAAGGCAGCTAGCTACTTATTAGTAAAGGCATTTTATCCTTTAGGTAGGGTATAGTCATTTGACTAGACAGTCATTTGCCACAAAAGATAATTTAGGATCTATTGTGGATGTACGGTATGAGATGTCACAGAGCTCTTAAAGTGCCTATCCAGCCTGTGGGGATTTTACATATTTAGGATCTTTGGATTCTCATGAGAAAAATTATAAAATATCTTGTCATTTGCATATTTCATCTTCATGCCCTTTTCCCCTGCTAAAGTTCACAGGAAGTGACGTCAACACAGGGACACGCAATATTTTGCGAAGTGATTCAGCAATGAAACACAGCGAAAGTTTGGCTTTGAACTTTAAACAGCCTGTTTAGACAAAATTCACTCAATAACATTCACTGTTGAATAACACCGCAAAATATTATGTGTCCCTGTGTTGACGTCACTTCCTGTGAACTTTAGCAGGGGGAAATGCATGAAGATGCAATTTTTGAACAACAAGATATACTACATTTCTTTTTGGTAGAACCCAAAGATTACGAATATGTAAAACCCGCACAGGCTGAATAGGCACTTTAACCCTTCTACTAAATGGCATCTTCCAGAGCTAATTAGGACATGACTGTCATGTACACAATATGCAAAAATGTAATACAGAAATTCAAATTTCACAATACATTAGATACTAACCAATTATAAAGAGGACTTTCACACGGTATAAAGCAGAATGTCTTTATTTTCTTTTTTCTGTCATGTATTATAATCACAGGAAGTTCCCAAATAAGGCACATACTTGTTTGGCTATCTCATATGGGGACTGTTGAATTAAGTCAAAAAAATCCTGAAATCAATATTATATGTTAGTAAATAAATGCTTTAAATGTCAATTTTAAAAATGTTAAGAATTGTATTATGTTGAGTAAGTTTAATCATGGACGGTAACTCAAGCATTGTTCATGCTGGGTACCATTGTATGAAATTTATGTGAGCATTGTTCTTCAAGTGCCCTTGAGACAACTACTACTACTACTAATAATAATAATAATAATAATAATTTCTATATTGCTAATTCCCTATAACCCATTAGCACTTTACAATATGGTAGTAACCTAAGTAGATAAATCTTAAAATTACACTCTTAAATTTACAATTGATAGATAACTATTATAAAAATATATTAAAGTCCTAAAAATATTAAAAATAAAAATTATGTATAAGCTGCTGCCCTATTAAGCTTCAAGGTACATAATTTGTCGAGGTTAATAAATGTTCACATTTGCCAGAAAAGATAAACAATAAAAAGTTGTTTATGGAGATTAGGCAGGAACTAAAACAATCAGACATACAGTAGAATCCATAATTCACTATATACAGGAACTGAGTGGCGTTCGGTTCTTGCCCCATTGTAATATGCAATTTATATAACTCAAATTGTGATTATACTTACACCTGGCATATCACATACATTTAACTGCTCATATTTTGTTAGTAAAGTTAGGTAGTTGCAGCTTGATGTTTGTAAAGTTTTAAAGGTTTTGCTGTGCAAGCTGTGTTAAGTTGTCAATACTCTGAGCACCAGACAGGACTCAAACCTGTAACCTTCTGAACGCTAGACAGATGCTCTAACCATTGAGCCATTGGAACTCAGACGGCAGAGCAAGGTTAATTACGGTATGTAAACCCTGGGACGAGTCTTGCCGTTATCACAAATACTTGTTGGACTACAAGTCGTTGTTGTGACAGTCAATTTCCAGTTAAATGTTGTTAGTAAAGTTAGGTATAGTTGCAGCGTGATGTTTGTAAAGTTGTAAAGGTTTTGCTGTGCAAGCTGTGTTATTTGTGATAACGGCAAGACTCGTCCCAGGATTTAAATACCGTAATTAACCTAATGCTCTGCCATCTGAGTTCCAGTGGCTCAATGGTTAGAGATTCTGTCTAGCGTTCAGAAGGTTACGGGTTTGAGTCCTGTCTGGTGCTCAGAGTTTTTCTGAGTATTGACAACTTAACACAGCTTGCACAGCAAAACCTTTACAACTTTACAAACATCAAGCTGCAACTACCTAACTTTAACTGGAAATTAACTGTCACAACAACGACTTTTTAAAGTCCAACAAGTATTTGTGATAACGGCAAGACTCGTCCCAGGGTTTAAATACCGTAATTAACCTTGCTCTGCCATCTGAGTTCCAGTGGCTCAATGGTTAGAGCATCTGTCTAGCGTTCAGAAGGTTACTGGTTCGAATCCAGTCTGGTGCTCAGAGTTTTTCTGAGTATTGACAACTTAACACAGCTTGCACAGCAAAACCTTTACAACTTTGCTCAACACTCATGCTAAAGTGAGATGCTGATGATACAGTAAAGGTATTATAGTATATGAACACACATGATGTATGAAGTATTGAAGTAACTACAAACTGTGCAGTATGCCAATAATATTTTCTTGTACCAGTAGAAACTAGAAGCAGTATGGCTTGCATGAGAAAAACAAACTTACCAATTGAATTGGCAATGCCAATATTGCGAACTTTGATATAAATAATTTCAAAGTATGTTAAGCTGATAGTAAAGCCTTCGCTAAAATCGAATCTGGAAAAATATAACAACTATCTACGTCAAAATATGAGTATTTATCTCAAACTTTAAGTGTGATTCAAACCAAATTGTCAGCCGAACATAAAGGCAAACACAACTCAATTATTAACCTCTGAAATAACCATCCAATCCTTTGATTACAATACGTATGAAAACAAATAATTGAATAAGAACAGTAATAAATAAATGCGCATTATTAAACAGCTTATCTAATAGCTAGTTGCTGACTCGCACTCAAATGATATACAAATATAAAATGATTAAACTGAATGTAACTTTATACGGACGTACCTTCAAAATTCTGACGACAAACGAGTCCTTTTGAAAACCATCACAAAATACAGCCAAGAAATTCAAATTAAATATCGAAATATAACGATCAAAGACCAAGAAACTTCAAGTTCGTTAGAACATTTCGAAATGGCCGCGTGGTGTATTGTATCCCATGATTCTTTGAGGTCTCACAAGCATCGTGGGGAGCGGAGCTAAGATCCTGGGTACGAGGTTGGGGATTCACTAAATTGCGTGTGCCATTCAGCCACGCTTTTCGCGTTGTTCGTTTTATGTTAGATTTCAAGTTTTTATTTTGTTATATTGTATTAATTATTAAATACAAATTTTAGGAAAAATGCTAGTTTAACAAAAACCAAGTGACTGCAAATCAATTTTAATTGGCATCTTTGTGTACACAGTGGACACAGACCACATCATAGACACATCAAGGTTATTTTCTCGAGATTCAGAAGCTTTACAAGAACAAAAACCCTAACCATAATCCAAATAAAAACTCTTGTCATAACCATAAAATAAAATATATCCTATTCATCGGAGCATCGTGGGGGGCGGACCTCGTAGCCGCTTTCGCTTTATGTTCGCATTAAAGTTTTTATTTGGTTATATTGTATTAATTATTAAACCCAAATTTTATGAAAATATAAAAATGCTTGTTTAACAAAAATCAAATCACTGCAAATCAAATGCAATGTGCCATGCTAGCAGTTTTGTAAAAACACTTCGGTTCTTAGTGTTAGGACTAACTTACACTGGGCTAACTTACACTGTGTTATTTTACATTAATTAAATCCGTCCTGTCCGTTCTGCGCATGTGTGATATTTCAAATGAGCGGGACTCCATATGTCAACAAACTTCAACGGAATAGATAAGTGAGTATTCGTCAAGGTGGCGAAGGCGCGAGTGGAAGTTAAATATATTATCCACGAAGCCATTTAACAAATTCGACCAATTTAAATCGGTCGTAACATAAAACAATTTGGTTATTTTGTTCACATGCACTGTGACCAATTAACAATTGGTTGTGACCAATTAACAATTGGTTTAAATAACCAATTTATATATGGTTGCAACCAATTCGTTTGGTTATTTCAACCGTTTTGAATTGGTTGCAACCAATTTAAACGGTTGTTTCAACCGGTCGTTTTTTACAGTGTACTTTGCGGGTTTACAGGTCTCGTAAATGCTTTTCAGACTGCGATTCATTGACAAGTACCTATTTACGCTTGTACTTATTTTTCATAGTTTTTTCTGCTAAGTCTTTTGCCGCAACTTTCGGTACACAAAAACGAAAATGCCGAAACCTAGACTGGGCTAGACGAACCCTGAGCGTATTTAACAACAAGATACTTGCCAGCAATATAGCTGTTCTTAAACACTTCCAGCGGCCAAGCAGATAAGAACACTTCACCTCAAAACACCCGGCTACTAAACACTCGATCGAAAAGAAAGCTAACATGGTTAACATGCATAGATATAGTCAAAATCATTATGCAGTTCGCAAAGCCTTTTGCCGCAACTTTGGGTACACAAAAACGAAAATGCCGAAACCTAGACTCGAGGTAGCTTGAGTAACAAGTCCAATAGCTATATAAAGACTAAACTCCTCTGAACCTGTGTCTGAACTGGTCAACTAAATTAAAATATATTTAAGTATTTTTTTTGGTAAAAACGAAATGAGATCAAGGGACAAATATCCTAGAAAATTCGCAAACGAAATTCGCCCCCCAGGGGGAGAATTTCCTGGGGGGGAGGGGAAATTTCCTGTCACAACTTAATTAAAACAGTCAAACTTAATTGTTTCAAACGTCGAGCTTATCATGTATTGGACGTCCGTTTCAAACATAAATTTATTATTTTGTCGAACGTAATCGGCCTCCTGTAAAAAGAACTCGTTCGGATTGCATTTTAAAAGTACTGAACTTAAATCCCGTCCCAGTTAGTTTTGACGAGCCGATCACATTCGACGCATGATAAATTGGACGGTTGAAACCGTCGCACTTTGGTCGTTATATCCGACCGAAGCGGTAGAATTTAAGGCGCTGTTACACTGCGATTTTTCATGCAACTTGTCTCGCAACACTCATCTACAGGCATGTTAAGTAAAAGGTGTAAATGCAACCATGGGCCCACGACCTTTTTCTTACTTAACATCAGGCCCGCACAGGGGGTGTTGCCATCGATTTTATTTCGACAACATACTGCCCAATGACCTTGCATTTCACACTTGCCATAAGTCCAATGTGCCCTATTTTACCACAGGCATACCATCTGGGTTTCCAGTCTCTTTTCTTTGAATTTTGCTTTTTTTTTCGCTGCCCACCATGTTTACAGTTCTTTCTTCATTTCCAGTAATACTACTCGCTTGTTGTCTAGCTGTCTCCCATGCTCTTGCTTTATTAAGCGCGGCAGCACGAGAGGGGCCCCCTAATTATATTGCTAGTTTACTTTGTAGAAAATCGATCGGTAGCCAAGAGGCTGTAGTTGAAATTATCAAACAGTATTTTCTACTTTTCTGCGTTAGTGATTAATATTTATTTTGTCCTTATTTCGTACATCTTTTACGTCGTTACGAAAATTTGCGTTGTCATTTCACATGTAAAACTGAAACTTTTTCTCTTGAAATATCTTTATTTCGCGATTCATTCGTAAAATGGCATGGAAAATTTTTCCAAGGGGTCCCCCAATTATTTATTTTTTCCCCGGGCCCATGCACTTTAGTCTTTGTGCGGGCCTGCTTAACATGCCTCTAGATCAATGTTGCGAGACAAGTTAATTGCATCAAAAATTGCACAGTGTAACAGCGCCTTTAATATAGCAGTCGACCGCAATTAAATAAGTGGAAGTTAATTGTTTGTTTGTTTCTTACGTCGATCTTATCATGTGCATAATGCGATGTATTTGATTCGACACATGACAAATTCGACGTTTGAAACGGCTATAACTGCGCCAAGGAAATATCGTAAATAAAAGGAAATAACCAAAATAAAAACACCGAGTGTTGCTGGGGTACATACCGATCAATGAGATCGCCAGGATCGCTGAACCAGTGTTTCCATATAATCGCTGCGATCGCCGAGATAGAACATCGACGATCGCGATCGCTACTATCGCTGCGATGGCCAGGATCGCTGAGCGTATGCATTTCCATATGATCGCTATGATCGTCGATTTTAAAATTCAGCGATCGTAGGATCATATGGAAACCATAAAGAGTTTGTTTGGGTTAAGAAACATTTATATATGGTACAAGGTTATTTAAGAACGCAAGATATTTGTTGCAAGTTTTTTTAAGACGAGTGAATACATAACAGACAAATTATGCATGATCGTTCAAGCTATCGAGTATCGGTGGCGATGGTGTAACGTAACATATTTGTTTACAAAGTATATGCATGTGACAATTGAAGCCATCGTAATAAATAGTAGTGATACATGTCAAGAGTTTGTTCGGGTTAAGAAACATTTCTATGTGTTATGAATGAATTATATAGCGTAGGATATTTACATGGTTATTTAAGACGGTAAGATATTTCTTGCAAGTTTTTTTAAGAACGAGATAACACATATAAACAGACAAATTATGCATGATCATTAAAGCTATCGGTGGCGTAAATATATAAGACACATCTTACGAGTCGTCATGTCCATTTTACAACTCGTTAAACAACCACACGAGTCGTACGATTCGTACGAATCGACAACTTTTTTAGGGCCTACCTTAGGCACGGTACATAACACATCTTACGAGTCGTCATGCTCATTTTACGACTCGTTAAACAACCTCACGAGTCGTACGAGTCGTACGAATCGACAACTTTTTTAGGGCCTACCTTAGGCACGGTATATAACACATCTTACGAGTCGTCATAGCCATTTTACGACTCGTTAAACAACTTCACGAGTCGTACGAGTCGTACGAATCGACAACTTTTTAGGGCCTACTTCGGGCTTAGCCACGGTATATAACACATCTTACGAGTCGTCATGCTCATTTTACGACTCGTTAAACAACCTCACGAGTCGTACGAGTCGTACGAATCGACAACTTTTTAGGGCCTATACCTTAGGCATGGTATATAACACATCTTACGAGTCGTCATGCTCATTTTACGACTCCTTAAACAACCTCACGAGTCGTACGAGTCGTACGAATCGACAACTTTTTTAGGGCCTACCTTAGGCACGGTATATAACACATCTTACGAGTCGTCATAGCCATTTTACGACTCGTTTAAACAACTTCACGAGTCGTACGAGTCGTACGAATCGACAACTTTTTAGGGCCTACTTCGGGCTTAGCCACGGTATATAACACATCTTACGAGTCGTCATGCTCATTTTACGACTCGTTAAACAACCTCACGAGTCGTACGAGTCGTACGAATCGACAACTTTTTAGGGCCTATACCTTAGGCATGGTATATAACACATCTTACGAGTCGTCATGCTCATTTTACGACTCCTTAAACAACCTCACGAGTCGTACGAGTCGTACGAATCGACAACTTTTTTAGGGCCTACCTTAGGCACGGTATATAACACATCTTACGAGTCGTCATGCTCATTTTACGATTCGTTAAACAACCTCACGAGTCGTACGAGTCGTACGAATCGACACCTTTTTAGGGCCTACACTGTAAATTCAAAAGAGTCGTTTTGACCCCAAGGAGTCATATCAGCACCTTTCCTCGAAGGGTCGTTTTGACCCTTCAAGGAGTGGTTTTGACTCTAAGGGTTGTTTTGACCCCAACATGGGGTCAAAATGACACTTTAGTGGACTCCGTGAACTCTTTACAGGAGTTATAGGACTCCTGGAGAAGTCGATGGACTCTTTGTTAGAGTCATAGCACTCTTTGTTGGAGTCACAGCACTCTTTGTTGGAGTCCGAGGACTCTTTGTTAGAGTCATAGCACTCTTTGTTGGAGTTATTATGCTCTATCTTGGAGTCATTGTAGTTTTCTTGATATGTGGATAAGTTGAGGTAAAAATTGGTAATTAAATATATAAAATTATTCTATTCAAAAATATTTGAATAATTATGAACTATTCTGCATTCTGTTTTAGTAATGCGTGAAAAACAACTGAATAGCTGATTTCACTAATATCATAAATGAAATTGAATGCATCATTGTCTTTATATATGGTTGTCTACACACCAAATCTGTCAAACATTACACCAATCTGGTCTAAAATAATACTGAAATCCTCAGGCTCCGCCAAGCTGACAACATTGTTAAAATCTTTCTGAACATGGTATCAAAATGCCTACCGGTACTTTATTCCACATAGCACGTGATCAGAGTGACACGTGTGTTATGGCGCAATATTTCGTATTCGTCGCTTCGCGATTTTACATGTTCTGCGTGCGAAGAGAAGCTCGTATCTTTATAACTTTATTTGACGTATGAAACCTATCTACAACCGAGATAAAATACGTATTGATCCACTGGACTTCTACCAACTAGACGACTATCCTTGCTAAAGATTTTGTTCGCGATTATGCTCGTTTAATCTGAAGAAAGAAGGCATGCAGTTGATCACTGTTGTTTTCAAAGCAGTGGTCAAACGGTCAAACCGCCTAAAGGTGGCTGGAAAGCGTATCTGGGCGCGTGATTGCTGCGACTGGTGAGTTGTATATAATTTGTTAATGACTTTGGTGATAATCTACTGCTCTCTTAATGTTTAATAATACTTAAATCTGTGTTTCATAATTGCGAATCACCATTAATTTTGGACGCCATTGACATATTTATTCGTCGAGTGAGTCGCTGTTGAAACATTTATATTGATCAGCTTTCGTCAATTGCTCATAAGTCCTTTGAAAGTTTGCTGAAAAAGGTCTTATGAGCCAGTTAAGCCCCTGAAGGAAAATGCACCAATATTACTGTACTAGAACTTTTTATTATATTAAATCTTGCTCTTCATCAAAGCAATTAAACTGATTTAATTCTAAGAGAAACTGGTTGCTGGTTGGCACTTAGTTATGACAATGTTGAAGTTATAGTGAAGGAAAACTTTGAGTGTGATTGGTTGTGAAAAATATAACTTCAAGGCCTAACAGTTTAGTAGTTGTAAATCAAATTAAGCCACAGCCCACAGCTCTTGGGATTATGGAGTCCTATGACAGGAGCTTGGCAACAAGTTCAGTATTATATGATGGTGATATTATGCCATTATGAAGTGAATGGATATTTTACTGAGCATATTTGGCATTTACACTACATTAATTGGATGACATATTAAAGTTATAGTGAAGGAAAATTGTAAGTGTGATAAACCGACTGGAACCAGTTAATAAAAATGCAACTACAAAACTAGCCTGTGTCACACCCCTGACTCGTCTTGGTACGAGTAAGTACGAGTACTTACTAACTAGGCTTCCTTATGGCCCTTCTACATGATACAATTCATCGTATACGATTGTCATTCTGGCATACATTGTTGTATATGATTGTCGTACTGGCGTATGCAATTGTTTACACACAACATAATTCTTGTTTCTGATTCGATGGTGAATGTTGACATGCGTGTACAGTATGATCACATACACCAAGATGACAATCGTATACGACAAATCGTACTGTGTACAGATGGTCCTTTAAGTACTTTAGTCTAACATAGTTATGCATTCATATTTAAAACCATCAGCAGCCACCTTAATTGAGTGTAAGTGCCAAATATTCTCAGTAATAAACCCATTCACTTCATTCGTGGCATTTCCACCATGGTCGTACAGGTATATACTGAACTTGTAGCCAAGCTCCCATAGTTCAGTCGGTTAGTGTGCTGGTGTACTGTATATTGCCAGGATCGCAGGGTTCAATTCCCAGTATTATCTAGTTTGAATTAGTTGAGGAAATATTGAAATAATATGTATTTCCCCCTGTACCGTAATTTAGAGAGTGAGATTTTACATTATATCTGTCAAGTTTTTGCATAGCATATTGAAGTGATATGTAGTTTCTTGTGACCGACACAATGCGCTATTTGCACATAGAAATCTATTACTGTAATTCATGAAGACTTCCAATTTATTGTCAGCCTTATTTGGAAATATATTCTGTCCCAGTTATCAGTCACAGGGAAAAGCAAGGAAGGCCATCCTGCTCTCGACTGTGTGAAGATCAAACTAATAATTGGTCAGAAATTGGCTATACGGTAATTAAAAAATTGAAATTGGTTATAATTACATTACTTTTAAATTGTGTTGCTACTTGCTACCATCAGCAAAAGATTGATTCACTGAGCAGAAAATGCAATCAGATTATAATAAATATTAGGGCCCACCACAAAACATGGATAAAAGCCAGGATATACAGTAATGTATGAAAAAATGTACGAAAGGGATTCTCAATTAATGCTCAGAGTGCCGATAACTTACTTTAGGACTTTCCTTGGAAAAAATATGTGATGTTATACATGTGTTTAAATTTTAACAATAAGAGACCTATTATGCCTCTCTCAAAAAGTCCCCTCAAGTCTTTAATAATACCAGGTTTTTGTTGTAATCTAAATTTAGAGAGCACGGTAACACCAAAGCCATTGGATAATTATCATTCAATGGCATCAAGACAACAAACTTAAACTAGTGGTCTGTCGCCAATGCTAATTGGCTATGCTACTATGGGTCTATTTGTGATAGACCACTTACAGTGATTAAGCACCAGTTTTGAAAATCAAAACAATGTAGAAACTTTGCGGTTTGTCTTTATTTTCATATTTTAAGTTTGACTGACTAGTTTGTTGATACTAAAACAATTAACTTGTGATGAGCGTTAGACAACTTGGCTTGCATAGAACACTTGTGCCTTGTTGTCTAATTGTTAAATTGACTGGTACCGTATGCATATCTGCCTAATTTATCACTATGGTTCTGGATTATAGGTCAATGTTATAGGTCAAGTGAGGGGTTGATTCTGCATTCTCATCTCTATTACTTCTTTCATTATTTCCTTTCAAATAAAACAGTAATTAACAACAGCAAGTATTTTGAGCTACAGTACTGTACCTCTTCACTTGAATTTTTTAAAAATACCTCTAGAAAATAGAAATATCTCTTTTATACCTGTAGGACTATATCCCTCTTATTAATATTTTAAAATTTATATATTTATTTATTTTCACCTCATGTCCTGAAGCACTTCTATAAAGCAACAGAATACACCAATGAGGCAACAATGGCATTATGGCACAAACATCGATAAATGAAAGGCGTGCAATTGGTAGGAAGATAAAGGATGAAAACAGTTAGAACATTTTATTGAAACAAAACATTGATAATATAACTGAAAATTTCATGTTTTTATAATGTTAATTGAATTTTTAGTGAAAATTGACACTACGTTTAGTTATTTCTTGCAAAACTCTTCCAAAGTCTTTGACACATTGACTCATGCCTTCATTAGATCTATAATTCCTCTGATGAATTAGGACAAAGTAACTAGGTCCACAGCTTTGCAGGAAATAAATAAACGTAGTGTTTCAACCGAATATCGTTACTTGGTTTTAAATTAGTGAAATATGTGTGAGTGTTGTTTGAATGTCCATTAATTGGGCATGATAATATCATGTTTACCTTGATTAGGACCGATAATGTACTATTGAGAAATATTTTTAAGTAGATTTTAAAACCTACCATTACAGTATGTTGTTGACATATTTAGTTAATAAATTATTGAAAATATTGACATATTTAGTTATTAAACTATTTTACACAATCTCTATTTTTGTTTCTGTATATATGCAGTATGCATGTATCATTCAAATTACAGGAATCATTCAAATAATATTGTTAATTTGCACAACTTGTTATAGAGTAGAATGAACTTCATAAAGGGTACCAATGACTCTTCAAAGGAGTAGAAATTACCCAAAAAGGGTAAAATTGACTCCTTCAAAGGTGTCGTCTGACCCTACATAAGTGCAGAAATGACCCAAAAGAAGGGTCAAGATGACTCCTTCCAAGGTGTCGTCTGACCCTACATAAGAGTAGAAGGAACCCAAAAGAAGGGTCAAAAATGACTCCTTCGAAGGTGTCGTCTGACCCTGCATAAGAGTAAAAATGACCCCAAAGAAGAGTTAAAATGACTCCTTTAAAGGTGTCGTCTGACCCTACATAAGAGTAGAAATGACTCCTTCAAAGGTGTCAAAATGACTCCTTCAAGGTGTCCTCTGACCCTACATAAGAGTAAAAAATGACCCCAAAGAAGAGCTAAAATGACTCCTTTAAAGGTGTCGTCTGACCCTACATAAGAGTAGAAATGACTCCTTCAAAGGTGTCAAAATGACTCCTTTGAAGGTGTCAAAATGACTCCTTTGAAGGTGTCAAAATGACTGCTTCGGAGGTGTCAAAATGACTCTTTAAAGGTGTAGGCCAAAAAGGAGTCAAAATGACTCCTTCGAGGTGTCGTCCTGGGGTCAAAAAAATGACTCCTTCAAAGGAGTCAAAATGACTCTTTTGAATTTACAGTGTACCTTAGGCTTACCCACGGTATATAACACATCTTACGAGTCGTCATGCTCATTTTACGACTCGTTAAACAACCTCACGAGTCGTACGAGTCGTACGAGTCGTACGAATCGACAACTTTTTAGGGCCTATACATTAGGCATGGTATATAACACATCTTACGAGTCGTCATGCTCATTTTACGACTCGTTAAACAACCTCACGAGTCGTACGAGTCGTACGAATCGACAAATTTTTAGGGCCTATACCTTAGGCATGGTATATAACACATCTTACGAGTCGTCATGACCATTTTACGACTCGTTAAACAACCTCACGAGTCGTACGAGTCGTACGAATCGACAACTTTTTAGGGCCTATACCTTAGGCATGGTATATAACACATCTTACGAGTCGTCGTGGCCATTTTACGACTCGTTAAACAACCTCACGAGTCGTACGAGTCGTACGAATCGACAACTTTTTAGGGCCTACCTTAGGCTTAGCCACGGTATATAACACATCTTACGAGTCGTCATGCTCATTTTACGACTCGTTAAACAACCTCACGAGTCGTACGATTCGTTAACCATTGCATGTGGGCCGAATGTTTTTTTACATTCACGACTCGTACACTCCTTTTCACGAATCGTTAAGGACCTTTACCACTCGTACGGTTCGTAACAACATTTTACGAATCTAACGACTCGTATACGTGCGACAGTATTGGACAACCATCGGCACAAGGGGGGACTTGGGGGGGGGGGGGGGGGGCACTTTCCCCACCCCCCCAGCTTAATAGTTAAAAAAGGCCCTGTGTGTTTCACGAGAACAATTCTGCTTTTTACGACAGCAAGTTCCAGGATTGATTTCAGCTTATGACCAATCTTGGAGTTTTTGGGTGATTGAAACATCAAGGCTTTACATGGGTTGTCATTTTCTCTCCTAATAATGTGAGCTATCCATTTCCTAATTTGCTGTTGCAAACCAGGCTTCACTCTCACCTCCGCAGAGGTTCGTCGGAGATATTTCGGAGGTCGTCGGAGAGATTTGTGTAACGAGTGTCAGCTGGACACAAAGATTGCAGTAGCTGACAGCCTGACACTCGTTCGACAAATCTATCCGACGACCTCCGAAACATCTCCAAGAGCCTCTGGGGAGGATAGAGTTATTATTATTAGTTGTTGTCAACGAGCGTGACCACATAGTGTGAAAAGTGTCAGGTTCATGACTAACTGAGAAAAAAGTATCAGTTCTTTGCTGGCCTTAAGACCCGAATTTAACTCCGGTAATTTGTTAAACTTATTGTGTAAAGCTTCTGTAATTAAATATTGAAGATATACATCAAATATTGAAGATGATAAGCCGTTATCATTAATATAAGTCATATAAGTAAGGTCATCAAATATTATTATTATACAATACTCATACAATCTCGATTGTGATTGACTAAATAACCTACAGACAATTATTGATGTCTTCAGCCACCTACAAAATATCAAAAAATTATCTGTAGGTTACTTCCTAATCTCCCTAAAGGCTTCTACATTTATAATTGCATAACAAAACAATTATTGGATTTAGCTTACACATGATATCAAGATATCCAGACCTCTGTCAATGGTATCAGCCTTCGGCTTCGACAGATAATATTGACCTTAGTCTGTATAATTCTTGATATCATGTTCAGCCTCATCCAATAATTGTTTAATATGTATATTGCTGTTTCGTAAATGACGGTGGGAGATCTTGGAGTAGACAGACGATACATGGACGATCGTCAAGCTCATATCGTCAACCTCATATTAACACAGCTTAATTTCTGTTGAAGTCTCATGTGTTTGCGTTGTCTGCTGTCTATCAGTTTAACAAGTCAACGTTCTTTGTTAAACTAAAGCCACAAAAAAAAGAAAAACTCTGAGCTCCAGACAGGACTCGAAGGACATTTTTTTCTGAGTATTGACAACTTAACTAAGCTTGCACAGCAAAACCTTTACAACTTGTCTTTACAATCATCAAGCTGCAACTACGTAACTTAACTAACTTCCAAAATATTACGTAGACGTCTTGCAATGTTTGCATGTTAATTTCCGCTTAAGTTCTGTGTTTGCGTTGTCTGCTGTCTATCAGTTTAACAAGTCAACTTTCTTCGTTAAACTAAAGCTGTTTATCTCTGAGTGAAGGCAAACAATCCTCTATAACTTCCATAATATTACTTAGACGTCCTGCAAAGTTGGTGCTTTCATCGTATTTTCTGTTTAAGTTCTGTGTTTGGGTTGTCTGCTGTCTATCAGTTTAACAAGTCAACTTTCTTCGTCAAACAGTTAAGATGTTTGTCTACTATCGTGAGAGAGAAGAAATCCTAATTGCTAATTTTTTATTACTTCAGTAATACTAATTACAGACGGCCATAATACTTTGAAACAAACATACAACTCAATAATATTACTTATTGGATTCCTCTGAGCCCAATATTACAAAATATTTAAGTCGAGAATTCAATATTGGGCGAGACCGAAGGTCGAGTCTAATATTGCAAATCGAGTAATATTGATATGAATAATATTGATATTGTAATATTGGGCGAAGATGAATCCAATAGGTGTTTTATTATATCGAACAAAATATCTTAACACAAAGATGTTTCTTCGCACGTAAACAGTCCAAAGGTTGCAATATGTATGTAGCTGTTCTACATCGTAAAATATTGGGCACGTGATGCTAATAGATTTCTGCCATAATTTGGAAAACGTCCTTCAAAGTTTGCATGTTAATTTCCGCTTAAGTTTTGTGTTTGGGTTGTCTGCTGTCTATTAGTTTAATAAGTCGACTTTCTTCGTCAAACTAAAGTTGTTTCTCTCTGAGTGAAGGAAAAAATCCTGATATCTATAACTTCAACAATATTACTTATAGACGTCCTGTAAAGTTGGTGCATTCATCGTATTTTCTGTTTAAGTTTTGTGTTTTGGGTTGTCTGCTGTCTATATCAGTTTAACAAGTCAACTTTCTTCGTCAAACAGTTAAGTTGTTTGTGTACAATCGTGAGAGAGAAGAAATCCTAATTGCTAATTTTTTATTACTTCAGTAATACTAATTACAGACGGCCATAATACTTTGAAACAAACATAAAACTCAATAATATTACTTGTTGGATTCCTCGGAGCCCAATATTACAAAATATTTAAGTCGATAATTCAATATTGGGCGAGACCGAAGGTCGAGCCTAATATTGCAAATCGAGTAATATTGATATTGATATGAGTATAATATTAATATTGTAATATTGGGCGAAGATGAATCCAATAGGTATTTTATTATAGCGAACAAAATATCTTAATACGAAGATGTTTCTTCGCAGGTAAACAGTCAAAAGGTTGCTGCCCAATATGTATAGAGCTGTCCTACATCGTAAAATATTGGGCTGCCACGTGATGCTAATAGAGACAGTTGATTGGCGGATTATATGTGAGGGTATAATAACTTCTTATAATTTATTTTCAAGTCTTGTATATGTATATATATTTGCGTTGTTTCATGCTGCATTCGACTATCAGTTTAATAAGTCAACATTCTTCGTCAAACTAAAGTTGTTTCTCTCTGTGTGAAGGCAAAAATTCCTGATTTCTATAACTTCAATAATATTACTTAGACGTCCGACACGATTTTTAGTTGCTGTAGTCCCTCGGTTGCTTTGATTGTGGTTGGAGAATACTGATCCACTGACGTGAATGAACTATTCTTTACTGCAATCAAAAACACGCCGAGTGTTTCGATCCTTCCTGTAAATAGTGTAACCATCGTGAAGTAGTTCAGAGTTCGATATATTTTTATCTAACAAAGTTTCGTTTGCACAGATAACATCAGAGTCGTCTGCGTAAACTAGATCCTCACTGTAAGTTGCTTATTGGTTTGTTTTCTGTGGTGGTTTTGTGGAAACTTTTCAAACTTCGAGCGTCTTAGAGCAACACACTTGATCCCGATGGTGCATTCATCGTATTTTCTGTTAAAGCTTTGTGTTTGGATTGTCTGCTGTCTATCAGTTTAACAAGTCAACTTTCTTTGTCAAACTTATGTTGCTTGCCTCTGAGTGAAAGCAAAAAATCCTGATTTCTATAACTTCCAATATAAAGTTGTAAAGGTTTTGCTGTGCAAGCTATGTTAAGTTATCAATACTCAGGAAAACTCTGATCGCCAGACAGGACTCGAACCCGTAACCTTCTGAATGCTAGACAGACGCTCTAACCATTGAGCCACTGGAACTCAGATGGCAGAGCAAGGTTAAATACGGTATTTAAACCTGAGACGAGTCTTGCCGTTATCACAAATACTTGTTGGACTACAAGTCGTGTTGTGACAGTTAATTTCCAGTTAAATGTTGTTAGTTATGTTAGGTAAGTTTTGCTGTGCAAGCTGTATATTAAGTTATCAATACTCAGAAAAACTATGAGCTCCAGACAGGACTCGAAGGACTTTTTTTCTGAGTATTGACAACTTAACACAGCTTGCACAGCAAAACCTTTACAACTTTGCAAGCATCGAGCTGCAACTACGTAACTTAACTAACTTCCAATATATCAACCTCGTACCCAGGGCCTATCTCCGCCCGCCGCCGACCCCCCGCCACGCGCGCTGCGAAAAGGTCCTGGCAGGGGCTGGTCACGTGTCACCCAGATTCTGGGTGATAACAAAAAATTTGTGGGAGGGGGAGGTTGTCCAGGTGGCAAGGTGCAGCAACTGGCATATAATGGCCACTGATGCGAAGAAGTTTTATCCTGTGATGGAATCGATTTTTTGTTCTATCGACTCTGCGAATCCCTTGAGGACTCCACATACAGTACTGCAAGAACGCGGTTATATTAGTTGATGTTGAAAAAGTTCATGACAACGTGGCACACAGGGTAGACATTAGACAACGTGCTTCATCAAAACAAAGCGCTTCCTGAACTCATCTGTCGTCCTTGCGAAAGAAAAGTAAAGAACGCTTCAAATTTAAAGAAAATTATTTCTGGCACGCAACAGTTACTAGTTTCTACCATCTGTCCCTTTGTCGAAAAGAACGTTTTTGAACTTCAAAACCGACGCCGCCTCGTCATCTTCAATTTCAAAGGTTAGTTTTAAAATTATCAGTTGTTGACTCAATCCAAAATATATAATAACGTTTACCGCTTAACTGCCTTTTGAACAGAGATAGAAATGATCGTCACTGCGTCAAGTGATTTTAATAATAGAAAAGAAACAGTGTTATTTCGAATGTCTATTGATAGTATTTATCCCAAATATAGTATTTTAATATCCGATCGATCGAATTACTTATATTTGCGAAATATTTTAATTTAATATGAAGTGACACAAGCATAATACTATCCTAGACATTCGAAATAACAAAGTACACAGTGTTGCGTACGCAGTGTTATTTTCCATTTTCTATCAATTTTCATTTCGGGTTAACATGTCTACATTGGAAATATGCTATTATGAAAATCACTTGACGCAGTGACGATCATTGTTATCTCTATTCAACTCTTTCAATGTAAAAAGGCAGTTATAAAGCGTCAACGTTCTGTCATGATGTTATTATATATTTTAGATTAAAACAACAACTGATGATTTTAAAACTAACCTTTGAAAATTGAAGACGACGAGGCGGCGTCGGTTTAGAAATATTTCTCTAGGGAAAGGGCAGACGGCGAGATTTCAATGCTCCTTTTAAATCGGCTGAATTCTGGATAAGTAACTTTCGCGTGTTAGCAATAATTTTCTTTAAATTTGAAGCGTTCTTTACTTTTCTTTCTCAACGACGACAGATGAGTTCAGGAAGCGCTTTGTTTCGCTGAAGCACGTCGCCATGAGCTTTTGACACATTTTCAACTTCTTACAGCGTGCGGAGTCCGCGACGGTTCGAGGAAAGATCGATTCCATCTACGACAGGATAAAACTTCAGTATCGGAGCCATTACATGCCGCCAGTAGCTGCACCTGGACAACCTAAACGTACCATCCCCTCCCACTAAATTAATTTTTGTTATCACCCAGAATCTGGGTGACACGTGACCAGCTCCTGCCAGGGCCTTTTCGCAGCGCGCGTGGCGGGGGGTCGGCGGCGGGCGGAGATAGGCCCTGGGTACGAGGTTGCCAATATATTACGTAGAAGTCCTGCAAAGTTTGCATGTTAATTTCCGCTTAAGTTCTGTGTTTGGGTTGTCTGCTGTCTATCAGTTTAACAAGTCAACTTTCTTCGTCAAACAGTTAAGTTGTTTGTCTACTATCGTGGGAGAGAAGAAATCCTAATTGCTAATTTTTTATTACTTCAGTAATACTAATTACAGACGGCCATAATACTTTGAAACAAACATACAACTCAATAATATTACTTATTGGATTCCTATGAGCCCAATATTACAAAATATTTAAGTCGAGAATTAAAAATTGGGCGAGACCGAAGGTCGAGCCTAATATTGTAAATCGAATATTGATATTGATATGAGTAATATTAAATATTGTAATATTGGGTGAAGATGAATCCAATCGGTGTTTTATTATATCGAACAAAATATCTTAACACGAAGATGTTTCTTCGCAGGTAAACAGTCAAAAGGTTGCTGCCCAATATGTAGCTGTCCTACATCGTAAAATATTGGGCTGCCATGCACGTGATGCTAATAGAGACAGTTGATTGGTGGATTATATGTGAGGGTATAATAACTTCTTATAATTTATTTTCAAGTCTTGTATGTATATATATTTGCGTTGTTTTATGCTGCATTCGTCCATCACGAGTTTAACAAGTCAACATTCTTCGTCAAACTAAAGTTGTTTCTCTCTGTGTGAAGGCAAAAATTCCTGATTTCTACACTGTAAAAACTGATTGGTTAAAATAACCTTTTTAATTGGTTGCAACCAATTCCAAGAGGTTAAACCAACCAAATAAATTGGTTGTAACCAGAATAAATTGGTTATACTAACCAATAATTTTTAGTCCACACTGAAGTTGTAACTCTTACAACCAAACAGAATTGGTTATGACCAATAAAAATTGGTCAGTTAACTATGTTGCAATGAAGTCGCATTTAAAGTAACCAATTTAATTTAGTTGTAACCAGTTTGAAATGGTTAGTCGAGTAACCATTTAAATTTGGTTGTAACCAAATAAAACATTTAAATTTGGTTATTCACGTAACCATTTAAATTTGGTTGTAACCAAATGGATTTGGCTATAACCATTTAAAAATTGTTTTTAAATTACTTTTGTCACTTTTCGTAAATAATTTTGATCTGGTTTCACATGAATCTGGATGTATGTTAAAAGTCAAATTCAACTGTGAAACAATTGCAACATTGCCATATAAATCAAAGGAGAAAATCAGATTTCATTAATCAGGGAATTGTGACCAAAAAATAGACTCAATTTCCAATTTCCAGTTAAACTGCCAAGCTCGCCTGCTGTGTAGTTGGTTTCACACTCCATATGACAAGACATAATTAATATTGTATAGGGAACTTGAAATTAGTACTACTGTAATACACTTATAATTTGGGTATAATGTTTTCATTTTAGAAAGATTAGTTTCAGGGCATATAATACAACTGAATTGTACCTTTTCCAATTCTGCAAGATCCTGTAGAAACCTTTCCAGGACCATGTTTCAACACCATACTGTTTGATGTGATCACTGGTAGCCAATGCAAGCAGTTGTATAGCATTTACTGGAGATCTCATTTTTGGTCTTACATTGCCCAAAGTATAATATAAAGCACCATAAATAGTTAAGAAAAAATGAGAAATGTTCATGATTGTCAAACATGCAACATATTGTAGCCTAATTTTAAAGGTAAATGGAAAACATTTGACAGGTAGCATCACTATTTTCTTCTTAATTAACCCTTTCACTACTGTAGGAACCTTTTAGAATTGTACTCTAGCAAATGCGAGATGATTTTGCTTGGCCGGGGAAGAAGTCCTGTACTGAACAGGTTAAGTAACCTACATTGACCCAATTGGCAAGCAAATATATATACATGTATGGTCCAAGAATATAAAGATTCAATGCATTTACAAGTGTTTATATAAACTTGAATGTTTTCAATAAAGTAACTTCAAAGCACCAAATTAAATCACTTCGTAATATACATATTTTGTCCTTTTCGCCAGCCAAGCAAATTATTTTAACCAGTATTAAATACACTTTCCTACTTAATTTTATGTAGTTAATTTAATTCTATAAAAATGTGGCAAGACATATTTCCATAACAACTTATAATTAGGTTCATTGGCTAAATACTAAGGCTTGAAGATTTATTACCGTATTTATTTATTTGAACTTGCTCAAGCACAGGTTATACTGTACAGGTATGTACAGTACTTGACACATTCTACAACAGGTCATTGCCACGGCATGAGGATTCATAACCTACACATGAAAGAGAATTTAAAACAATTAAAAGCATTTTCAGATAACCATGCAACTACTATAGGTGCACACAAAATTAATGCTGTGCTTTCATTCTGTGTTGCTTCCGATATCAACTCAGCTCGCAAATGTTTGAAAGCTCAGATGACATCCTGGGTAACACTGTACTAGGCAAATGCAAAAAGGCACGGGTTGTGTGTCCTGTTAGGGCACTGTCATTCACCGCTAAGTCAAGCCCAGTCGGATGGGGTTAGTATCTGCATGGGTGACTATCTGGGAAATAACCTTGTGTTGATTCGTAAGCTTGGAAGTCGTGTGAGTAGAGTTAATTTATCTCTACTGTGTTTTGAGGGTTTTTCTCTTGGGTCTCTGGTTTTCCTCGCTGACAGTAAAATCAACACTTAGATCTCAGCTGTGCTCTGTGGTCAGACATAGGTTGTACCTACCCTTTGGGTTGCCCATAAGAATATTAGTTCTTCCAATCATCATGGTATTTACAGTTACCAAAGTGATATCTAAATTATGAAGTTGTAAATATAGGTATAGCTGCATATGCTGGACTTGTATTAGAAGAACCTATGACAACCCATTATTTTCAAAAAACATGATTATATATCAAGTTTATATTGTAAACTATTTAAATTATCTACATATAAATTAAATATCTATATATTTGATACAGTCAAACTACAATATCTATATCTTCAACTCCTTACTGTAAATTCATGAAAAACTTCAACAAAATACTCACCACTAGGACAGTTCTCTATACGTAATAGTTGTGTTGCTGGCGTTCTTTTTCAAGATTGTGGAATGATTCATCTACAATACTTCGAATAATTCGCCGAGTCCTGGAATTCAGTGTCAAAGTCTAATCATGCTATTCTGCAAAATATGTATAGTGTTGTTCACAAATGAATTAACAACAGTTTGTGTCCTCTTTGAATTTGAGAATACAGGTTGCACTTGAGTCTTGATCTGGCCATTTCTTGTTTAAAATACAGCAAAGTATTGGTGATCACATCACATGCAGGCATTAGTGCATTACCATCTCGCTGCATTGCGTGCCAAATCCAAGCCCTCTTCTATATCATTGTCCGTCTGTATCTGGAACGGCATGTTCGTTAATATTGAAGAGATCAGCGTGTTTGTTGACAACGTGTACCATTTATAATATATCCACAGAGAAGATGAAAATTTGGGTCATTATTCCCATTTAATTCCTATGATTGCGACCGAGATGATAGACAGAAAATAGCCAGAAATCCAACAGATACGTTGCACTGGTAAACAGTCATGCTGGATCGACAAAATACAGTACTTTTCTGGTCCAATTGTCCAAAAGCATTGTTTAAAAGCATTGTGGCAAAGGAGGCCACATCCGGTATCTTTGCGCCATTGGAAGATGTGATCAAAGCCCACGGCCTTGATTGCATAATGTACGCTGATGACACACAGCTGTATATGCCTATAAAATCTCCATGTGATCGACCTGCTGCTCTAGCTAAACTTGAGTTATGTATTAAGGACATCACCATCTGGTGTACTATGAATGGTCTTATATGCAATCCAAGTAAAACCGAGATTGTCCAATGTCCATCTATCATCACGTTTTATGCATTGCGAACCAATACCAGAAATATGTGTCAATGATGTGATAATCCAACCGGCTCCGGTTGCACGTGATCTCGGTGTTGCTGTTGATAGACATTTAAAATTAAATACTCATGTAAATAACATTTGTAAATCGGCCACTTTGGCTATCAGAAATATTGGCAAGATCAGGAAATATTTGAGTAAAAAGGACTGTGAGAAGTTAGTGCATGCATTCATAACATCAAAACTTGACAGCTGTAATAGCATCCTATATGGCTTACCAGATACTGAATTGAGCAAGTTACAGCGAATTCAAAATACAGCTGCTAGACTTGTTGAAAAATCGGAGCATATCTCCCCTGCGCTACGTAATCTTCACTGGTTGCCGGTGAGATCACGGATTGTTTTTAAGATACTAATAATTACTTTCAAGGCTTTGCATGGCCAGGCGCCTGTTTATATTACTGATTTGCTAACTAAATATAAACCTACTCGTACTTTGAGATCATCTGAGCAAAATCTGCTACTCGAGCCAAAATCCAAAACGGTGACTCATGGAGACAGAGCATTCTCGGTTGCAGCGCCAAAACTGTGGAATTCATTACCACAGGAAATTAGAAGCTTTGAAATGTTAAGTAATTTTAAGTCTGCAGTTAAGACTTTTATTTTTTAAAATTAATAGTTATTGTTCATAGTGTTAATATATGTAGTAGGCTTTATCTTATAATGAAAATGTAATTAGCTTTAAAAGCAACTTTAAGAATATATATATTGTTGTAAGAGCATTGAGACTATTGTATAATGCTCCTAATACGTCTTTATTATTATTATTATTATGTTTATTTCCGCGTTTCAACGAAAATTCGTACTTAGTAGGGGTAGGGCAGGGTAGTGTTGTTATACGTCTGAAATACTTTTTTCTGATTTTAAAAACAATGATGATTATTTATTGGTATCATGAGATTTATTGCTAGTCCAGAACTTATTTTCCTTAATTATTTTGTCGCTTGCTATGTATAAATATAAATTTTTGTCATGCCAAGTGTGGGTGAGTCGCTTTGGTCGAATTTTGTCTTTTGTGACGTCAGACACGTGATAGTCGACAAGAGCGCGTGATTTGATTTGAATTCATTTTCACTGGACAGTCGCATCATTGTTCGTTATTATAAAGAAGGGTTCGTGTTCGACGTTTGGCAAGTTTGTTTCAAGAAATGGATGTATCTACGGTAATTATCTTACTTACAGTAATGCATGCAATAGTAATTGATGTTATTGAACTTTATATCGTGGAAAATTAATTCTACGCAGACGTTTTTGAAGAAGAAAATGATTTATGTTGCGAAGTAGTTCAATAGAGATCTATTATCGTAACTTACAATCTACCTTATCTTAAATACATTTACTTGTATTAATAACGTTAGCTTTTATTTACTGTTTAGGTATTTGGTTCTGAGTTGTTCGAGGCTTTGTCTAAGAGGCGTTCGTGAATAAACGCTAAGTGTCTAGAGGAAGAAGAGGTAAGACGATGTGTCGTTTATTTTTTTGTCCTTGCCAATTTAAAAGCTAGAAAGTATTTAAATATCACATTCGTTTATACCCAAAGAATCTGGTAAGATTACCCCTCGTAATTTGTTTGATTAAATCAACAAAATATGTTTATAATTGTGCTTTATTTCCATAATTTGCGTATTGACTAGCCAATTTTCAAGATGGCGGCTGCTTCTTTTACAAATTTCGGCTAGAGGCAGGAATGGCTCCGACTCCTTATTCGTCAATACAATACAGCCGGGGGTAGTGTGAGAAAACTCGTTAGGCGGGTTGGATAGAAAACTTGTTAGGTGGGGGGTTAGGGTTAGGACCTTTGTTGTTTTGGGGTTGGTTACAGTTCTCTCTCCACATTTCGAGCAAAGAAGTCTTTATTGACCAATATGGAGTCATTCCTGTCTCTCGTCACATCTTCTTTTACACACTGC
The DNA here is from genome assembly GCA_035772405.1 of Chrysogorgia sp. JL179-B06. Taxonomy (NCBI): domain Eukaryota; kingdom Metazoa; phylum Cnidaria; class Anthozoa; order Scleralcyonacea; family Chrysogorgiidae; genus Chrysogorgia; species Chrysogorgia sp. JL179-B06. The sequence goes on along the minus strand of JAYKKM010000215.1, from coordinate 978,970 downwards.
GGCTAAATACAGGAATCGCACACCACTTTATAGTAGATTACACCAAGTCCTCAATATATGTGGTAATAGTAATTACAGTTAGTATATTAGTATTATCAATATTAGGGTTATTTTTGAGGTTTCCTGTACTTAAACAGGTTTGCGAAACGAAACAACTATTTGCCTATTACTACGAGGTGGATAATAATAACCGACCCCAAAACAACAAAGATCCTAACCTCGCCTAACGAGTTTTCTAACCCTAACCTAAATGCAGGGGTTGGGGTTGGTTAGGATCTTTGTTGTTTTGGGGTCGGTTATTATTATCCACCTCGTTAGGCAAATTGTTGTTTCGTTTCGAAAGCCTGTTTAAGTACAGGAAACCTCAAAAATAACCCTAATGGCTCTAATACTGATACCACTAATATACAACATATAATGAGGACTTGGTGTAATGTACTATACAGTGGATGTATGATTCCTGTATTTAGCTGCAAGTTCTTTTACCATGTGGTCCAAAATGTGGACCAGTAGACGCCTAGACGGAGGTTGGTGGATATACTGTATAATGCTACTGACTACTCAAGTAGCAGGGTGGATGTTTCAAAATATATTTATACAGTTTGTATTTTGATAAATAACTGCATTTTTCAGATATTTGTTAAATAACAGTTTTCTAATGTTAAAGAAAGTTTGCAGATACACCATCAACATAGTCCTAACCCCAAACTTAACCCAAATCTTAACCCTACACCGAATACTAACCCTAACTCTTACCATAATGCTTTATTTTAGAAATAACAGCTGATTTTAGTTTTGAATTATACTACCCATAGTCTACATGTGTGTGACATCATTTTGGGATTTATATGAAATTTCACCCATTTTATTAGCTGAGTTTTCGTCCTTGACATCATTGATTGTAAAAGGACTTTGGTCTTTTTACTATTCATATTGACACTCAGGATGTCCTTAGAGTTGAATGACAGGTATATGCTATTAATAAGTATTTTTCTGTGTTTTTTTCAGTTTATAGATTTTGAACTGTTGGAGATGACAAGAGATGAGTTAAGCTATGGGGATAAAGGGTTAAAATAATCCACTTACGGAGAGGCCGGAATGGCTGCTTTTAAAGAACCTTCCCAGGTAAAATGAAACAGGACTGTTTTAAATGTTTTACTTTTATAATTCAATGACACCCTTAATATCATAGCAAGAGACTTTCCGGGATGGAAATCATAATCGTAAGATAAATACTAGTTTATCTTACCAGCATACTAGTGCAACAATGCTTTATAAAATAAGTTGTGTCTTACGCACACTGTGATTGGTCAGTTACCGTGTTTATATCAGGCTTTAGTATAAATTGACAAGTTTATATCACAAATCCTCAATTTTGATTGGCTATCGCAGGAGTTACTATCCGCTGATATAAACCTCTGGGGAAAAAGTCGCCTGATTTCAAAAGAATATTTACTTTTTTCCCATGAAAAATGCGAAATAAAAGTTATTTCTTGGGTTAGAAAGTTGTAAATTTATACTAAAACAATTAGACAACTCGCCCTTGTTTTCTATGAGCGATAGAAAATTTTTTCTATCTGCGCTCGTTGTCTAATTGTTAAATATAACATGGATGGATTACGCCATTGTGATACGCCATCAATTAGCCATCATACGCCATCAATTAGCCATCCTATGCCATCAATTAGCCATCATACGCCATCAATTAGCCATCGTACGCCATCAATTAGACATCACGGCGCCATCATACGCAGTAAGGAGAATTTACGCGTTGATAAAAAAGATATTTGTACATTTTATTTGCTTTCTACAGGTTATTTTATAAAAGAAATAGAAAACATTTTTATCCGTGTTCCCATACGTTATATAAACAATCGTGGAAGTTTGGGAGAACTCAAAATCGCGTGGAAACACTCGCCCTACGGGCTCGTGTTCCCACTATGATTTCTCGTTCTCCCAAACTTCCACTCGTGTTTATATAACTGTATGTAAACACGGAAAATGTTTTCTATTTCTTAAATATCGGTATAGCATCGAAACTAATACCACCATACTGGTATCAGCTACATAACATGAATAACCTGCAAAAATATCAATACACCACCCAACTTTATTAGAAAGCACTTTGCTGTAACTCCCATGAGTTGCAGCAAAGTGCTTTCTAATAAAGTTGGGTGGTGTATTGGTATTGTAACCATTTACATAACCACACTGAGCTCTAGATACTAATGTATAATTTTTGTTTCACAGACTGTCAAGGAAACACCTTTCTCACAGATGAGATGAATTCTACACCCAAATCAGTGGCACCGTCACTTATTCCATCTTCGCCTACCACCGTACCTGCATAATTATCTTCCATACCACCTTCAACAACAACCTCACTGATGGAGGATGAGGGAAGTAGTGACAGTACAATCTTTCCATTTGATCCTGTGAACTGCTTAACTCCAGAACTTTATTGCCAGCAACTTCATGTATGTATATTTGAATGATACCATGCAAGTTAGGCAATGTGTCACCATTGTGCAGAAATATTACATTTCATTTGTGTTCATATACCAATCACACCATTTATTAATAATATTCAAGCAATAAACAATTCACATGGTTGATTCACAAATTTCATGGGACATTACCATGTCACGTGTGTACGTTTGCATGTCATGGCTATGGAGTTTGTCGGTTTCTGAGTCATAAAATATGCTAAAAATGCTAATTATGAATTTACAGCACTACTTCTCTGAATTTAACTAATATCTGTAACTTCTCTCTTAACTTTATTTTATTCTTGGAGAGATACCCACAATAAATTAGTGGCAACCCCATTTGTTTACACTTTTAAGTTTGGGGAGATACCCATTCTATGTGTTGACCCCATTATAGTTCATCTTCTTCTTAAAGTGCCTATACAACCCTTTCGTTTTTAGTTATCTGTATGGAGGATCAAAAAATAGCTGATAAGTTATTTTACAGTTTTTGATTTGGACTTTTCGTTTAGAAGATATTTTGCATCCAAATTAAGAAATGTAAGCAAATTCTGATTAAAAACCGAAAACGTATTTCTGCCAATTCTGGAGTCTGGAAACTAGATTGTGACGTCATTTAAGAGATGAGTCCAGGATCTTCCCAGCTTTGTAGACAAACGAGCTCGATTCCCAGATTATACTATAAAATTTATCGTTTATGTTGAACTATTCAATCATGCCAGACAGATACGCAGTGTATGGATGTTCTAATGACGCGAATTTTAAAGAAAAATATCTGTCCATCGTATTATTTACTTGAACGATACTTTACTTGCACGATTCCTTACTTGAACGATACGCGGACAGTAAATATGAATATCACATAGAGATCTTGCAGTGTGTTTAATACAGTGTTTACAAGTTCCCCAAGGCAAAACACACATTCGTCTCTTAAATGACGTCACAGTGTGGCTCGTTCCAGGCCTTTCTAATTTGCGGCTTTTTTATATAAATAGCAATGTATAAAGAGTGATATCTTCCAAACGGAAAGTCCAAATCAAAAACTGTAAATTAACTTATCAGCTACTTTTTCATTCTCTATACAGATAACTAAAACACAAAAGGGCTGTATAGGTGGTAACCCCAGTGTGCAATAGAAAACTTTCACTCTAAACCAGAGTTGCATTACGCACCATCTCTTATCAATTACCTGCATGGTTACCCTATAAACTGTTCACTGTGTATAATCAATCTTCCTTGCATACTAAATCATATTTATTTTATTTTAGGATGATAACGAAGAAGATATTGGTTTGAAAGTGTAGCAATGTTCTTCCCCTAAATTGTTGTCAACTGGGACATTGAAGGAGATACATTTCTTATCCCTCATCACTGAAGGAATACTTGACATCAAATTTAAGTCTTTCAAAATTGTTATTTACCTTTTTAAGTATTAAGCTAGTCTGCTAGTATACATGTGTTTAGAATTTTGTTGAAGGAACCTAGATTATTCAATACATTGTTTTTGTCATAAAGTACTTTGTAGTCTATTTGCATGATAGCTCGTAGTTAACAGTACATTGAGGTTGATTAATCCAATTTGACCAATATCCAAATTGGTTGAAACTACCATGATTTAAATGTTTACCAACTTAAAATTGATATTGGTTACTATAGCAAGAATATTGGTTAAATTAACCAATATTTAATAGTTAGTGACCAATATTTAATAGTTACAGTGACCAATATTTAATAGTTACAGTGACCAATGTTTTATTGGTTTAAACAACCATTATATATTGGTACTAACCAATTCATATTGGTTACTGTAACCAAGGTAACTTGGTTAAAACAACCACCATTTAATTGGTCAGAACAACAATTACCTATTGGTTGTTTTAACCTTTTAATTTTTGGTCATTTCGACCATAATATCAATTGGTTGAAATGACCAATTTTTAACTGGTTCTCTCAGACTCATTCAGAATGACTTTTTTTTTTTTGGTTATTTTAACCAATCAGTTTTTACAGTGTAAGCAAGCGAAAACAGACAAAACAGGGGAGTCGATTTAATAGTGTCAACTATTCGATTCCCAATCTTTCTGGCGTCTTAATTGAATGAGACACTGTAACTTCAATGTTTTTGACAACGGTCACATCCTGAGTCATTTCCGTACGTTATTTTAATATTAGAATAATGGAATATTAGAATAATAATGTAAGGTATATTTCCCGTTCGTTTGTTCGATTTGAAAGTTGACCCGATACCTGTAAATCGTTCAATTCAGAAATATTACAACCGTGAAGTTCGATTAGGCAAAAGTTTCGCTTGAATGTAAATTTATAACTTAACGATTCTTGCTCGTTCGAGTAAATGTTGTTCGAATTACATGTATGGTGTTCTGAAATTATCAGATTCAATTTCGACGTTATAAACGCGCCATATCATTACCGTTTAGGTTATACCGTATGTTATTTTAAAATGAGAAGGCCATTTGACAACGGTGACATCCCGCATTCCCGTTCGTTAGTTCGATTTGAAATATGTCCGTTCGACCGCTAGATAAGTCAGCAAGTACTACAATCGTGAAGTTCGATTTGGCAAAGTGTCGCTTGAATGGGACATTTTTAACTTCAATCCTTATCAATCCTTATTTCGTGAGTAGTTTGTTATTACATTGGCGACGAGGATACCATGGAACACAAATTACAGGCGATGGATGTCTCTGGTCCAAAATCACAGCTGGCAGAGAAATTGGCGTGTATGGCTCCGAAACTTTTCATATTACGCTGAAGGAAAAGTTAACTTAGAAAATCCTGTTCGAAAACGAAATGAGCTATTATATAGAGCTGGCCGTGTACAAGATATTTTTGAAAATTTGGTTGTTGTTCCTCCGCCTGCAAGCGAAGCAGACGACGATAACGAGTACAAGAAATGTATAAAAAAACGTACATTGAACCACAGGCAGAGACGCATAGATTAAGAGAGCTAATGCAGGAGACGGGAGAAGATGTGGATTCTTTTGTCCTTCGACTTCGGAAACAAACAAGACACTGTGGTGTCATGTGGAGAACATGCGATAAATGATGCGGTAAGAGATCAATTTTTAGAAAAAATTGCTTCAGATGACTTAAGAACAAAACTATTTGAAGTGCCAAACATTAAGCTCAACGACGCGCTTAATAAAGCAAGAGCATGGGAGACAGCTAGACAACAAGCGAGTAGTATTACTGGAAATGAAGAAAGAACTGTAAACATGGTGGGCAGCGGAAAAAAAAAGCAAAATTCAAAGAAAAGAGACTGGAAACCCAGATGGTATGCCTGTGGTAAAATAGGGCACATTGCAAGAGAACAGAACTGTCCAGCTCGAGGGGGGACTTATGCCAAGTGTGAAATGCAAGGTCATTGGGCAGTATGTTGTCGAAATAAAATCGATGGCAACACAGCAGCAACAAACAGCGAGAGGAGTCGAGATAAAAGTGAGCAGTCAAACAAACAAAGGAGAGATGGAAGAAATATCAAGTGGAGTATGATAGTGATGATCCATATGCATTTCCTATATGTGACGGGAGAGAGCCAAGACAACGTGGTTACTGTGACATTACAAGGTACTCCAACTAAAATGTTGATCGACTCTGCTGCCCAATCCACAGTGCTTGGAGAAAATCAATTCAAGGAGGTAAAACATTGTGGATTACAAGTCAACCTCGAACCGGATGACAGAAAACTTAGAGTATATGGCAATAACACTTTATGCATGCATAGTAGTGCGCAAATTCAAAGCAGTTTTAGAGTGTGGAAAAGAACAGACGCAAGAAACAGTCCTTGTAACAGAAGGAGAAGGACGGTGCATAATGGGGAGTTCAGCTGCAAAAAGGCTCAACATTTTTCGAGTTGGACCTGAAATCGAAGTGGCTCCAAGTGTGAATAAAGTAAGCAAGGACATAAATGATATTACAGATAAGTTTCCCAAAGTATTCAGTGGTGTTGGTAAGTTGTCAAATTATCAGCTATCCTTACACATCAGACATGATGCCATGCCCATCGCATCGAGAGAAGTTGCCTATTCCCACTGTAGAATAAGTGTTGGAAGAGATGAATATATGGAAGCGCTGTCTTTTCGAAGCTGGATATGAACATGGGTTCCATCAAATCGAGTTAGATGAAGCGTCAAGACCAATCACCACATTTGCCGTTGGTGATTCACTCTATCGCTACAAAACGACTCAGTTTTGGAATCAACAGCGAACCAGAAAAATACCAACACATCATAACACAAACAATTTCGGGTTGTCCGGGCGTCACCAACATAGCCTATGATCTTGTGCTTCATGGAAAGACCAAACAGGAGCATGACGAAAATCTCCGTAAGCTGTTGCAACGATTGGAAGAAAGAAACCTAAATGCACTCAACAACAAGAAGTGTCTGTTTGGTATGGACAGAATTGTCTTTATGGCACTCCTGCTTAGAAAATATGGTGTCGGGCCAACTGAAGAGAAGGTGAGAACAGTTCAAGATGCGAAAGCTCCTGGTAATGTAGCAGAACTGCGAAGTTTTCTTGGCCTCATTGGATTCAGCTCGAGAATCATACCAGACTTTGCCACAATCGCAGAGCCCTTGAGAAGTTTAACACGTCAAAAGGTAAAGTGGCAATGGAGAAAAGAAGAAGAAGAAGCCTTCGTGGAGCTAAAACAGCGGTTATCAGAAGCATCGATGATATCCACGGTTCTGCGAGTTCTTTCTTTAATCTCTCATCTGTGTTTCTCTCATCCAGTTATCCTGGAGAGAATCTTTGCATTACACTGTAAAAAATGACCGGTTGAAACAACCAAAAAAAAACAGTTACCTGGGTGAATCTGAGAGAACCAGTTAAAATTAGGTTGTTTCAACCGAAATAGTTTATGTTGTTTTAACCTAATAATAACGGTTGTTACAACCTAATAAATATTGGTTGTTTCAACCTAATAAATACTGGTCACATGCATGAATCTGAGATAACCGATTAAAATCGGTTAAATATCGGATTTTTAACCGATTTAAATCGGTTGGAAATAAATTGGTAGATTCAACCAATTCGTAAATTGGTTGAATCTATCAATTTAACCTTAACCAATTTTAATCTTGACTAAAGTTGCTTATACTAACTTTATTTTGCACCACAGAAATAACAACAAATAATTTATTTAGCAATCTTAAAATAATGTAATCGTCTTATAATAGTAAAGTCATAAAATATAATAGCTAATATAGTTCACAAATTGGATAAAAACGTTTTCTATACCCATATGATTTTGCTATGAATGCAGGTAGTTCCTTTGGGGTATTCTGCATCAAAGGCGTAAAATACCGACAATAAACATAAAACAGCATTTAAAATGTTTTGCAAAGTGAAAAGGTGGTAAACTGCCAAGGGTTTAGTAACGAAATACTGACGTTTCGAGCGGAGTCCTTCGTCAGAGCAAGACTCTTATATATGATATCATTACTCGGATATTACTATAAGTAAGACTGATGAAAGGCTACACTCGAAAATGTTAGTATTTTGTTTACAGTTTACTACCTTTTCACTTTGCTATATATCCAAAATTCTGCATACACAGCACTCTACTATTTAAAATGTTTTGATTCTTAAATTTGATGACCACCATCCTTCTGCAATGAGTGACGTGGATATAGTGTCTTCTATATCTCCAGTTGAGAGGAGTTTTGGAGATGAACAATCCTTCACTTTACTCAAAATGTTAATGTCGGTATCATTCTACAACACAAGAGTAAAAAAGCCAATTAAGATTAAGTTTAGCTGTAAGCACCTTATATTGTACTTTTACAGTAATAGCATTTTCAGAGAGTTTGCAGAGGTGGAAACTCTGCAAGTAAAATATAATGTAAATATATATATATAATTGCTAATTGCTATTACTAAAATGCAATTAGCAGGACACAGCTTATCACCTTCCAGTAGGAATATTATCTGTTTCCTCAACTGAAGCAGAGTTATTTACAAGTAGAAAACTTACATTTATACTAAGAAATAACTTTGCAGTGTTACAATAGGAATAATCAATAAATATTTTTCTGACAGAAAAGCCAATAGAACGTATCCTTTACATAAATATTACCATACAAAGATTCATTAAATATCCTACATAAGTACACATCAATGCTTATAATGATTGCTTTGGTTTTTAAATTATCATTGCATAGATATAGAAAATCAAATCTTCCAGGGAGAGCAGGATTTTAGCCAATATCCTTCCTGTAGAAAACACTGTCTACAGGTTACCAAATGTTTAATGCTATTAATTTTACATCCCAATTGTGCAGTAAATGGTTACAATTTGGCACAAAACTAGCTACTGTAACTTGCATATTACGTATGCGCATACCAACTGATATATTTCTGGTTTTATGATTTGTCACAGTAGCTAGTTTTGTGCCAAATTGTAACCATTTACTGCACAATTGGGATGTAAAATTAATAGCATTAAACATTTTAATAGATCCTAAATTGTCTTTAAAGTGCCTATAACGTCTGTGGGTTTTAACATATTTGTAATCTATGGATTCTCGTGAGATAAATTGTAATATATCTTGTCAGCTTCATAGACTTTTTTGCTGTTAAATTTGACGGAAATGACGTCAAATCGGGCATATGTAAAGATGTTTTCATGTAGACAGATTCCCGATATGACGTCATTTCCGTCAACTTTAACAGCAAAACGGTCTATGAAGATGAAATTTTCAGCTGACAAGATATATTGCCACGTCTTTCTGATAACAGACAAAAGCTGTGCCTCAAAACTTTTAAAAAAATACAATCGACACCATCTTCTCCTTTGGCTACTTTGATTCCACCGACGACATATGAAGCACATCGCCGAAAATTACGTGGTAGTGTTGATCGACTTTCTCTTTACCAATGCAATACTGACCGTTATGCATAAATGACTTAATTACATCTTGACTAAGTTCTATGTTAAACTTTAGAAAATTTTGTTTCTAATTGTAAACCGGTTCCAGTCCCCGGTATTCTATTATTTGTTTGTAATCTTTTTCAATATGACCTTTTTAAGACCTTTTTAAACAGTTGTAAATATAAAGCAATTCACTGTATTAGTGCGATTTTATATTAAATAAACCATCTATTATTATTATTATTATTATTACAATTTATCTCAGGAGAATCCACAGATTACAAATATGTTAAATCCCCACAGATGTTATAGGCACTTTAATTAGCATGGTCACTAAAATTGCATTTGAACCTGTGGCAAACCTAGTTAGCCTAACCCCCAGGGGTCATTTGCTGATGTTAAATATGTAAAAAGTTCTTAACACCAACTGCATGGCAGCATTTTGATGCATGATTGCTTTACTGGTTAATGTAATATAAAAATCAAATATTTCAAGGGAGAGCAGGATTTTAGCCAATATCCTTCCTGTAGAGACATACTGTCTTAGTGTCTACAAGTGACCAAATGTTTAATGCTATTTAATTTTATATCCTAATCGTGCAGTTTGGCACATAATAAATTAACATATTACAATGACCAGAATAGATCAGACAATGTCAGGGCCATTTCAAATTTCCTTTTCACATGTTTAATATCAGCTATAACTTCGTAATCATTTGCCACAGGTTCAAATTATTGCAATTTTAATAACAATGCTAATTAAAGATAATTCAGAATCTATACTTAGTTAGCCCATACCAACTTGTATTTTTATGGAGTTATGAGTTGTCACAGAGTTGTCAACCCTTGTATTACCGGTAAATAATAATATATTGAAAATTTCTTGATTAATGTCAACTCATTCATATTGTAAAACATACACAACAGACTTGTACAGGTCAGTAGAAACAGTATGGCTTGCATGAGAAAAATAAACTTTTTGAAGTCTCTGATGACCCTACACTACAGGCCTAGTGGTGGTGAGGGCAAATTTTCAGTGTCTTAAGGCAGCTAGCTACTTATTAGTAAAGGCATTTTATCCTTTAGGTAGGGTATAGTCATTTGACTAGACAGTCATTTGCCACAAAAGATAATTTAGGATCTATTGTGGATGTACGGTATGAGATGTCACAGAGCTCTTAAAGTGCCTATCCAGCCTGTGGGGATTTTACATATTTAGGATCTTTGGATTCTCATGAGAAAAATTATAAAATATCTTGTCATTTGCATATTTCATCTTCATGCCCTTTTCCCCTGCTAAAGTTCACAGGAAGTGACGTCAACACAGGGACACGCAATATTTTGCGAAGTGATTCAGCAATGAAACACAGCGAAAGTTTGGCTTTGAACTTTAAACAGCCTGTTTAGACAAAATTCACTCAATAACATTCACTGTTGAATAACACCGCAAAATATTATGTGTCCCTGTGTTGACGTCACTTCCTGTGAACTTTAGCAGGGGGAAATGCATGAAGATGCAATTTTTGAACAACAAGATATACTACATTTCTTTTTGGTAGAACCCAAAGATTACGAATATGTAAAACCCGCACAGGCTGAATAGGCACTTTAACCCTTCTACTAAATGGCATCTTCCAGAGCTAATTAGGACATGACTGTCATGTACACAATATGCAAAAATGTAATACAGAAATTCAAATTTCACAATACATTAGATACTAACCAATTATAAAGAGGACTTTCACACGGTATAAAGCAGAATGTCTTTATTTTCTTTTTTCTGTCATGTATTATAATCACAGGAAGTTCCCAAATAAGGCACATACTTGTTTGGCTATCTCATATGGGGACTGTTTGAATTAAGTCAAAAAAATCCTGAAATCAATATTATATGTTAGTAAATAAATGCTTTAAATGTCAATTTTAAAAATGTTAAGAATTGTATTATGTTGAGTAAGTTTAATCATGGACGGTAACTCAAGCATTGTTCATGCTGGGTACCATTGTATGAAATTTATGTGAGCATTGTTCTTCAAGTGCCCTTGAGACAACTACTACTACTACTAATAATAATAATAATAATAATAATTTCTATATTGCTAATTCCCTATAACCCATTAGCACTTTACAATATGGTAGTAACCTAAGTAGATAAATCTTAAAATTACACTCTTAAATTTACAATTGATAGATAACTATTATAAAAATATATTAAAGTCCTAAAAATATTAAAAATAAAAATTATGTATAAGCTGCTGCCCTATTAAGCTTCAAGGTACATAATTTGTCGAGGTTAATAAATGTTCACATTTGCCAGAAAAGATAAACAATAAAAAGTTGTTTATGGAGATTAGGCAGGAACTAAAACAATCAGACATACAGTAGAATCCATAATTCACTATATACAGGAACTGAGTGGCGTTCGGTTCTTGCCCCATTGTAATATGCAATTTATATAACTCAAATTGTGATTATACTTACACCTGGCATATCACATACATTTAACTGCTCATATTTTGTTAGTAAAGTTAGGTAGTTGCAGCTTGATGTTTGTAAAGTTTTAAAGGTTTTGCTGTGCAAGCTGTGTTAAGTTGTCAATACTCTGAGCACCAGACAGGACTCAAACCTGTAACCTTCTGAACGCTAGACAGATGCTCTAACCATTGAGCCATTGGAACTCAGACGGCAGAGCAAGGTTAATTACGGTATGTAAACCCTGGGAACGAGTCTTGCCGTTATCACAAATACTTGTTGGACTACAAGTCGTTGTTGTGACAGTCAATTTCCAGTTAAATGTTGTTAGTAAAGTTAGGTATAGTTGCAGCGTGATGTTTGTAAAGTTGTAAAGGTTTTGCTGTGCAAGCTGTGTTATTTGTGATAACGGCAAGACTCGTCCCAGGATTTAAATACCGTAATTAACCTAATGCTCTGCCATCTGAGTTCCAGTGGCTCAATGGTTAGAGATTCTGTCTAGCGTTCAGAAGGTTACGGGTTTGAGTCCTGTCTGGTGCTCAGAGTTTTTCTGAGTATTGACAACTTAACACAGCTTGCACAGCAAAACCTTTACAACTTTACAAACATCAAGCTGCAACTACCTAACTTTAACTGGAAATTAACTGTCACAACAACGACTTTTTAAAGTCCAACAAGTATTTGTGATAACGGCAAGACTCGTCCCAGGGTTTAAATACCGTAATTAACCTTGCTCTGCCATCTGAGTTCCAGTGGCTCAATGGTTAGAGCATCTGTCTAGCGTTCAGAAGGTTACTGGTTCGAATCCAGTCTGGTGCTCAGAGTTTTTCTGAGTATTGACAACTTAACACAGCTTGCACAGCAAAACCTTTACAACTTTGCTCAACACTCATGCTAAAGTGAGATGCTGATGATACAGTAAAGGTATTATAGTATATGAACACACATGATGTATGAAGTATTGAAGTAACTACAAACTGTGCAGTATGCCAATAATATTTTCTTGTACCAGTAGAAACTAGAAGCAGTATGGCTTGCATGAGAAAAACAAACTTACCAATTGAATTGGCAATGCCAATATTGCGAACTTTGATATAAATAATTTCAAAGTATGTTAAGCTGATAGTAAAGCCTTCGCTAAAATCGAATCTGGAAAAATATAACAACTATCTACGTCAAAATATGAGTATTTATCTCAAACTTTAAGTGTGATTCAAACCAAATTGTCAGCCGAACATAAAGGCAAACACAACTCAATTATTAACCTCTGAAATAACCATCCAATCCTTTGATTACAATACGTATGAAAACAAATAATTGAATAAGAACAGTAATAAATAAATGCGCATTATTAAACAGCTTATCTAATAGCTAGTTGCTGACTCGCACTCAAATGATATACAAATATAAAATGATTAAACTGAATGTAACTTTATACGGACGTACCTTCAAAATTCTGACGACAAACGAGTCCTTTTGAAAACCATCACAAAATACAGCCAAGAAATTCAAATTAAATATCGAAATATAACGATCAAAGACCAAGAAACTTCAAGTTCGTTAGAACATTTCGAAATGGCCGCGTGGTGTATTGTATCCCATGATTCTTTGAGGTCTCACAAGCATCGTGGGGAGCGGAGCTAAGATCCTGGGTACGAGGTTGGGGATTCACTAAATTGCGTGTGCCATTCAGCCACGCTTTTCGCGTTGTTCGTTTTATGTTAGATTTCAAGTTTTTATTTTGTTATATTGTATTAATTATTAAATACAAATTTTAGGAAAAATGCTAGTTTAACAAAAACCAAGTGACTGCAAATCAATTTTAATTGGCATCTTTGTGTACACAGTGGACACAGACCACATCATAGACACATCAAGGTTATTTTCTCGAGATTCAGAAGCTTTACAAGAACAAAAACCCTAACCATAATCCAAATAAAAACTCTTGTCATAACCATAAAATAAAATATATCCTATTCATCGGAGCATCGTGGGGGGCGGACCTCGTAGCCGCTTTCGCTTTATGTTCGCATTAAAGTTTTTATTTGGTTATATTGTATTAATTATTAAACCCAAATTTTATGAAAATATAAAAATGCTTGTTTAACAAAAATCAAATCACTGCAAATCAAATGCAATGTGCCATGCTAGCAGTTTTGTAAAAACACTTCGGTTCTTAGTGTTAGGACTAACTTACACTGGGCTAACTTACACTGTGTTATTTTACATTAATTAAATCCGTCCTGTCCGTTCTGCGCATGTGTGATATTTCAAATGAGCGGGACTCCATATGTCAACAAACTTCAACGGAATAGATAAGTGAGTATTCGTCAAGGTGGCGAAGGCGCGAGTGGAAGTTAAATATATTATCCACGAAGCCATTTAACAAATTCGACCAATTTAAATCGGTCGTAACATAAAACAATTTGGTTATTTTGTTCACATGCACTGTGACCAATTAACAATTGGTTGTGACCAATTAACAATTGGTTTAAATAACCAATTTATATATGGTTGCAACCAATTCGTTTGGTTATTTCAACCGTTTTGAATTGGTTGCAACCAATTTAAACGGTTGTTTCAACCGGTCGTTTTTTACAGTGTACTTTGCGGGTTTACAGGTCTCGTAAATGCTTTTCAGACTGCGATTCATTGACAAGTACCTATTTACGCTTGTACTTATTTTTCATAGTTTTTTCTGCTAAGTCTTTTGCCGCAACTTTCGGTACACAAAAACGAAAATGCCGAAACCTAGACTGGGCTAGACGAACCCTGAGCGTATTTAACAACAAGATACTTGCCAGCAATATAGCTGTTCTTAAACACTTCCAGCGGCCAAGCAGATAAGAACACTTCACCTCAAAACACCCGGCTACTAAACACTCGATCGAAAAGAAAGCTAACATGGTTAACATGCATAGATATAGTCAAATCATTATGCAGTTCGCAAAGCCTTTTGCCGCAACTTTGGGTACACAAAAACGAAAATGCCGAAACCTAGACTCGAGGTAGCTTGAGTAACAAGTCCAATAGCTATATAAAGACTAAACTCCTCTGAACCTGTGTCTGAACTGGTCAACTAAATTAAAATATATTTAAGTATTTTTTTTGGTAAAAACGAAATGAGATCAAGGGACAAATATCCTAGAAAATTCGCAAACGAAATTCGCCCCCCAGGGGGAGAATTTCCTGGGGGGGAGGGGAAATTTCCTGTCACAACTTAATTAAAACAGTCAAACTTAATTGTTTCAAACGTCGAGCTTATCATGTATTGGACGTCCGTTTCAAACATAAATTTATTATTTTGTCGAACGTAATCGGCCTCCTGTAAAAAGAACTCGTTCGGATTGCATTTTAAAAGTACTGAACTTAAATCCCGTCCCAGTTAGTTTTGACGAGCCGATCACATTCGACGCATGATAAATTGGACGGTTGAAACCGTCGCACTTTGGTCGTTATATCCGACCGAAGCGGTAGAATTTAAGGCGCTGTTACACTGCGATTTTTCATGCAACTTGTCTCGCAACACTCATCTACAGGCATGTTAAGTAAAAGGTGTAAATGCAACCATGGGCCCACGACCTTTTTCTTACTTAACATCAGGCCCGCACAGGGGGTGTTGCCATCGATTTTATTTCGACAACATACTGCCCAATGACCTTGCATTTCACACTTGCCATAAGTCCAATGTGCCCTATTTTACCACAGGCATACCATCTGGGTTTCCAGTCTCTTTTCTTTGAATTTTGCTTTTTTTTTCGCTGCCCACCATGTTTACAGTTCTTTCTTCATTTCCAGTAATACTACTCGCTTGTTGTCTAGCTGTCTCCCATGCTCTTGCTTTATTAAGCGCGGCAGCACGAGAGGGGCCCCCTAATTATATTGCTAGTTTACTTTGTAGAAAATCGATCGGTAGCCAAGAGGCTGTAGTTGAAATTATCAAACAGTATTTTCTACTTTTCTGCGTTAGTGATTAATATTTATTTTGTCCTTATTTCGTACATCTTTTACCGTCGTTACGAAAATTTGCGTTGTCATTTCACATGTAAAACTGAAACTTTTTCTCTTGAAATATCTTTATTTCGCGATTCATTCGTAAAATGGCATGGAAAATTTTTCCAAGGGGTCCCCCAATTATTTATTTTTTCCCCGGGCCCATGCACTTTAGTCTTTGTGCGGGCCTGCTTAACATGCCTCTAGATCAATGTTGCGAGACAAGTTAATTGCATCAAAAATTGCACAGTGTAACAGCGCCTTTAATATAGCAGTCGACCGCAATTAAATAAGTGGAAGTTAATTGTTTGTTTGTTTCTTACGTCGATCTTATCATGTGCATAATGCGATGTATTTGATTCGACACATGACAAATTCGACGTTTGAAACGGCTATAACTGCGCCAAGGAAATATCGTAAATAAAAGGAAATAACCAAAATAAAAACACCGAGTGTTGCTGGGGTACATACCGATCAATGAGATCGCCAGGATCGCTGAACCAGTGTTTCCATATAATCGCTGCGATCGCCGAGATAGAACATCGACGATCGCGATCGCTACTATCGCTGCGATGGCCAGGATCGCTGAGCGTATGCATTTCCATATGATCGCTATGATCGTCGATTTTAAAATTCAGCGATCGTAGGATCATATGGAAACCATAAAGAGTTTGTTTGGGTTAAGAAACATTTATATATGGTACAAGGTTATTTAAGAACGCAAGATATTTGTTGCAAGTTTTTTTAAGACGAGTGAATACATAACAGACAAATTATGCATGATCGTTCAAGCTATCGAGTATCGGTGGCGATGGTGTAACGTAACATATTTGTTTACAAAGTATATGCATGTGACAATTGAAGCCATCGTAATAAATAGTAGTGATACATGTCAAGAGTTTGTTCGGGTTAAGAAACATTTCTATGTGTTATGAATGAATTATATAGCGTAGGATATTTACATGGTTATTTAAGACGGTAAGATATTTCTTGCAAGTTTTTTTAAGAACGAGATAACACATATAAACAGACAAATTATGCATGATCATTAAAGCTATCGGTGGCGTAAATATATAAGACACATCTTACGAGTCGTCATGTCCATTTTACAACTCGTTAAACAACCACACGAGTCGTACGATTCGTACGAATCGACAACTTTTTTAGGGCCTACCTTAGGCACGGTACATAACACATCTTACGAGTCGTCATGCTCATTTTACGACTCGTTAAACAACCTCACGAGTCGTACGAGTCGTAACGAATCGACAACTTTTTTAGGGCCTACCTTAGGCACGGTATATAACACATCTTACGAGTCGTCATAGCCATTTTACGACTCGTTAAACAACTTCACGAGTCGTACGAGTCGTACGAATCGACAACTTTTTAGGGCCTACTTCGGGCTTAGCCACGGTATATAACACATCTTACGAGTCGTCATGCTCATTTTACGACTCGTTAAACAACCTCACGAGTCGTACGAGTCGTACGAATCGACAACTTTTTAGGGCCTATACCTTAGGCATGGTATATAACACATCTTACGAGTCGTCATGCTCATTTTACGACTCCTTAAACAACCTCACGAGTCGTACGAGTCGTACGAATCGACAACTTTTTTAGGGCCTACCTTAGGCACGGTATATAACACATCTTACGAGTCGTCATAGCCATTTTACGACTCGTTAAACAACTTCACGAGTCGTACGAGTCGTACGAATCGACAACTTTTTAGGGCCTACTTCGGGCTTAGCCACGGTATATAACACATCTTACGAGTCGTCATGCTCATTTTACGACTCGTTAAAACAACCTCACGAGTCGTACGAGTCGTACGAATCGACAACTTTTTAGGGCCTATACCTTAGGCATGGTATATAACACATCTTACGAGTCGTCATGCTCATTTTACGACTCCTTAAACAACCTCACGAGTCGTACGAGTCGTACGAATCGACAACTTTTTTAGGGCCTACCTTAGGCACGGTATATAACACATCTTACGAGTCGTCATGCTCATTTTACGATTCGTTAAACAACCTCACGAGTCGTACGAGTCGTACGAATCGACACCTTTTTAGGGCCTACACTGTAAATTCAAAAGAGTCGTTTTGACCCCAAGGAGTCATATCAGCACCTTTCCTCGAAGGGTCGTTTTGACCCTTCAAGGAGTGGTTTTGACTCTAAGGGTTGTTTTGACCCCAACATGGGGTCAAAATGACACTTTAGTGGACTCCGTGAACTCTTTACAGGAGTTATAGGACTCCTGGAGAAGTCGATGGACTCTTTGTTAGAGTCATAGCACTCTTTGTTGGAGTCACAGCACTCTTTGTTGGAGTCCGAGGACTCTTTGTTAGAGTCATAGCACTCTTTGTTGGAGTTATTATGCTCTATCTTGGAGTCATTGTAGTTTTCTTGATATGTGGATAAGTTGAGGTAAAAATTGGTAATTAAATATATAAAATTATTCTATTCAAAAATATTTGAATAATTATGAACTATTCTGCATTCTGTTTTAGTAATGCGTGAAAAACAACTGAATAGCTGATTTCACTAATATCATAAATGAAATTGAATGCATCATTGTCTTTATATATGGTTGTCTACACACCAAATCTGTCAAACATTACACCAATCTGGTCTAAAATAATACTGAAATCCTCAGGCTCCGCCAAGCTGACAACATTGTTAAAATCTTTCTGAACATGGTATCAAAATGCCTACCGGTACTTTATTCCACATAGCACGTGATCAGAGTGACACGTGTGTTATGGCGCAATATTTCGTATTCGTCGCTTCGCGATTTTACATGTTCTGCGTGCGAAGAGAAGCTCGTATCTTTATAACTTTATTTGACGTATGAAACCTATCTACAACCGAGATAAAATACGTATTGATCCACTGGACTTCTACCAACTAGACGACTATCCTTGCTAAAGATTTTGTTCGCGATTATGCTCGTTTAATCTGAAGAAAGAAGGCATGCAGTTGATCACTGTTGTTTTCAAAGCAGTGGTCAAACGGTCAAACCGCCTAAAGGTGGCTGGAAAGCGTATCTGGGCGCTGTGATTGCTGCGACTGGTGAGTTGTATATAATTTGTTAATGACTTTGGTGATAATCTACTGCTCTCTTAATGTTTAATAATACTTAAATCTGTGTTTCATAATTGCGAATCACCATTAATTTTGGACGCCATTGACATATTTATTCGTCGAGTGAGTCGCTGTTGAAACATTTATATTGATCAGCTTTCGTCAATTGCTCATAAGTCCTTTGAAAGTTTGCTGAAAAAGGTCTTATGAGCCAGTTAAGCCCCTGAAGGAAAATGCACCAATATTACTGTACTAGAACTTTTTATTATATTAAATCTTGCTCTTCATCAAAGCAATTAAACTGATTTAATTCTAAGAGAAACTGGTTGCTGGTTGGCACTTAGTTATGACAATGTTGAAGTTATAGTGAAGGAAAACTTTGAGTGTGATTGGTTGTGAAAAATATAACTTCAAGGCCTAACAGTTTAGTAGTTGTAAATCAAATTAAGCCACAGCCCACAGCTCTTGGGATTATGGAGTCCTATGACAGGAGCTTGGCAACAAGTTCAGTATTATATGATGGTGATATTATGCCATTATGAAGTGAATGGATATTTTACTGAGCATATTTGGCATTTACACTACATTAATTGGATGACATATTAAAGTTATAGTGAAGGAAAATTGTAAGTGTGATAAACCGACTGGAACCAGTTAATAAAAATGCAACTACAAAACTAGCCTGTGTCACACCCCTGACTCGTCTTGGTACGAGTAAGTACGAGTACTTACTAACTAGGCTTCCTTATGGCCCTTCTACATGATACAATTCATCGTATACGATTGTCATTCTGGCATACATTGTTGTATATGATTGTCGTACTGGCGTATGCAATTGTTTACACACAACATAATTCTTGTTTCTGATTCGATGGTGAATGTTGACATGCGTGTACAGTATGATCACATACACCAAGATGACAATCGTATACGACAAATCGTACTGTGTACAGATGGTCCTTTAAGTACTTTAGTCTAACATAGTTATGCATTCATATTTAAAACCATCAGCAGCCACCTTAATTGAGTGTAAGTGCCAAATATTCTCAGTAATAAACCCATTCACTTCATTCGTGGCATTTCCACCATGGTCGTACAGGTATATACTGAACTTGTAGCCAAGCTCCCATAGTTCAGTCGGTTAGTGTGCTGGTGTACTGTATATTGCCAGGATCGCAGGGTTCAATTCCCAGTATTATCTAGTTTGAATTAGTTGAGGAAATATTGAAATAATATGTATTTCCCCCTGTACCGTAATTTAGAGAGTGAGATTTTACATTATATCTGTCAAGTTTTTGCATAGCATATTGAAGTGATATGTAGTTTCTTGTGACCGACACAATGCGCTATTTGCACATAGAAATCTATTACTGTAATTCATGAAGACTTCCAATTTATTGTCAGCCTTATTTGGAAATATATTCTGTCCCAGTTATCAGTCACAGGGAAAAGCAAGGAAGGCCATCCTGCTCTCGACTGTGTGAAGATCAAACTAATAATTGGTCAGAAATTGGCTATACGGTAATTAAAAAATTGAAATTGGTTATAATTACATTACTTTTAAATTGTGTTGCTACTTGCTACCATCAGCAAAAGATTGATTCACTGAGCAGAAAATGCAATCAGATTATAATAAATATTAGGGCCCACCACAAAACATGGATAAAAGCCAGGATATACAGTAATGTATGAAAAAATGTACGAAAGGGATTCTCAATTAATGCTCAGAGTGCCGATAACTTACTTTAGGACTTTCCTTGGAAAAAATATGTGATGTTATACATGTGTTTAAATTTTAACAATAAGAGACCTATTATGCCTCTCTCAAAAAGTCCCCTCAAGTCTTTAATAATACCAGGTTTTTGTTGTAATCTAAATTTAGAGAGCACGGTAACACCAAAGCCATTGGATAATTATCATTCAATGGCATCAAGACAACAAACTTAAACTAGTGGTCTGTCGCCAATGCTAATTGGCTATGCTACTATGGGTCTATTTGTGATAGACCACTTACAGTGATTAAGCACCAGTTTTGAAAATCAAAACAATGTAGAAAACTTTGCGGTTTGTCTTTATTTTCATATTTTAAGTTTGACTGACTAGTTTGTTGATACTAAAACAATTAACTTGTGATGAGCGTTAGACAACTTGGCTTGCATAGAACACTTGTGCCTTGTTGTCTAATTGTTAAATTGACTGGTACCGTATGCATATCTGCCTAATTTATCACTATGGTTCTGGATTATAGGTCAATGTTATAGGTCAAGTGAGGGGTTGATTCTGCATTCTCATCTCTATTACTTCTTTCATTATTTCCTTTCAAATAAAACAGTAATTAACAACAGCAAGTATTTTGAGCTACAGTACTGTACCTCTTCACTTGAATTTTTTAAAAATACCTCTAGAAAATAGAAATATCTCTTTTATACCTGTAGGACTATATCCCTCTTATTAATATTTTAAAATTTATATATTTATTTATTTTCACCTCATGTCCTGAAGCACTTCTATAAAGCAACAGAATACACCAATGAGGCAACAATGGCATTATGGCACAAACATCGATAAATGAAAGGCGTGCAATTGGTAGGAAGATAAAGGATGAAAACAGTTAGAACATTTTATTGAAACAAAACATTGATAATATAACTGAAAATTTCATGTTTTTATAATGTTAATTGAATTTTTAGTGAAAATTGACACTACGTTTAGTTATTTCTTGCAAAACTCTTCCAAAGTCTTTGACACATTGACTCATGCCTTCATTAGATCTATAATTCCTCTGATGAATTAGGACAAAGTAACTAGGTCCACAGCTTTGCAGGAAATAAATAAACGTAGTGTTTCAACCGAATATCGTTACTTGGTTTTAAATTAGTGAAATATGTGTGAGTGTTGTTTGAATGTCCATTAATTGGGCATGATAATATCATGTTTACCTTGATTAGGACCGATAATGTACTATTGAGAAATATTTTTAAGTAGATTTTAAAACCTACCATTACAGTATGTTGTTGACATATTTAGTTAATAAATTATTGAAAATATTGACATATTTAGTTATTAAACTATTTTACACAATCTCTATTTTTGTTTCTGTATATATGCAGTATGCATGTATCATTCAAATTACAGGAATCATTCAAATAATATTGTTAATTTGCACAACTTGTTATAGAGTAGAATGAACTTCATAAAGGGTACCAATGACTCTTCAAAGGAGTAGAAATTACCCAAAAAGGGTAAAATTGACTCCTTCAAAGGTGTCGTCTGACCCTACATAAGTGCAGAAATGACCCAAAAGAAGGGTCAAGATGACTCCTTCCAAGGTGTCGTCTGACCCTACATAAGAGTAGAAGGAACCCAAAAGAAGGGTCAAAATGACTCCTTCGAAGGTGTCGTCTGACCCTGCATAAGAGTAAAAATGACCCCAAAGAAGAGTTAAAATGACTCCTTTAAAGGTGTCGTCTGACCCTACATAAGAGTAGAAATGACTCCTTCAAAGGTGTCAAAATGACTCCTTCAAGGTGTCCTCTGACCCTACATAAGAGTAAAAATGACCCCAAAGAAGAGCTAAAATGACTCCTTTAAAGGTGTCGTCTGACCCTACATAAGAGTAGAAATGACTCCTTCAAAGGTGTCAAAATGACTCCTTTGAAGGTGTCAAAATGACTCCTTTGAAGGTGTCAAAATGACTGCTTCGGAGGTGTCAAAATGACTCTTTAAAGGTGTAGGCCAAAAAGGAGTCAAAATGACTCCTTCGAGGTGTCGTCCTGGGGTCAAAAAAATGACTCCTTCAAAGGAGTCAAAATGACTCTTTTGAATTTACAGTGTACCTTAGGCTTACCCACGGTATATAACACATCTTACGAGTCGTCATGCTCATTTTACGACTCGTTAAACAACCTCACGAGTCGTACGAGTCGTACGAGTCGTACGAATCGACAACTTTTTAGGGCCTATACATTAGGCATGGTATATAACACATCTTACGAGTCGTCATGCTCATTTTACGACTCGTTAAACAACCTCACGAGTCGTACGAGTCGTACGAATCGACAAATTTTTAGGGCCTATACCTTAGGCATGGTATATAACACATCTTACGAGTCGTCATGACCATTTTACGACTCGTTAAACAACCTCACGAGTCGTACGAGTCGTACGAATCGACAACTTTTTAGGGCCTATACCTTAGGCATGGTATATAACACATCTTACGAGTCGTCGTGGCCATTTTACGACTCGTTAAACAACCTCACGAGTCGTACGAGTCGTACGAATCGACAACTTTTTAGGGCCTACCTTAGGCTTAGCCACGGTATATAACACATCTTACGAGTCGTCATGCTCATTTTACGACTCGTTAAACAACCTCACGAGTCGTACGATTCGTTAACCATTGCATGTGGGCCGAATGTTTTTTTACATTCACGACTCGTACACTCCTTTTCACGAATCGTTAAGGACCTTTACCACTCGTACGGTTCGTAACAACATTTTACGAATCTAACGACTCGTATACGTGCGACAGTATTGGACAACCATCGGCACAAGGGGGGACTTGGGGGGGGGGGGGGGGCACTTTCCCCACCCCCCCAGCTTAATAGTTAAAAAAGGCCCTGTGTGTTTCACGAGAACAATTCTGCTTTTTACGACAGCAAGTTCCAGGATTGATTTCAGCTTATGACCAATCTTGGAGTTTTTGGGTGATTGAAACATCAAGGCTTTACATGGGTTGTCATTTTCTCTCCTAATAATGTGAGCTATCCATTTCCTAATTTGCTGTTGCAAACCAGGCTTCACTCTCACCTCCGCAGAGGTTCGTCGGAGATATTTCGGAGGTCGTCGGAGAGATTTGTGTAACGAGTGTCAGCTGGACACAAAGATTGCAGTAGCTGACAGCCTGACACTCGTTCGACAAATCTATCCGACGACCTCCGAAACATCTCCCAAGAGCCTCTGGGGAGGATAGAGTTATTATTATTAGTTGTTGTCAACGAGCGTGACCACATAGTGTGAAAAGTGTCAGGTTCATGACTAACTGAGAAAAAAGTATCAGTTCTTTGCTGGCCTTAAGACCCGAATTTAACTCCGGTAATTTGTTAAACTTATTGTGTAAAGCTTCTGTAATTAAATATTGAAGATATACATCAAATATTGAAGATGATAAGCCGTTATCATTAATATAAGTCATATAAGTAAGGTCATCAAATATTATTATTATACAATACTCATACAATCTCGATTGTGATTGACTAAATAACCTACAGACAATTATTGATGTCTTCAGCCACCTACAAAATATCAAAAAATTATCTGTAGGTTACTTCCTAATCTCCCTAAAGGCTTCTACATTTATAATTGCATAACAAAACAATTATTGGATTTAGCTTACACATGATATCAAGATATCCAGACCTCTGTCAATGGTATCAGCCTTCGGCTTCGACAGATAATATTGACCTTAGTCTGTATAATTCTTGATATCATGTTCAGCCTCATCCAATAATTGTTTAATATGTATATTGCTGTTTCGTAAATGACGGTGGGAGATCTTGGAGTAGACAGACGATACATGGACGATCGTCAAGCTCATATCGTCAACCTCATATTAACACAGCTTAATTTCTGTTGAAGTCTCATGTGTTTGCGTTGTCTGCTGTCTATCAGTTTAACAAGTCAACGTTCTTTGTTAAACTAAAGCCACAAAAAAAAGAAAAACTCTGAGCTCCAGACAGGACTCGAAGGACATTTTTTTCTGAGTATTGACAACTTAACTAAGCTTGCACAGCAAAACCTTTACAACTTGTCTTTACAATCATCAAGCTGCAACTACGTAACTTAACTAACTTCCAAAATATTACGTAGACGTCTTGCAATGTTTGCATGTTAATTTCCGCTTAAGTTCTGTGTTTGCGTTGTCTGCTGTCTATCAGTTTAACAAGTCAACTTTCTTCGTTAAACTAAAGCTGTTTATCTCTGAGTGAAGGCAAACAATCCTCTATAACTTCCATAATATTACTTAGACGTCCTGCAAAGTTGGTGCTTTCATCGTATTTTCTGTTTAAGTTCTGTGTTTGGGTTGTCTGCTGTCTATCAGTTTAACAAGTCAACTTTCTTCGTCAAACAGTTAAGATGTTTGTCTACTATCGTGAGAGAGAAGAAATCCTAATTGCTAATTTTTTATTACTTCAGTAATACTAATTACAGACGGCCATAATACTTTGAAACAAACATACAACTCAATAATATTACTTATTGGATTCCTCTGAGCCCAATATTACAAAATATTTAAGTCGAGAATTCAATATTGGGCGAGACCGAATGGTCGAGTCTAATATTGCAAATCGAGTAATATTGATATGAATAATATTGGATATTGTAATATTGGGCGAAGATGAATCCAATAGGTGTTTTATTATATCGAACAAAATATCTTAACACAAAGATGTTTCTTCGCACGTAAACAGTCCAAAGGTTGCAATATGTATGTAGCTGTTCTACATCGTAAAATATTGGGCACGTGATGCTAATAGATTTCTGCCATAATTTGGAAAACGTCCTTCAAAGTTTGCATGTTAATTTCCGCTTAAGTTTTGTGTTTGGGTTGTCTGCTGTCTATTAGTTTAATAAGTCGACTTTCTTCGTCAAACTAAAGTTGTTTCTCTCTGAGTGAAGGAAAAAATCCTGATATCTATAACTTCAACAATATTACTTATAGACGTCCTGTAAAGTTGGTGCATTCATCGTATTTTCTGTTTAAGTTTTGTGTTTGGGTTGTCTGCTGTCTATATCAGTTTAACAAGTCAACTTTCTTCGTCAAACAGTTAAGTTGTTTGTGTACAATCGTGAGAGAGAAGAAATCCTAATTGCTAATTTTTTATTACTTCAGTAATACTAATTACAGACGGCCATAATACTTTGAAACAAACATAAAACTCAATAATATTACTTGTTGGATTCCTCGGAGCCCAATATTACAAAATATTTAAGTCGATAATTCAATATTGGGCGAGACCGAAGGTCGAGCCTAATATTGCAAATCGAGTAATATTGATATTGATATGAGTATAATATTAATATTGTAATATTGGGCGAAGATGAATCCAATAGGTATTTTATTATAGCGAACAAAATATCTTAATACGAAGATGTTTCTTCGCAGGTAAAACAGTCAAAAGGTTGCTGCCCAATATGTATAGAGCTGTCCTACATCGTAAAATATTGGGCTGCCACGTGATGCTAATAGAGACAGTTGATTGGCGGATTATATGTGAGGGTATAATAACTTCTTATAATTTATTTTCAAGTCTTGTATATGTATATATATTTGCGTTGTTTCATGCTGCATTCGACTATCAGTTTAATAAGTCAACATTCTTCGTCAAAACTAAAGTTGTTTCTCTCTGTGTGAAGGCAAAAATTCCTGATTTCTATAACTTCAATAATATTACTTAGACGTCCGACACGATTTTTAGTTGCTGTAGTCCCTCGGTTGCTTTGATTGTGGTTGGAGAATACTGATCCACTGACGTGAATGAACTATTCTTTACTGCAATCAAAAACACGCCGAGTGTTTCGATCCTTCCTGTAAATAGTGTAACCATCGTGAAGTAGTTCAGAGTTCGATATATTTTTATCTAACAAAGTTTCGTTTGCACAGATAACATCAGAGTCGTCTGCGTAAACTAGATCCTCACTGTAAGTTGCTTATTGGTTTGTTTTCTGTGGTGGTTTTGTGGAAACTTTTCAAACTTCGAGCGTCTTAGAGCAACACACTTGATCCCGATGGTGCATTCATCGTATTTTCTGTTAAAGCTTTGTGTTTGGATTGTCTGCTGTCTATCAGTTTTAACAAGTCAACTTTCTTTGTCAAACTTATGTTGCTTGCCTCTGAGTGAAAGCAAAAAATCCTGATTTCTATAACTTCCAATATAAAGTTGTAAAGGTTTTGCTGTGCAAGCCTATGTTAAGTTATCAATACTCAGGAAAACTCTGATCGCCAGACAGGACTCGAACCCGTAACCTTCTGAATGCTAGACAGACGCTCTAACCATTGAGCCACTGGAACTCAGATGGCAGAGCAAGGTTAAATACGGTATTTAAACCTGAAGACGAGTCTTGCCGTTATCACAAATACTTGTTGGACTACAAGTCGTGTTGTGACAGTTAATTTCCAGTTAAATGTTGTTAGTTATGTTAGGTAAGTTTTGCTGTGGCAAGCTGTATATTAAGTTATCAATACTCAGAAAAACTATGAGCTCCAGACAGGACTCGAAGGACTTTTTTTTCTGAGTATTGACAACTTAACACAGCTTGCACAGCAAAACCTTTACAACTTTGCAAGCATCGAGCTGCAACTACGTAACTTAACTAACTTCCAATATATCAACCTCGTACCCAGGGCCTATCTCCGCCCGCCGCCGACCCCCCGCCACGCGCGCTGCGAAAAGGTCCTGGCAGGGGCTGGTCACGTGTCACCCAGATTCTGGGTGATAACAAAAAATTTGTGGGAGGGGGAGGTTGTCCAGGTGGCAAGGTGCAGCAACTGGCATATAATGGCCACTGATGCGAAGAAGTTTTATCCTGTGATGGAATCGATTTTTTGTTCTATCGACTCTGCGAATCCCTTGAGGACTCCACATACAGTACTGCAAGAACGCGGTTATATTAGTTGATGTTGAAAAAGTTCATGACAACGTGGCACACAGGGTAGACATTAGACAACGTGCTTCATCAAAACAAAGCGCTTCCTGAACTCATCTGTCGTCCTTGCGAAAGAAAAGTAAAGAACGCTTCAAATTTAAAGAAAATTATTTCTGGCACGCAACAGTTACTAGTTTCTACCATCTGTCCCTTTGTCGAAAAGAACGTTTTTGAACTTCAAAACCGACGCCGCCTCGTCATCTTCAATTTCAAAGGTTAGTTTTAAAAATTATCAGTTGTTGACTCAATCCAAAATATATAATAACGTTTACCGCTTAACTGCCTTTTGAACAGAGATAGAAATGATCGTCACTGCGTCAAGTGATTTTAATAATAGAAAAGAAACAGTGTTATTTCGAATGTCTATTGATAGTATTTATCCCAAATATAGTATTTTAATATCCGATCGATCGAATTACTTATATTTGCGAAATATTTTAATTTAATATGAAGTGACACAAGCATAATACTATCCTAGACATTCGAAATAACAAAGTACACCAGTGTTGCGTACGCAGTGTTATTTTCCATTTTCTATCAATTTTCATTTCGGGTTAACATGTCTACATTGGAAATATGCTATTATGAAAATCACTTGACGCAGTGACGATCATTGTTATCTCTATTCAACTCTTTCAATGTAAAAAAGGCAGTTATAAAGCGTCAACGTTCTGTCATGATGTTATTATATATTTTAGATTAAAACAACAACTGATGATTTTAAAACTAACCTTTGAAAATTGAAGACGACGAGGCGGCGTCGGTTTAGAAATATTTCTCTAGGGAAAGGGCAGACGGCGAGATTTCAATGCTCCTTTTAAATCGGCTGAATTCTGGATAAGTAACTTTCGCGTGTTAGCAATAATTTTCTTTAAATTTGAAGCGTTCTTTACTTTTCTTTCTCAACGACGACAGATGAGTTCAGGAAGCGCTTTGTTTCGCTGAAGCACGTCGCCATGAGCTTTTGACACATTTTCAACTTCTTACAGCGTGCGGAGTCCGCGACGGTTCGAGGAAAGATCGATTCCATCTACGACAGGATAAAACTTCAGTATCGGAGCCATTACATGCCGCCAGTAGCTGCACCTGGACAACCTAAACGTACCATCCCCTCCCACTAAATTAATTTTTGTTATCACCCAGAATCTGGGTGACACGTGACCAGCTCCTGCCAGGGCCTTTTCGCAGCGCGCGTGGCGGGGGGTCGGCGGCGGGCGGAGATAGGCCCTGGGTACGAGGTTGCCAATATATTACGTAGAAGTCCTGCAAAGTTTGCATGTTAATTTCCGCTTAAGTTCTGTGTTTGGGTTGTCTGCTGTCTATCAGTTTAACAAGTCAACTTTCTTCGTCAAACAGTTAAGTTGTTTGTCTACTATCGTGGGAGAGAAGAAATCCTAATTGCTAATTTTTTATTACTTCAGTAATACTAATTACAGACGGCCATAATACTTTGAAACAAACATACAACTCAATAATATTACTTATTGGATTCCTATGAGCCCAATATTACAAAATATTTAAGTCGAGAATTAAAAATTGGGCGAGACCGAAGGTCGAGCCTAATATTGTAAATCGAATATTGATATTGATATGAGTAATATTAATATTGTAATATTGGGTGAAGATGAATCCAATCGGTGTTTTATTATATCGAACAAAATATCTTAACACGAAGATGTTTCTTCGCAGGTAAACAGTCAAAAGGTTGCTGCCCAATATGTAGCTGTCCTACATCGTAAAATATTGGGCTGCCATGCACGTGATGCTAATAGAGACAGTTGATTGGTGGATTATATGTGAGGGTATAATAACTTCTTATAATTTATTTTCAAGTCTTGTATGTATATATATTTGCGTTGTTTTATGCTGCATTCGTCCATCACGAGTTTAACAAGTCAACATTCTTCGTCAAACTAAAGTTGTTTCTCTCTGTGTGAAGGCAAAAATTCCTGATTTCTACACTGTAAAAACTGATTGGTTAAAATAACCTTTTTAATTGGTTGCAACCAATTCCAAGAGGTTAAACCAACCAAATAAATTGGTTGTAACCAGAATAAATTGGTTATACTAACCAATAATTTTTAGTCCACACTGAAGTTGTAACTCTTACAACCAAACAGAATTGGTTATGACCAATAAAAATTGGTCAGTTAACTATGTTGCAATGAAGTCGCATTTAAAGTAACCAATTTAATTTAGTTGTAACCAGTTTGAAATGGTTAGTCGAGTAACCATTTAAATTTGGTTGTAACCAAATAAAACATTTAAATTTGGTTATTCACGTAACCATTTAAATTTGGTTGTAACCAAATGGATTTGGCTATAACCATTTAAAAATTGTTTTTAAATTACTTTTGTCACTTTTCGTAAATAATTTTGATCTGGTTTCACATGAATCTGGATGTATGTTAAAAGTCAAATTCAACTGTGAAACAATTGCAACATTGCCATATAAATCAAAGGAGAAAATCAGATTTCATTAATCAGGGAATTGTGACCAAAAAATAGACTCAATTTCCAATTTCCAGTTAAACTGCCAAGCTCGCCTGCTGTGTAGTTGGTTTCACACTCCATATGACAAGACATAATTAATATTGTATAGGGAACTTGAAATTAGTACTACTGTAATACACTTATAATTTGGGTATAATGTTTTCATTTTAGAAAGATTAGTTTCAGGGCATATAATACAACTGAATTGTACCTTTTCCAATTCTGCAAGATCCTGTAGAAACCTTTCCAGGACCATGTTTCAACACCATACTGTTTGATGTGATCACTGGTAGCCAATGCAAGCAGTTGTATAGCATTTACTGGAGATCTCATTTTTGGTCTTACATTGCCCAAAGTATAATATAAAGCACCATAAATAGTTAAGAAAAAATGAGAAATGTTCATGATTGTCAAACATGCAACATATTGTAGCCTAATTTTAAAGGTAAATGGAAAACATTTGACAGGTAGCATCACTATTTTCTTCTTAATTAACCCTTTCACTACTGTAGGAACCTTTTAGAATTGTACTCTAGCAAATGCGAGATGATTTTGCTTGTCCGGGGAAGAAGTCCTGTACTGAACAGGTTAAGTAACCTACATTGACCCAATTGGCAAGAAAATATATATACATGTATGGTCCAAGAATATAAAGATTCAATGCATTTACAAGTGTTTATATAAACTTGAATGTTTTCAATAAAGTAACTTCAAAGCACCAAATTAAATCACTTTGTAATATACATATTTTGTCCTTTTCGCCAGCCAAGCAAATTATTTTAACCAGTATTAAATACACTTTCCTACTTAATTTTATGTAGTTAATTTAATTCTATAAAAATGTGGCAAGACATATTTCCATAACAACTTATAAATTATAATTAGGTTCATTGGCTGAATACTAAGGCTTGAAAACAAGAAACACAATTATTACCGTATTTATTTATTTGAACTTGCTCAAGCACAGGTTATACTGTACAGGTATGTACAGTACTTGACACATTCTACAATAGGTCATTGCCACGGCATGAGGATTCATAACCTACACATGAAAGAGAATTTAAAACAATTAAAAGCATTTTCAGATAACCATGCAACTACTATAGGTGCACACATTCTGTGTTGCTTCCGATATCAACTCAGCAAATGTTTGAAAGCTCAGATGACGTCCTGGGTAACACTGTACTAGGCAAATGCAAAAAGGCACGGGTTGTGTGTCCTGTTAGGGCACTGTCATTCACCGCTAAGTCAAGCCCGGTCGGATGGGGTTAGTATCTGCATGGAAGTCGTGTGAGTAGAGTTAATTTATCTCTCCTGTGTTTTGAGGGTTTTCCTCTTGGGTCTCTGGTTTTCCTTGCTGACAGTAAAATCAACACTTAGATCTCAGCTGTGCTCTGTGGTCAGACATGGGTTGTATATATAGTGGCAGCCTGCAGCACCTTTGACATACCTTCGACTTGACCACGTTCAATGCAAGTTCACATGGTTCAATGAGGCCAAACGACATTGTGTTATTTTTAGCCTCCCCGCACTTGTTTTTAGGGGGAAGCTAAAGGACAGGTTTAGCCTCCCCCTAAAAATGACTCTGTGTGTGTGTGAGGGGGGGGGGGGGGGGGCTACCCTTTGGGTTGCCCATAAGAATATTAGTTCTTCCAATCATCATGGTATTTACAGTTACCAAAGTGATATCTAAATTATGAAGTTGTAAATATAGGTATAAGCTGCATATGCTGGACTTGTATTAGAAGAACCTATGACAACCCATTATTTTCAAAAAACATGATTATATATCAAGTTTATATTGTAAACTATTTAAATTATCTACATATAAATGAAATATCTATATATTTGATACAGTCAAACTACAATATCTATATCTTCAACTCCTTACTGTAAATTCATGAAAAACTTCAACAAAATACTCACCGCTAGGACAGTTCTCTATACGTAATAGTTGTGTTGCTGGCGTTCTTTTTCAAGATTGTGGAATGATTCATCTACAATACTTCGAATAATTCGCCGAGTCCTGGAATTCAGTGTCAAAGTCTAATCATGCTATTCTGCAAAATATGTATAGTGTTGTTCACAAATGAATTAACAACAGTTTGTGTCCTCTTTGAATTTGAGAATACAGGTTGCACTTGAGTCTTGATCTGGCCATTTCTTGTTTTAAATACAGCAAAGTATTGGTGATCACATCACATGCAGGCATTAGTGCATTACCATCTCGCTGTATTGCGTGCCAAATCCAAGCCCTCTTCTATATCATTGTCCGTCTGTATCTGGAACGGCATGTTCGTTAAAATTGAAGAGATCAGCGTGTTTGTTGACAACGTGTACCATTTATAATATATCCACAGAGAAGATGAAAATTTGGGTCATTATTCCCATTTAATTCCTATGATTGCGACCGAGATGATAGACAGAAAATAGCCAGAAATCCAACAGATACGTTGCACCGGTAAACAGTCATGCTGGATCGACAAAATACAGTACTTTTCTGGTCCAATTGTCCAAAAGCATTGTTTAAAAGCATTGTGGCAAAGGAGGCCACAAAATCACAAATAATCCGGGACTATGTTTATTTCCGCGTTTCAACGAAAATTCGTACTTAGTAGGGGTAGGGCAGGGTAGTGTTGTTATACGTCTGAAATACTTTTTTCTGATTTTAAAAACAATGATGATTATTTATTGGTATCATGAGATTTATTGCTAGTCCAGAACTTATTTTCCTTAATTATTTTGTCGCTTGCTATGTATAAATATAAATTTTTGTCATGCCAAGTGTGGGTGAGTCGCTTTGGTCGAATTTTGTCTTTTGTGACGTCAGACACGTGATAGTCAGAGCGCGTGATTTGATTTGAATTCATTTTCACTGGACAGTCGCATCATTGTTCGTTATTATAAAGAAGGGTTCGTGTTCGACGTTTGGCAAGTTTGTTTCAAGGAATGGATGTATCTACGGTAATTATCTTACTTACAGTAATGCATGCAATAGTAATTGATGTTATTGAACTTTATATCGTGGAAAATTAATTCTACGCAGACGTTTTTGAAGAAAATTATTTATGTTGCGAAGTACTGGGGTCGGTTGTTCAAAGCCTGGATAACTCGCTATCCGGTGGATAACTCGCTATCCAGTGGATAACTTTTATCCACTGGATAAATCCGGTTGTTCAAAGCTTGGATAACGTTATTCACTCGCTATCCGGTGGATAAAGTTATCCATGCTAGATAGGTCGTATAACTTTTTATCCACTGAATAAAAACGTAGAAAAACAAACAGAAATGCCCGTCAATTTCATCTTGTGTATAATAATTGTGTTAAATCGACCTGAGAAAACCTTGAATTTATCACCGAAGAACAAAAACCGGTTAACACTTAACAGCAAGATATTACTTTGGCAAAGAGAAAAATCCTCGCTTTATCAGCCACAATTCAAGTGGTAATAATGTCAGACCAAGGCTAATACATTTATGGCTTCGGGTAGCTATAAAGTATTAGCTTCCATCTTTTGAATCTCGTTTGAATATTTTGGTACCGTTTTCTGCAGCTGTTCATCATGCATGCAGTATTAAAAACATTCATGATTGACTGAACCCAAAGCGTTAAACAAGTAAATTCAAGCGAATAGGAAATGTTTGAGCTTCTCGTGTCAGGTTTTGTACCTACAAAACATTTTGAAATTCACAGCACAATACCAAAAATAGCTTTATATTATTTCATTTTGGCAAACAAGTTAAACTTTCTGTATACTGTATCCGTGAAGAAAAAGGATAAAATTGTTGCAGCATCATCACAAAATAGCTATGAAATTA
Organism: Chrysogorgia sp. JL179-B06; assembly: GCA_035772405.1. Taxonomy (NCBI): domain Eukaryota; kingdom Metazoa; phylum Cnidaria; class Anthozoa; order Scleralcyonacea; family Chrysogorgiidae; genus Chrysogorgia; species Chrysogorgia sp. JL179-B06. The sequence goes on along the minus strand of JAYKKM010000215.1, from coordinate 945,004 downwards.
TTAGCTGAGCAACAAACTGTTTCGTTTGTATTCAAATCGAAAATCATTCATAAAAAACACAGGATAAACAACTCCAAACTGATTAACATGTTTATTACAAAAAATTGGAAATACAACGACAACAAAATCACTAAGAGGCATCGACAAGATTAATACACTAACTTGAAAAACGAAACTTGTCCTTCATTGGAAGCACTTTCCCAAGTAAAATAATTCAGCTGAGTGAACGTATATTCAGTTTTCATCTCAAATAGAATCTTTGCTAGCCATTTGTTTTTCTCTGTGTGCTGCAAACTCAGAGTCAGAAATAAGATTGCATCACCAGACATCATCCGATGCCTTGACAACCAATCACAAACGCAAAAAAACCGGAATTAAATGAAGTCTTGTTATGGAGAATATTATGTTTGATCAAAAAGAAAGAAGTAACTTAATATTCTCTTGCTTTTTTAGTTTGGGCCGGTTGGTATAATGGGGAAATTTATAAATTTACATAGCAACGAGCAGTTATCCAGTGGATAAATCTGTTATCCGTCGGATAGTTATCCACCTCGCTATCCACGCTTTGAACAACCACTTTTTATCCGCTGGATAACTATCCACTGGATAGAAGAGTTATCCGCTGGATAGGACTTATCCACCGGATAACTTATCTGCAGGCTTTGAACAACCGACCCCTGTTCAATAGAGATCTATTATCGTAACTTACAATCTACCTTATCTTAAATACATTTGCTTGTATTAATAACGTTAGCTTTTATTTACTGTTTAGGTATTTGATTCTGAGTTGTTCGAGGCTTTGTCTAAGAGGCGTTCGTGAATAAACGCTAAGTGTCTAGAGGAAGAAGAGGTAAGACGATGTGTCGTTTATTTTTTGTCCTTGCCAATTTAAAAGCTAGAAAGTATTTAAATATCACTTTCGTTTATACCCAAAGGTATAATTAAGATTACCCCATGTAATTTGTTTGATTAAATCAACAAAATATGTTTATAATTGTGCTTTATTTCCATAATTTGCGTATTGACTAGCCAATTTTCAAGATGGCGGCTGCTTCTTTTACAAATTTGGGCTAGAGGCAGGAATGGCTCCGACTCCTTATTCGTCAATACAATACAGCCGGGGGTTAGTGTTAGAAAACTTGTTAGGTGGGGGGTTAGGGTTAGGACCTTTGTTGTTTTGGGGTTGGTTACAGTTCTCTCTCCACATTTCGAGCAAAGAAGTCTTTATTGACCAATATGGAGCCATTCCTGTCTCTCGTCACATCTTCTTTTACACACTGCGGCTAAATACAGGAATCGCACACCACTTTATAGTATATTACACCAAGTCCTCAATATATGTGGTAGTGATTTATAGGTTATAGTAATTACAGTTAGTATATTAGTATTATCAATATTAGGGTTATTTTTGAGGTTTCCTGTACTTAAACAGGTTTGCGAAACGAAACAACTATTTGCCTATTACTACGAGGTGGATAATAATAACCGACCCCAAAACAACAAAGATCCTAACCTCGCCTAACGAGTTTTCTAACCCTAACCTAAATAGAAAACTTGTAAGGTTGGCGTTGGTTAGGATCTTTGTTGTTTTGGGGTCGGTTATTATTATCCACCTCGTTAGGCAAATTGTTGTTTCGTTTCGAAAGCCTGTTTAAGTACAGCAAACCTCAAAAATAACCCTAATAGCTCTAATACTGATAATACTAATATACAACATATAATGAGGACTTGGTGTAATGTACTATACACTGGATGTATGATTCCTGTATTTAGCTGCAAGTTCTTTTACCATGTGGTCCAAAATGTGGACCAGTAGACGGAGGTTGATGGATATACTGTATAATGCTACTGACTATATACTCAAGTAGCAGGGTGGATGTTTCAAAATATATTTATACAGTTTGTATTTTGATAAATAACTGCATTTTTCAGATATTTGTTAAATAACAGTTTTCTAATATTAAAGAAAGTTTGCAGATACACCATCAACATAGTCCTAACCCCAAACTTAACCCAAATCTTAACCCTACACCGAATACTAACCCTAACTCTTACCATAATGCTTTATTTTAGAAATAACAGCTGATTTTAGTTTTGAATTATTGTGTGTGACATCATTTTGGGATTTATATGAAACTTCACCCATTTTGTTAGCTGAGTTTTCATCCTTGACATCATTGATTGTAAAAGGACTTTGGTCTTTTTACTATTCATGTTGACACTCAGGATGTCCTTAGAGTTGAATGACAGGTATATGCCATTAATAAGTATTTTTCTGTGTTTTTTTCAGTTTATAGATTTTGAACTGTTGGAGATGACAAGAGATGAGTTAAGATATGGGGATAAAGGGTTAAAATAATCCACTTACGGAGAGGCCGGAATGGCTGCTTAAGAACCTTCCCAGGTAAAATGAAACAGGACTGTTTTAAATGTTTTACTTTTATAATTCAATGACACCCTTAATATCATAGCAAGAGACTTTCCGGGATGGAAATCATAATCGTAAGATAAATACTAGTTTATCTTACCAGCATACTAGTGCAACAATGCTTTATAAAATAAGTTGTCTTACGCACGCTGTGATTGGTCAGTTACCGTGTTTATATCAGGCTATATAACATGGATGGATTACGCCATCGTGATACGCCATCAATTAGCCATCCTACGCCATCAATTAGCCATCCTACGCCATCAATTAGCCATCATACGCCATCAATTAGCCATCGTACGCCATCAATTAGACATCACGGCACCATCATACGCAGTAAGGAGAATTTACGCGTTGATAAAAAAGATATTTGTACATTTTATTTGCTTTCTACGGGTTATTTTATAAAAGAAATAGAAAACATTTTTATCCGTGTTCCCATACGTTATATAAACAATCGTGGAAGTTTGGGAGAACTCAAAATCGCATGGAAACAGTCGCCCTACGGGCTCGTGTTCCCACTATGATTTCTCGTTCTCCCAAACTTCCACTCGTGTTTATATAACTGTATGTAAACACGGAAAATGTTTTCTATTTCTTAAATATCGGTATAGCATCGAAACTAATACCACCATACTGGTATCAGCTACATAACATGAATAACCTGCAAAAATATCAATACACCACCCAACTTTATTAATTAGAAAGCACTTTGCTGTAACTCCCATGAGTTGCAGCAAAGTGCTTTCTAATAAAGTTGGGTGGTGTATTGGTATTGTAACCATTTACATAACCACACTGAGCTCTAGATACTAATGTATAATTTTTGTTTCACAGACTGTCAAGGAAACACCTTTCTCACAGATGAGATGAATTCTACACCTAAATCAGTGGCACCGTCACTTATTCCATCTTCGCCTACCACCGTACCTGCATAATTATCTTCCATACCACCTTCAACAACAACCTCACTGATGGAGGATGAGGGAAGTAGTGACAGTACAATCTTTCCATTTGATCCTGTGAACTGCTTAACTCCAGAACTTTATTGCCAGCAACTTCATGTATGTATATTTGAATGATACCATGCAAGTTAGGCAATGTGTCACCATTGTGCAGAAATATTACATTTAATTTGTGTTCATATACCAATCACACCATTTATTAATAATATTCAAGCAATAAACAATTCACATGGTTGATTCACAAATTTCATGGGACATTACCATGTCATGTGTGTACGCTTGCATGTCATGGCTACGGAGTTTGTCGGTTGACCGAGTCAATTCTGAGTCCGAGTTGAGTCCAAGTCAAATTTCTGAGTCATAAAATATGCTAAAAATGCTAATTATGAATTTACAGCACTACTTCTCTGAATTTAACTAATATCTGTAACTTCTCTCTTAACTTTATTTTATTCTTGGAGAGATACCCACAATAAATTAGTGGCAACCCCATTTGTTTACACTTTTAAGTGGGGAGATACCCACTCTATGTGTTGACCCCATTATAGTTCATCTTCTTCTTAAAGTGCCTATACAACCCTTTCGTTTTTAGTTATCTGTATGGAGGATCAAAAAATAGCTGATAAGTTATTTTACAGTTTTTGATTTGGACTTTTCATTTAGAAGATATTTTGCATCCAAATTAAGAAATGTAAGCAAATTCCGATTAAAAACCGAAAACGTATTTCTGCCAATTCTGGAGTCTGGAAACTAGATTGTGACGTCATTTAAGAGATGAGTCCAGGATCTTCCCAGCTTCGTAGACAAACGAGCTCGATTCCCAGATTATACTATAAAATTTATCGTTTATGTTGAACTATTCAATCATGCCAGACAGATACGCAGTGTATGGATGTTCTAATGACGTGAATTTTAAAGAAAAATATCTGTCCATCGTATTATTTACTTGAACGATACTTTACTTGCACGATTCCTTACTTGAACGATATGCGGACAGTAAATATGAATATCACATAGAGATCTTGCAGTGTGTTTAATACAGTGTTTACAAGTTCCCCAAGGCAAAACACACATTCTATCCTTAAATGACGTCACAGTGTGGCTCGTTCCAGGCCTTTCTAATTTGCGGCTTTTTTATATAAATAGCAATGTATAAAGAGTGATATCTTCCAAACGGAAAGTCCAAATCAAAAACTGTAAATTAACTTATCAGCTACTTTTTCATTCTCTATACAGATAACTAAAACACAAAAGGGCTGTATAGGCACTTTAAGAGATACAGTATGTAAAAGAGTGGTGGTAACCCCAGTGTGCAATAGAAAACTTTCACTCTAAACCAGAGTTGCATTACGCACCATCTCTTATTAATTACCTGCATGGTTAACTTACCCTATAAACTGTTCACTGTGTAGAATCAATCTTCCTTGCATACTAAATCATATTTTTTTAATTTTAGGATGATAACGAAGAAGATATTGGTTTGAAAGTGTAGCAATGTTCTTCCCCTAAATTGTTGAAGGAGATACATTTCTTATCCCTCATCACTGAAGGAATACTTGACATCAAATTTAAGTCTTTCAAAATTGTTATTTACCTTTTTAAGTATTAAGCTAGTCTGCTAGTATACATGTGTTTAGAATTTTGTTGAAGGAAACGTAGATTATTCAATACATTGTTTTTTGTCATAAAGTACTTTGTAGTCTATTTGCATGATAGCTCGTAGTTAACCGTACATTGAGGTTGATTAATCCAATTTGACCAATATCCAAATTGGTTGAAACTACCATGATTTAAATGTTTACCAACTTAAAATTGATATTGGTTCTATAGCAAGAATATTGGTTAAATTAACCAATATTTAATAGTTAGTGACCAATATTTAATAGTTACAGTGACCAATATTTAATAGTTACAGTGACCAATATTTAATAGTTACAGTGACCAATGTTTTATTGGTTTAAACAACCATTATATATTGGTACTAACCAATTCATATTGGTTACTGTAACCAAGGTAACTTGGTTAAAACAACCACCATTTAATTGGTCAGAACAACAATTACCTATTGGTTGTTTTAACCTTTTAATTTTTGGTCATTTCGACCATAATATCAATTGGTTGAAATGACCAATTTTTAACTGGTTCTCTCAGACTCATTCAGAATGACTTTTTTTTTTTGGTTATTTTAACCAATCAGTTTTTACAGTGTATAACTTCAATAATATTACTTAGACGTCCTAGTTTGTCTCATGTTAATTTCTGCATTTAAGTTTTGTGTTTGGGTTGTCTGCTGTCTATCAGTTTAACAAGTCAACATTCTTCGTCAAACTAAAGTTGCTTCTCTCTGTGTGAAGGCAAAATTCCTGATTTCTATAACTTCAATAATATTACTTATAGACATCCTGCAAAGTTGGTGTATTCATCGTATTTTCTGTTTAAGTTCTGTGTTTGCGTTGGCTGCTGTATTTCAGTTTAACAAGTCAACTTTCTTCGTCAAACAGTTAAGTTGTTTGTCTACTATCGTGGGAGAGAAGAAATCCTAATTGCTAATTTTTTATTACTTCAGTAATACTAATTAGAGACGGCCATAATACTTTGAAACAAACATACACCTCAATAATATTACTTATTGGATTCCTCTGAGCCCAATATTACAAAATATTTAAGTCGATAATTCAAAATTGGGCGAGACCGAAGGTCGAGCCTAATATTGCAAATCGAGTAATATTGATATTGATATGAGTATAATATTAATATTGTAATATTGGGCGAAGATGAATCCAATAGGTGTTTTATTATATCGAACAAGATATCTTAATACGATGATGTTTCTTCGCAGGTAAACAGTCAAAATGTTGCTGCCCAATATGTAGCTGTCCTACATCGTAAAATATTGGGCTGCCACGTGATAATAATATAGACAGTTGATTGGCGGATTATATGTGAGGGTATAATAACTTCTTATAATTTCTTTTCAAGTCTTGTATATGTATATATATTTGCGTTGTTTCATGCTGCATTCGTCTATCAGTTTAATAAGTCAACATTCTTCGTCAAACTAAAGTTGTTTCTCTCTGTGTGAAGGCAAAAATTCCTGATTTCTATAACTTCAATAATATTACTTAGACGTCCGACACGATTTCTAGTTGCTGTAGCCCTCGGTTGCTTTGATTGTGGTTGGAGAATACTGATCCACTGACGTGAATGAACTATTCTTTACTGCAATCAAAACACGCCGAGTGTTTTGATCCTTCCTGTAAATAGTGTAACCATCGTGAAGTAGTTCAGAGTTCGATATATTTTTATCTAACCAAGTTTCGTTTACACAGATAACATCAGAGTCGTCTGCGTAAACTAGATCCTGGAAGCACTGTAAGTTGCTTATTGGTTTGTTTTTTTGTGGTGGTTTTGTGGAAACTTTTCAAACTTCGAGCGTTTAGAGCAGCACACTTGATCCCGATGGTGCATGCATCGTATTTTCTGTTTAAGCTTTGTGTTTGGATTGTCTGCTGTCTATCAGTTTAACAAGTCAACTTTCTTTGTCAAACTTTAAGTTGTTTGTCTCTGAGTGAAAGCATAAAATCCTGATTTATATAACTTCAATAATATTACTTAAACGTCCTGCTAAGTTTGTGTCATGTTAATTTCTGTTTAAGTTTTGTGTTTGGATTGTGGATTGTCTGCTGTCTATCAGTTTAATAAGTCAACTTTCTTTGTCAAACTAAAGTTGTTTGTGTAGTGAATGTGAGAGCTTGGAATAAACAGACAATACATGGACGATCGTCAAGCTCAAATTCTCAGAAAATATAACCTACTGATTGCCCGTGATATTTTATTTTTGAAAATTACAGTTTTCCAAATTATGGCAAAGATCCATAAGAGTCCGTTTGCATGTAACATAACAAACAAGCAATTTAACAATAGCGGTTCGCTATAATTATCTCTTTTTGTGTCTGTGTTTTCTTCTATCTGTCAATTTTATAAATCATTCAAACTCAAATTATCTGTAATAATCCTCGTTTCTCACGGTGCTTCAGTTATACTAGCCGCCAGACTTCCATTAAAGTTCAATTGTTAGGTTGCATGCACTTAACATTGTAAAAACAAGTCAATCAAGAGGAAGACGTGATTATAAATGAAGATGACTGAAGAAGGTTAGGCCATAGTTGGTCAAGACATTGCACTGAAGAAAACAAGAACAAGAATGGCATTCAAGGAAGTATTTGGTCTGTTTCTTCTTACCCTCGCTGCATTGCCAGCCTTTGCCCAGCAGATATCTCGCATGCGGCATGGTCCAGTTCAGGGACAACAAGATGCCACCACGGAGAAGAGGTCGTCGACACTACCTAAGGTATAAAGTACAAATTAAAAAGAACAAAAACATAAAATCGTAATCATTAAAATGTAACTTACTTCAAAATTTGTTTAAGTTTACTATTCTAACAATAAAATTCAGATTTTTCCAGTCAGTAAAAGCATGCGCCATACGCATTTCTGTTTCCCTCAGTTAGTAGCGACCTTAAGATCTACGACGGCAACCTAGGACGGCGACGGCAGTGAAAGTAATATAAATTTTAGCATTTGAATGAAACCACGATCTATTGACTAGCGTATTTGACACTTAAAGCTTGTTTTATTATCTCCAAAACGCTTCAATATTTCTAAAACGATTGTAGTGTCTGTATTTAAGTCAGCCTTAGTAAAAGTTGTCATCTCTCTGTGAGTTACCGTCGTCCTAAAGACGTGAAAATGCTCTCAGTGGCTTGTAAACAGAACGAGGACGACCTTGAGATTACTCTTAGGGATAAAAATTATTCATTATTTTTTTTTTGCATAAAGATTATTTTGTTTGAACAACGTCCCTTATTAAGGTCCCTTGTCCAGGCTATAATTGAGCGGGATGCAAGTCAATTTTGCGACGCGTGTTACGTAAAGGAATACTGTTATTGCATCCTAAATTGAAGTCGAAGTCAACAGGTCAATTCCTGGACTTAAAAATGGTAAAGATAGCGTTGGTTAAATAGAACATGTACATCACTAAGATGATCTCATCTGTTTGATCACTTCTGTTTTGGATCGACATTTAAGTCTTGTTTTTAAAGAAGTTTTGTAGAGCAATTGAATTTTTACAAAACGATTGCATAGATTACGTCTCTCGGTCCTACCAGTTTCATGTTATAATATATTAATTATAGATTCCTGTTAACAAGCATCATCCAGGAATATGTAATATGTCATCACGAGGAAGCAAGGTTATTGTTGTGGACAAAAATGACAACGATAGAGTTTTAATTTGTGTGAGAAATAATGGAGACTACGCCTGGAGAGCATTGGACAGTAAGTATAACTGCTCGGTATCAATAGGAACTCGTGGTCCAACTCATCTTTATATACATATGAAATATAAAAATTTCTATACTAGTAAATTAATTTTTATTATACGGCTGAGAGCCTTCTTTACTTTACTTTACTTCGCTTTGTTTTGCTTCGCTTAGCTTTGCTTTGCTTTATTTTACTTTGCTTTATTTTATTTTACTTTGCTTTGCTTTATTTTACTTTATTTTGCTTTGCTTTATTTTGCTTTACTTTGTTTTCATTTCCATTTACGTTTCCATTTACGTTCGTTTTCCATTTACGTTCGCTTTCCATTTACGTTCGCTTTCCATTTACGTTCGCTTTCCATTTACGTTCGCTTTCCATTTACGTTCGCTTTCCATTTAAATTAGCTTTCCATTTACGTTCGCTTTCTATTTACGTTCGCTTTCCATTTACGTTCGCTTTCCATTTACGTTCGCTTTCCATTTACGTTCGTTCTCCATTTACATTCGCTTTCCATTTACGTTCGCTTTCCATTTACGTTCGTTTCCATTTACATTCGTTTTCCATTTACGTTCGCTTTCCATTTACGTTCGCTTTCCATTTACGTTCGCTTTACATTTACGTTCGCTTTCCATTTACGTTCGCTTTCCATTTACGTTCGCTTTCCATTTACGTTCGCTTTCCATTTACGTTCGCTTTCCATTTACGTTCGCTTTCCATTTACGTTCGCTTTCCATTTAAGTTCGCTTTCCATTTACGTTCGCTTTCCATTTACGTTCGCTTTCCATTTAAGTTCGCTTTCCATTTACGTTCGCTTTCCATTTACGTTCGCTTTCCATTTACGTTCGATTTCCATTTACGTTCGTTTTCGATTTACTTACGTTCGCTTTCCATTTACGTTCGCTTTCCATTTACATTCGTTTTCCATTTACGTTCGTTGTCCATTTACGTTCGTTGTCCATTTACGTTCGTTTTCCATTTACGTTCGCTTGCCATTTACATTCGCATTCCATTTATGTTCGCTTTCCATTTACGTTCGTTTTCCATTTACATTCGTTTTCCATTTACGTTTGTTTTCCATTTACGTTCGCCTTCCATTTACGTTTGTTTACCATTTACGTTCGCTTTCCATTTACGTTCGCTTTCATTTACATACGTTTTCCATTTACGTTCGTTTTCCATTTACGTTCGTTTTCCATTTACGTTCGCTTTCCATTTACGTTCGCTTTCCATTTACGTTCGCTTTCCATTTACGTTCGCTTTCCATTTACGTTCGTTTTCCATTTACGTTCGCTTTCCATTTACGTTCGCTTTCCATTTACGTTCGCTTCCATTTACGTTCGTTTCCCATTTACGTTCGTTTCCCATTTACGTTCGCTTTCCATTTACGTTCGCTTTCCATTTACATTCGCATCCATTTACATTCGTTTTCCATTTACGTGCGTTTTCCATTTACGTTCGCTTTCCATTTACGTTCGCTTTCCATTTACGTTCGCTTTCCATTTACGTTCGCTTTCCATTTAAGTTCGCTTTCCATTTACGTTCGCTTTCCATTTACGTTCGCTTTCCATTTACGTTCGATTTCCATTTACGTTCGTTTTCGATTTACTTACGTTCGCTTTCCATTTACGTTCGCTTTCATTTACATTCGTTTTCCATTTACGTTCGTTGTCCATTTACGTTCGTTGTCCATTTACGTTCGTTTTCCATTTACGTTCGCTTGCCATTTACATTCGCATTCCATTTATGTTCGCTTTCCATTTACGTTCGTTTTCCATTTACATTCGTTTTCCATTTACGTTTGTTTTCCATTTACGTTCGCCTTCCATTTACGTTTGTTTACCATTTACGTTCGCTTTCCATTTACGTTCGCTTTCATTTACATACGTTTTCCATTTACGTTCGTTTTCCATTTACGTTCGTTTTCCATTTACGTTCGCTTTCCATTTACGTTCGCTTTCCATTTACGTTCGCTTTCCATTTACGTTCGCTTTCCATTTACGTTCGTTTTCCATTTACGTTCGCTTTCCATTTACGTTCGCTTTCCATTTACGTTCGCTTCCATTTACGTTCGTTTCCCATTTACGTTCGTTTCCCATTTACGTTCGCTTTCCATTTACGTTCGCTTTCCATTTACATTCGCATCCATTTACATTCGTTTTCCATTTACGTGCGTTTTCCATTTACGTTCGTTTTCCATTTTCGTTCGATTTCCATTTACGTTCGCTTTCCATTTACGTTCGCTTTCCATTTACGTTCGCTTTCCATTTACATTCGTTTTCCATTTACGTTCATTTTCCATTTGCGTTCGTTTTCCATTTACGTTCGTTTTCCATTTACGTTCGCTTTCCATTTACGTTCGCTTTCCATTTACGTTCGCTTTCCATTTACGTTCACTTTCCATTTACGTTCGCTTTCCATTTACGTTCGCTTCGCTTCATTTGCTTTTGCATTCCCATTCACATTCACATTGGTTTGGTTTGGCTTGCTTTACCTTTACCTTTACCTTTACCCTTACCTTTACCTTTACCCTTATCCTTATCCTTACCCTTACCCTTACCCTTACCCTTACCCTTACCCTTACCCTTACCCTTACCCTTACCCTTGCCCTTGCCCTTGCCCTTGCCCTTGCCCTTGCCCTTGCCCTTGCCCTTGCCCTTGCCCTTGCCCTTGCCCTTGCCCTTGCCCTTGCCATTGCCATTGCCATTGCCATTGCCATTGCCATTGCCATTGCCCTTGCCCTTGCCCTTGCCCTTGCCCTTGCCCTTGCCCTTGCCCTTGCCCTTGCCCTTGCCCTTGCCCTTGCCCTTGCCCTTGCCCTTGCCCTTGCCCTTGCCCTTGCCCTTGCCCTTACCCTTACCCTTACCCTTACCTTTACCTTTACCTTACCTTACCTTACCTTGCCTTGCCTTGCTTTGCCTTGCTTTGCTTTGCCTTGCATTGCTTTGCTTTGCTTTGCTTTACTTTGCTTTGCTTTGCTTTTACTTTTACTTTTACTTTCGTTTACTTTAGTTTACTTTAGTTTACTTTAGTTTACTTTAGTTTACTTTAGTTTACTTTAGTTTACTTTAGTTTACTTTAGTTTACTTTAGTTTACTTTAGTTTATTTTGCTTTTGCTTTTGCTTTTACTTTTACTTTACTTTACTTTAGTTTACTTTTCTTTAAACCTTTTACGCTGATATAAATGTGGTTTTCTTTTTCTAAGATTTTCCAACTTTGGGAGAGAATTTTCATCCCGCTGACGATTGTTCTGAAATTGCAAGAAAGAAAATAAACGCAAAGAATGGATTTTACTGGATCAAGACTCCTCGGATGGAGAAAGTAAGAAAGGTACGTAAACCCCGACTACTATCATGGGTTTTTCATCTCACTTTTTGAAAAATTAATTTTAGCTCCCCACAGCAATCCGTAACCTTCGCCAGTGAAGTGTCCTAGCTACAGTGTATTGAGCTAAATTTATTTAGAAGACACTCGCCAACATTAGAGTACGTTTCAGTCACATACATAAACCATTATAACTGGATGTACAACATCCAGTTATAATGGTTTATTTATGTGACTGACACGTACTCTATTTATGTGACTCAATACTGAGTCATCAGAAGGTTACAGGTTGTACACATATCCACTCATCATCTAAGTCTAATTGTAACTAAATACTTAGAGCATCTCACTAGTCATCAGAAGGTTACAGGTTGTACACATATGTAACCTTCACTCATCATCTTAGTCATGTAACTCAATAGTTAGAACATCTCACTAGTCATCAGAAGGTTACAGGTTGTACACATATGTAACCTTCACTCATCATCTTAGTCCATGTAACTAAATAGTTAGAGCATCTCACTAGTCATCACAAGGTTACAGGTTGTACACATATGTAACTTTCACTCATTTCTTAGTCCATGTAGCTCAATAGTTAGAACATCTCACTGGTCATCAGAAGGTTACATGTTGTACACATATGTAACCTTCACTTATCATCTTAGTCCATGTAGCACAATAGTTAGAGCATTTCACTAGTCATCAGAACGTTACAGGTTGTACACATATGTAACCTTCACTCATCATCTTAGTCCATGTAGCTCAATAGTTAGAACATCTCACTAGTCATCAGAAGGTTATACGCATATGTAACCTTCACTTATCATCTCAATCTGTATAGCTCAATGATGTGATTACTGGTCATCAGACTGGTTTCTTGTTCGATTCCCCTCAAAGACTCGGTCGTTTTTGTAATTTATTAAATCATGAGATCACATGAACAGCTGTGAAGTCGTAAATCTTTTGAGTTTTTCACAAACAGGTCTGGTGTGATGTCACAACTGATGATGGTGGATTCATGTTGATTGGTCACAAAGATAGTCCAGTCTCGTGGACATTACCATCCAACCCAAGTGAGCTAGCTCCTGATAGTAAACCACATTGGTCAAGTGTGTTCGGCAATGTGTCGATGTTGGAATTTCGGATTCAGGTTTCTACCACAAATGATCCGAAACAAACCAAAGCCGACTGGTAAGATTAGGTTTTCAATTATAATATCAAATGTTATGATATATTTAGTGCCTGATCAAAGAGGATAAGCATATCGAGTATTCTAAAGGGTTGGTGCACTGCCAAAATAGTGTGTAGGAGGTCTAACGTTTTGAGCAAAGGATCTTTTATCAGAGAGTGAAACGTAAATTGAAGAGGTTAAGAGTCAATCAGAGAATTAACAAAAATTGAAACCCTTATTCTCATTTCACCACGAACTTTCATCAACACTCTTCAGCTCTCGTATCATCAACTCTCATGTTCTCTCATTAACTCTCATGTTCTCTCATCAACTCTCACGCTCTCTCATCAACTCCCATGTTCTCTCATTAACTGTCATGTTCTCTTATCAACTCCCATGTTCTCTCATTAACTGTCATGTTCTCTTATCAACTCCCATGTTCTCTCATTAATTCTCATGTTCTCTCATCAACTCTCATGTTCTCTCATTAACTGTCATGTTCTCTCATTAACTCTCATGTTCTCTCATTAACTCTCATGTTCTCTCATTAACTCTCATATTCTCTTATCAACTCTCATGTACTCTCATCAATTCCCATGTTCTCTCATCAACTCTCATGTTCTCTCATGTTCTCTCATCAACTCCCATGTTCTCTCATCAACTCTCATGTTCTCTTATTTATTAATTCTCATGTTCTCTCATCACCTCTCATGTTCTCTCGTCAACTCTCATGTTTTCTCGTCAACTCTTATGTTCTCTCATCAACTCTCATGTTCTCTCATCGACTCTCATGTTCTCTCATCACCTCTCATGTTCTCTCATCAACTCTCGTGTTCTCTCATCAACTCTCATGTTTTCTCGTCAACTCTCATGTTCTCTCATCAACTCTCATGTTCTCTCATCAACTCTCATGTTCTCTCATCAACTCTCATGTTCTCTTATCGACTCTTATGTTCTCTCATCACCTGTCATGTTCTCTCATCAACTATCATGTTCTCTCATCAACTCTCATGTTCTCTCATCAACTCTCATGTTCTCTCATCACCTCTCATGTTCTTTCGTCAACTCTCATGTTCTTTCGTCAACTCTCATGTTCTCTCATCAACTCTCATGTTCTTTCGTCAACTCTCATGTTCTCTCATTAACTCTCATGTTCTCTTATCAACTCTCATGTTCTCTCATCAATTCCCATGTTCTCTCATCAACTCTCATGTACTCTCGTGTTCTCTCATCAACTCCCATGTTCTCTCATCAACTCTCATGTTCTCTCATCAACCCTCATGTTCTCCCATCAACTCTCATGTTCTCTCATTAATTATCATGTTCTCTCATCACCTCTCATGTTCTCTCGTCAACTCTCATGTTTTCTCGTCAACTCTTATGTTCTCTCATCAACTCTCATGTTCTCTCATCAACTCTCGTGTTCTCTCATCACCTCTCATGTTCTCTCATCAACTCTCGTGTTCTCTCATCAACTCTCATGTTTTCTCGTCAACTCTCATGTTCTCTCACCAACTCTCATGGTCTCTCATCAACTCTCATGTTCTCTCATCAACGCTCATGTTCTCTTATCGACTCTTATGTTCTCTCATCACCTGTCATGTTCTCTCATCAACTATCATGTTCTCTCATCAACTCTCGTGTTCTCTCATCAACTCTCATGTTCTCTCATCACCTCTCATGTTCTTTCGTCAACTCTCATGTTCTTTCGTCAACTCTCATGTTCTCTCATCAACTCTCATGTTCTTTCGTCAACTCTCATGTTCTCTCATCAACTCTCATGTTCTCTTATCAACTCTCATGTTCTCTCATCAACTCTCATGTTCTCTCATCAACTCTCATGTTCTCTCATCAACTCTCATTCATAATCAGAGGTAATGAGAATAAAGGTTATGATCACCAACACTGTCATGTTTTTAAAACAACTTCTCCCAACTAGTCTTATAAGAAATGTTTGGAGACCAATAACGAGAAGCTGTATGTTGATACTGTGGCTTAATGGTATTAACTGAATATTTATTCTATTTATTTTTCAGGCTGTATCGATTCAAAACCCCTCGTCAGCTTCAAGAGCTCTTCATGGATAAACAAGGCTGCACTAATCAATATCCTGGAATAGGAAATATTCATTATATGAAAGATCTATTAACCGAAAAAATTGTCACCCAGAAATTTGAATGTTCCCGATTTGGACCTTCGTACCCTTCAAAACTTGGTTGGGTGAGTTTTAAGACAATGACATTTAGAATCTGTAGTGGATGAATGGTTTGGGTTGGTAGATAGGTTGGTTTGTTTGTTAGGTAATTGGATGGTTGGTTGGTTGGCTGGGTGTGTGGGTGGTTGGTCGGTTGGTTTGTTGGTTGGTTGGTTGGTTGGTTGGATGGTTGGTTAAATAATTTGTAAAATAATATTTTGTGTTCAATATGAACTTATTTCTCATACAATTCATAGAATCGAATGAATAAATGCCTTGGACAAGAATGTAAAGAAGGATACGCCATAATTCCAGGATATTTTGGTTTTCAATATGATAACTTTGGAGCATTTAGGTATTGATGCTATAAGGCAGTATGTATATTATATTGTTAGAATTTCAATATCTTTCATGTAACACATTAATTGGACCACTTTCTGTTATCTCTGTCAGCCTTATTTCGAATTTTCCTCCTCTCTAAACCAAGTGCTATTAAAAGTAAGTACGTACCTATTTTCTATCTATTTTTCTCCTTTTGTAACAGCTACAGTACAAGTTCGCAAATATCAGGCATCAGTCATAACTCTACAGCTTTCATTGGTTGTGATCATGGAAAGGTAATACAACACAACGCAATACACAGTACAGTACCATGTACAGTACAGCACAGCACTACACAGTACAGCACAGCACTACACAATGCAGCACAGCACTACATAGTACATCACAGCACAGCACAGCACTACACACTACCGCACAGGACTACACAGTATAGCACAGCACTACACAGTACAGCACAGCACTACACAGTACAGCACAGCACTACACAGTACAGCACGGCACAGTACAGTACAGTACATCACAGCACAGCACTACACAGCACAGCACAGCACAGAACGGTACAGTACAGTACAGTACAGTACAGTGCAGTGCGATGCGATGCGACGCAATACAATGTAATGCAATGCAATGCAATGCAATGCAACGCAACGCATCGCAATGTAACAGAACGCAACGCAACACAACACAACACAACCCAACCCCACCCAACACGACACGACACGACACGACACAATACAATACAATACAATACAATACAATACAATACAATACAATACAATACAATACAATACAGAAACAGAAACAGAAATACAGACAAACAAATATTCACCTGTGAACACTTGAATAAAAATGATTATTTTACGTAGCTTTAAATCATTATATTTCCTAGTGCTGTGCTTGTTTTGGACCAAAAGGAGCAACTGGTGAATTTTGTTCACCAAGATGCCATAGTATTAATGGCGGGACTGTTTCACAGAATGCACATACGTGGTTTTGGATCCGTTCATCTGCTCCTGAACGACCTTTCTTGAAAAAATGCATGGAGTACATAGTAAAAACAGATCAAGGAAATGAGACGCATTTCATTAATGGCAAGACAGGAGTTTTGAAGAAGGTTTGCGTGTAATTTGATATAATGTAAACTTCATTTTATTGATAATTAATAATTAATTTACAATGATAAACCTCACTTTTACAGGTAGTTTACCAATGTCTACTTGAACTGATTTTATATTATAATAACATATTAGATGTTCATTAGTTCTCGGTTATTCCATTCTTTGTCGCGTTTACAGAAAACATAGTACGTGCTCCTTATACATATGTTCATTATTTTCTTTAAAATATACTTCCTACAGCGTGCGTCATATTCAAGCTCTTTTAACATTTCAACAAAATCTAGTGATGCCGACTGTCCGAAAACTCCAAGTGTACTGATTGATAAATTGACAAACTTAACTTTTTCATAGTAATAATAATGTAAACTTCATTTTATTGATAATTAATAATTAATTTACAATGATAAACCTCGCTTTTACAGGTAGTTTACCAATGTAATAATAATAATAATAATAATAATAATAATAATAATAATAATAATAATAATAATAATAATAATAATGCCTAGAGCATTTTTTTGTTTGTTTTTTTGTTTTTTACTTTTAGAGATGGTAAGATATATTTTAACGCAATTGTTAGCTACGTTCGCGCCTAACTGTTGCTTTTAATTTTAAATGAGCATTCAGAAGTTATACACTGCCATAATAATAATAATAATAATAATAATAATAATAATAATAACTTTATTTACGTGTCAGATTACATATAGCCGAGGAAAATTTACCAATTGAGGACACCTATCTAATTACAAAATATCTAATAGAATCCTTATATAAAAGAGATATGAATAAATAATACTAATTAGTGACTACATCTTTATATATTTTATGAACTGCAAAGGGTGCAGCCTTTACAACTATTTTCATCAAGTAATGACTGAACGTTGAAATTACGAATATACTTCTTAATTTGATTTCATGATGGCAGATTTCTAGCTTCCGAACTTAATTTGTTCCACAATTTTCATCCAAGATAATTAATTGAATGTTTACCATAGGTGATGGTATTGTTAACAATAAGATGTTTAAATGACATTGGCAACAAAAATAGCTACTTTATATATATGGAAGTATATGACTTATCTAGTCCGAATATAGTAGTTTGGCGAAATAAAAATATTCGTAACACATTTTATGTGGATTAAACCATCTAAAACAGATTGTTGGGCCGCCATTTTGAATATGACCGTGACGTCATGTCATGGGGAGTGTTATTTCGTACTTTTGTGCTACTTATTGAGCTCAGTTTTTGTTGTAATATCGATTACGAAAATACCGTTGAGAAGAAGCTTAATATCTTTTTATTTCCACCACCACTGTCCGCTTTACCCAGTACATGACGTCACATGTCATTTGGCAGAAGAACCTAGCCTATTTTCTAGGCCTTTCGCTTCCGCCATGAAATTGACCGCCGGGTCTGTTGGGCGTGTCCCATCGGATGATAGGGGTATCTAGTACGTATTCCTTATAAGGAGGCGCAAATAGAAGGCATTGACAAGCAAATAGAGTGAATTAACGCGCAAATAGCTGACACGTTGCACCCTCGCACCAGCCTCCTAGTTAATCGGATTAAAACCGACCGCAAAACAACAAAGGTCCTAACCCTCTTGCTGTGTTTTCAAAACATCCCTAGCCCTTTCTCCTCCGCAGAGACTTATATATTTTTATTAGAAAAGCGTGGGCGTGGAATGCGTGCAGGAGGCCCCCCACCACGTCCACTCCCGTATTTCGGGAGCTAGGTTAGTATAATAGTGGGACAGACTGCGCATGTGGAATTATAAATTGACTGTTAGAAGCAAGCGCTCAGTCCCACATCCAATGGGCTGGTACGAGGGCAATGTATTTGCTCGTCAATGCCTTGTATTTGCTCGTAGGCCACTTCCTTATATGGAATACGTACTAGAAATACATATGCCTCGGGTATCCTCGGAAACGTACGGCGCGGAAAGGCCTAGGAACTAGGCTAAGAAGCAATGCTTCCACTTGTGGACAAAGCTAAAAGCGATGACTCAAAAGGACATCCCATTTTCTAATTACAACCTTAATTATAATCCTAACCTTGATCATAACCTTAATTTCGACACTCCAATCTAGTGTCTTCATCAGGGGTGATCGTTGTAAAGTTAGGATCCTATTTATACCCAAATAGAACCGACAATGATGTTATCTATTAACAAGATGCAAATAAGCTAGCTTCTGGTAACAAACCACCGTCATCACGATTCAGTGGGGCGTGGGCGCTATTAATATGCCAAGACTCCAGACAAGGTCTCTGATGGTACCGCGGATTAGTGGTAATAATTTTGGAATTTTTCCACGCAATCTCAGTCTCATGGTTAGTTACGCACGCGTGCTCCGACAAAGCAGAATTTTCCGTTTTTGAAAAGAAAACAGCCTTTTGGTGTTCTTTTAAACGCGTAAGAAACTGACGTTTAGTCTGACCGATGTACTCCTGATCACAGTCATTGCACGGAATGGAATACATAAAATATGTAAAATAAAATATGACAAAAATATGACCCAACGTCAAGAAAGGTTGTTACACATTATTATTTCATTATTTTCTCTTCAGGGTTCTTGCAGCCAGAAAGGAGTGGCAAATCTTATTGATGGGGTAAGAAATGTAATATCTCTATGGTTGTCTGACCACGCAAGAGCTGGGTGGTAATTCAGGAAATTGACGTAATGTTATGACGACACACGTGTAAAAAAGCCCGCAAATATAACTTGCGTTTCCTTTGGTGAATTGTTTAGAAAAGTTGCACACTTCAAGATGAACCTTTAAACCTGGTTTCCATACAGATTTTTCTTGCCTTTTCTTGTTTTTATTGCCATCCAAAAACACTAGAAGCAAGAAAAGGCAACCTTGTTTCCATATAGTCTTTTCTTGTTTTTCGCCGTTTGGCCGGAATTTTGTGCGCGAATTTTCAATATGGCTGCTTTAAACAGGAGATTTTTCTTACAAGAAAATTTATTTGTGCTTCTCGCCCTGATGAGAATGAAAAATCAGCTCAAAACACGAAGTAAACACAAATACTGGGTTCAGAAAATCTTTCAAGAGTGGGAGATATTTGGTATGTACCATAATTTGGTGGCAGAACTCAGGTTACATGATCGTGAATATTACTACAGGTAGGTACTATAATTTTGTGAATATGCATTAATAATTATTAAGCTTATTAATTATTATTAATTATCTCTGTCATGAAACGTTCGATTGTGAACGCTTCCGCCATCTTGTTTACTGTACAACAACGCTGTATCCGGGACTTTCCTTGCCTTTCTTTGCCTTTTCTTGTTTTTGAGATAGGATCAGATCTAATTGAAAAACAAGTAACGGCAATTGCCTTTTCTTGGCTCTAGTGTGTTTTTGCCGTGTTTCCATTTGTCGCTCGTTGCTTTTTGGACGCCAGTAAAAACAAGAAAAGGCAAAGAAAGGCAAGAAAAGGGCTTACTGTATTTTGTGAAACGAAAAGTTTTCGTTCAACGAAACGAAATGGTTTCGTTCAACGAAACGAAATGGTTTCGTTCAACGAAACGAAATGGTAAAAGTACAAAACGCAGATAACTTTGTTGATATTATGCTTTTCCCGTACTTTTTTAACGAGTTTATTACGCCTTTTCTTTATTCAATATATGATTCATACGACAATATGTGACAATCAACATAAACATGTTTTGACTTAGTGGTTCACGATTAATGAGGGGGCGGCTTTCGTGCCGCTAGCGTTTCCACACTGTTATTTTCAACGAGTTGTTTTTACACTTTTAAGAGGATCAAAGTTAACTCCATGCGGGTGAGTTATTTCACAGGAGTTATTTTAACTCTACTTTTTGGAGTACCGTAACACCGGCGCAAGGGATAAGTTTCAGATAGCCATCTCAACTGGTTGGTTGGGACACACGAGGCAACAAATCGCGGGGACGTGTCTCGGGGACATGTTGCAGGGACAAATCCCGTGGTGTGCACCATGCGAAATCTTGTCGCGGAGACAACATATTGTCGCCGCAACATGTCCCATCCAATAAACAGCAAAAGACCCTACGAAAAAATTAAAATAAACCATTCAAAGAACGTTATTTTATTCTTCTTTTCCTTCTCGACATGTCCCCTCATGAGTCCTCAACAGGGGAAATGTCCCAGCAACATGCCCTCGCGATTTCTTTCCTCGTGTGTCTTAATCTATTTTTGGGGTGAATTCCTGCAGAGATAAGATCTATACAATCATAACAAACATGATCAAAATACACGCGTAAGCAACAATTTATGTTTTTGTGTTCTTTATTTCTGTTTTATTAAATAATAATTAATCATAATTAGTAATACAGACCGTTAAAAGCCCGGTTCAAACGTCGAACTTCTCATTCTTTCGAACCTAATTCAGCGAGTTAAGTTCATGGGGGAATTTCGACTTTGTTTGGATTAGACTGGACAAATAATTAAAACGTCATACTTCTCATGAACAGAACAGTATATACGGCCGAGTACAAGTTTACAAATTTCGGATGTATTTTAAAATGCGAGAATCGAGTAAAATGCCCTGCAGTATTTTCGGACAAACCACTCAATGGAATATTTATTATATGATTTGTATTGGTATTCGCCATTCAAATGTATACATGCTTTTAATCGACCGTTGTGAAAACCCGGAACGGCGGAATATCACGGAATATGCCGGAATGTCACGGAATATTACTGAATTGGGAATCTAATCAAAATCCACGCAGAAAATGTATCATAGTCAACTTTGTTAGTTTGGCAAATCTGCTGTCATAGTAATTTTCTTTTACAAAGTGCGTGGACAAAATAGGGGAAAATGTGGTAACACAGGACGAGTTTGAAGAGAACACTGGCTTCCCTTGGAGAACCATCTTTAAAATTGATTACTGTAAGTTCTGGCTCGTACCCTGCCGTCTCTGTAATATCGTCTAAACTTCAAATCCTCCTAGATACGCATCAGATACGCATTAGAGCATTGCCACTGGCCAAAAGAAGCGCAGGCTCTGGAAAACAAGTTGTGTAAATTAGTTCATAAGGCATTAAAATTACGTTGCAGGTACTTGAAATAAACCAGCAACATACAAATGTTTGGCAAAACCTACTCAAGCATGAACATTTAAATATAATTATCTAGAACGTGTCAAACGAAGAAAGGTTTGTCATTTGTGCTTTTCTTCACTTACCATGATTATAATTGTCCATATTACACACGAAGTAAGAATTAGCCAAAAGCAATGGACGATAATACTGCTTGTCAAGGATTTCATTATATTATTCACGATAATTCCGTGATATTCCGCCATATTCCGGCATATTCCGTGATATTCCGGCATGCAAACAGAGCAAACCTGTCAATCAAGTTTTTTGGCAATTTTAAAGGCAAACGAAATTGTAATTGCCTCGACAAAGAAAGTTCGAATCAATGTGGAGCCTCAAAAACGTTACAAATGAACTGTAAAATGTATAACTAATATGACAGAAAATTAATTGGTTAAAGTTATACGTCGCTGTTGTCCACAACATGGCCGATTCGCTTAAATCGCTCGATTCGTGGCGAATCTGACGACTAGCTTGAAGAGAAGCAGAACCGACTTCAGGCAAATAAAGAATGAAGATCACGTTTCGATAATCCTTTATTACTCTTCCGATCAGTCACGCATCGCTGAGCAAACTTTTTCTTGTCGTGTAGTTGATCTGTGAACCGGCGAAACCTGCATGATAATCACGCTACTAATCAAAACATGTTTAATGTTTATGTATTGTCACATATTGTCGCATAAATCATATATTGAATAAAGAAAAGGCGTAACAAACTCGTTAAAAAGAGAATAAATCAAAGACAAGACATCACTTTGCTGTTACTCCGAGTTTCACGCTTACGCGATCGTCAGATTTTTTATTACGCTCTGCAAATTAATGCATTGAGCACTCTACCGACAGTATAAACTCAATTCACCAGATTTATATATATATATATATATATATATATATATATATATATATATATATATATATATATATATATATATATATATATATATATATATATATATATATATATATATATATATATATATATATATATATATATATATATATATATATATATATATATATATATATATATATATATATATATATATATATAGGTAGGTAGGTAATAGTTGGCATTTCACTCGATTGAACTACATGTTCTCAGGATATGGTGAAGGAAAATTTCGAGTGTTGGAATATATACATTTTAAGACCAAACCGGGACCAGTTGCGAAAAATGCAACTTAGCGGCCTTCCGGCTGGAATTGAACCCGCGACCCTGCGATGCTAGTGCAGTGCTCTGACCACTGAGCTACGGAAGCCGTTGCCGAGAGCCTAGACACGAGTTCTGTATATATAGTGGTGGTAATGCCCGGATAAGTATGGGTATATTATAGGTAATAGTTGGCATTTCACTCGATTGAACTACATGTTCTCAGGATATGGTGAAGGAAAATTTCGAGTGTTGGAATATATACATTTTAAGACCAAACCGGGACCATGCAGTTGCGAAAAATGCAACTTAGCGGCCTTCCGGCTGGAATTGAACCCGCGACCCTGCGATGCTAGTGCAGTGCTCTGACCACTGAGCTACGGAAGCCGTTGCCGAGAGCCTAGACACGAGTTCTGTATATATAGTGGCGGTAATGCCCGGATAAGTCTGGGTATATTATAGGTAATAGTTGGCATTTCACTCGATTGAACTACATGTTCTCAGGATATGGTGAAGGAAAATTTCGAGTGTTGGAATATATACATTTTAAGACCAAACCGGGACCATGCAGTTGCGAAAAATGCAACTTAGCGGCCTTCCGGCTGGAATTGAACCCGCGACCCTGCGATGCTAGTGCAGTGCTCTGACCACTGAGCTACGGAAGCCGTTGCCGAGAGCCTAGACACGAGTTCTGTATATATAGTGGTGGTAATGCCCGGATAAGTCTGGGTATATTATAGGTAATAGTTGGCATTTCACTCGATTGAACTACATGTTCTCAGGATATGGTGAAGGAAAATTTCGAGTGTTGGAATATATACATTTTAAGACCAAACCGGAACCAGTTGCGAAAAATGCAACTTAGCGGCCTTCCGGCTGGAATTGAACCCGCGACCCTGCGATGCTGTGCAGTGATCTGACCACTGAGCTACGGAAGCCGTTGCCGAGAGCCTAGACACGAGTTCTGTATATATAGTGGTGGTAATGCCCGGATAAGTCTGGGTATATTATAGGTAATAGTTGGCATTTCACTCGATAAATATAAGATATATATATATATATATATATATATATATATATATATATATATATACATAGTGGGTCCCAAGTCCACAGTTACCATAAAGCCATATGGTGATAGCCGGTAGGGCACATTGTATACTTTCGTATATATATATATATATATATATATATATATATATATATATATATATATATATATATATATATATATATATATATATATATATATATATATATATATATATATATATATATATATATATATATATATATATATATATATATATATATATATATATATGAATATATCAACAAATTAAATTGCGTTCATCGATCCGTGTTTTGTACTTTTATCCGTATCCGCGTTTTGTACTTTCATCCGTCCGTCCGTATCCGCGTTTTTCCCCAACCCTTCGCAAGATACAGTTCGTTTCGTTGAACGAAACCATTTCATTTCGTTGAACGAAACCATTTCGTTTCGTTGAACGAAACCATTTCGTTTCGTTAATTGAACGAAACCATTTCGTTTCGCAAAATACAGTAAGCAGCTAGAAAAGGCTATATGGAAACCAGGCTTTATAATTATATTTACTCAAAATCGGACAAATGTTGCTTGTTGCTGAAAAACAATAAATTTGGTGATATTGACAAAACCATCTGAACAACCTTACGTTTATTTTTGACTAAAATATTTCTCGAAGCAATTCCCAGAAGACTGTGAAGTTTGAAGAAATTTCAACGGTAACGCGAGAAATGGCAGGGAAAAGATGAAAAATATCAAAAAAATATTCTATTTTATACTCGTTATTGTCATAGCAATGATCTTATTTTTTATTTATTTATTTAATCAAATTTCAAATTTACATTATTATATTGAGTACATTATATAATGAAAATTTGTGGACAGTTTAAAACAGAATTCAAGATTCCACCGCATAAACCGCCAGTAGAATTAACTAACATTATTTTAAAAATGAAGAATGAATAACAATTATTATAAAATCATTTGAAAACTTAACATAAAGTAGTCAATTAGTTTGTAAGGAAAAGTAGATAAAAGCTGGTATTCTCTAATACATAACGGTAAACAATTCCATAAACGACAGACACGTATAAAGTAAGTTGCTCTTCGCTGAATTCGTTCTAGAGCTGTAATAATTTATACCACACGCACTATATTCAAGACGGGATCTAACCCAAGTAACATAAAGTAGTTTCTTAATATCCCGGTCACTGATATGCTTGCATGCCGCGATACAAGACATTTAACATCTTCTGACAAGCAACACAAAAGTAATTGCAAGAATGTGACGAACATAAGTCACAAGTGGAAAAAACTAGGCTTCCTTAAGCATTTTAGTGCAATATAGTTATGCATTATGTAAAAAACGTTAGGGAAACACCTTAAACGAGCTTTGCCCCATTGCATATACAGGCCGTTTGCTGTCGATGGACTGGTAACTAATTGTGGGCCTCGTAGATTGATTACTGATCAATGATTTGATTGTTGTATATTCACAATAAAATTGCTTGTATATACCTTATATATTCATTCATAAACCTTTATTGCAATAAGGTAAACTCAATCAGCCAACCAAATAGTCAGCAGTTAGCAATAGAGGCCATATATATAACAAATAATTATAGAAATCATAATGCAAATTAAATAGGTGAAAATATAAGAACATTTTATACAAATTTAGTAGCTAATGGACTAACATAACAAAAAAACACAACTGGGGGGACTAATTTACAAATTGCCATTACATGCAATGCAACCATAACAATAAAAAGAGTTTCTTGTTGATTGTAATTTAACGCCAGGCAAATGAAGATGTCTACTTTGCCTGGTATAGTCTGCCTTTCAGTCTAGATGGTAAATTTTAGTGCTTAGATAGTAAATAAGAAAGCTCTCCATTTACGAATTCTCATTTTCAGTTCTTATATTTAATATCTGTTTCATATTTGTTCACATACACATCATCCCCATTCACCTCTTTAATATATTTTATTTGAACGCACTAACCCAATCTTTGCTAACCCCTAATTATATAACACATATTTTAGGTAGTTCAAGTAGCTAACAAGGCAGGCCTCGACAACGTTCCTTTAGTGAAAGGTTTGTTGTCCTATCGTAAAGACAACGAAAAAATTTACCTGACCAATGGACAAAGCTGGATGGCGCTTGGAGAAGAAAAGCAGGTTATATGTCTTCCATTCCTATTAAAAAATATGAGAATAGTTAAAGTAATTACGAAAAAATATTATTACATGTATATTCAATTGAGAAATTATGTTAGAATATCAGAAAACGTTTTCCTGAAGTTTTGAAAAGCATCTTAATCCACTCTTTTTTTGCTTCAAACAGATACAAATCTTAAAGAAGAATGTTTCTGAACTTGTAGCAGGTCAGTGTGAAACCGAGTTTAAATCTTAAAAATATTGAAGTAGAAATAATGTTGCAGTAGAAATAATGTTGAAGTATAAATAATGTTGAAGTAGAAATAATGTTGAAGGACTAGGCCTGGTATTCAAGTACGTATTGAATGACTTCTCAAAATCAATTAGTGTAATCCCTAAGTGGATTATTAATGATAAATGTAATCTCTATTAGTTCTTGAAGTCATATTTGCAGCACCGGACTCAAATATTATTTCTTGTCCTTGGACTGGAAAAAATATTTCTAGTCCTCTGCCCAGTACTTTCCTGGCATTTCTAGTGTCATCACGTTGTTCAATTTAGAAGATCTGATTGAATAATTTGCTCATGAATTATTAATGAGTTTGAGTAGTAGAAATAATGTTGAAGTAGAAATAATGTTGAAGTAGAAATAATGTTGAGGTAGAAATAATGTTGAGGTAGAAATAATGTTGAGGTAGAAATAATGTGGAAGTAGAAATAATGTAGAAGTAGAAATAATGTTGAAGTAGAAATAATGTTGAATTAGAAATAATGTTGAAGTAGAAATAATGTTGCAGTAGAAATAATGTTGAAGTAGCAATAATGTTGAAGTAGAAATAATGTTGAGTTAGAAATAATGTTGAGGTAGAAATAATGTTGAGGTAGAAATAATGTGGAAGTAGAAATAATGTAGAAGTAGAAATAATGTTGAAGTAGAAATAATGTTGAAGTAGAAATAATGTTGAATTAGAAATAATGTTGAAGTAGAAATAATGTTGAAGTAGAAATAATGTTGAAGTAGCAATAATGTTAAAGTAGAAATAATGTTGATGTAGAAATAATGTTAAAGTAGAAATAATGTCGAAGTATAAATAATGTTGAGGTAGAAATAATGTTGAAGTAGAAATAATGTTAAAGTAAAAATAATGTTGAGGTAGAAATAATGTTAAAGTAGAAATAATGTCGAAGTATAAATAATGTTGAGGTAGAAATAATGTTGAAGTAGAAATAATGTTGAAGTAGAAATAATGTAGAAGTAGAAATAATGTTGAAGTAGAAATAATGTTGAAGTAGAAATAATGTTGAAGTAGAAATAATGTTAAAGTAGAAATAATGTTTAAGTAGACATAATCTTGAGGTAGAAGTAATGTTGAACTAGAAATAATTTTGAAGTAGAAATAATTTTGAATAGAAATCACGTTGAAGTAGAATTAACGTTGCAGTAGAAATAATGTTTGAGGTAGAAATAATATTAAAGTAGAAATGATGTTGAAGTAGAAATAATGTTAAAGTACAAATAATATTGAAGTAGAAATGATGTTAAAGTAGAAATAATGTTGAAGTAGAAATAATGTTAAAGTAGAAATAATGTCGAAGTATAAATAATGTTGAGGTAGAAATAATGTCGAAGTATAAATAATGTTGAGGTAGAAATAATGTAGAAGTAGAAATAATGTAGAAGTAGAAATAATGTTGAAGTAGAAATAATGTTGAAGTAGAAATAATGTTGAAGTAGAAATAATGTTAAAGTAGAAATAATGTTGAAGTAGACATAATCTTGAGGTAGAAGTAATGTTGAACTAGAAATAATTTTGAAGTAGAAATAATTTTGAAGTAGAAATCACGTTGAAGTGGAATTAACGTTGCAGTAGAAATAATGTTTGAGGTAGAAATAATATTAAAGTAGAAATGATGTTGAAGTAGAAATAATGTTAAAGTACAAATAATATTGAAGTAGAAATGATGTTAAAGTAGAAATAATGTTGAAGTAGAAATAATGTTAAAGTAGAAATAATGTTGAGGTAGAAATAATGTTAAAGTAGAAATAATGTCGAAATATAAATAATGTTGAGGTAGAAATAATGTAGAAGTAGAAATAATGTTGAAGTAGAAATAATGTAGAAGTAGAAATAATGTTGAAGTAGAAATAATGTTGAAGTAGAAATAATGTTGAAGTAGAAATAATGTTGAGGTAGAAATAATGTTGAAAAAGTAATAATGTTGAAAAAGCAATAACGTAGAAGTAGAAATAATGTTGAAGTAGTAATAATGTAGAAGTTAGAAATAATGTAGAAGTAGAAATAATGTTGAAGTAGAAATAATTTTGAAGTAGAAATCATTTTGAAGTAGAAATAACGTTGAAGTAGAAATAACGTTGAAGTTGTAATAATGTTAAAGTAGAAATAACGTTGAGGTAGAAATAATGTTGAATTAGAAATAATTTTGAAATAGAAAAAATTTTAAAGTAGAAATAACGTTGAGGTAGAAATAATGTTGAAGTTGAAATAATGTTGAGGTAGAAATAATGTTGAAGTAGAAATAATTTTAAAGTAGAAATAATGTTGAAGTAGAAATAACGTTGAAGTAGAAATAATGTTGAGGTAGAAATAATGTTGAGGTAGAAATAACGTTGAAGTAGAAATAATGTTGAGGTAGAAATAATGTTGAAGTAGAAATAATGTTGAGGTAGAAATAATGTTGAAGTAGAAATAATTTTGAAGTAGAAATAACGTTGAAGTAGAAATAACGTTGAAGTTGTAATAATGTTAAAGTAGAAATAACGTTGAAGTAGAAATAATGTTGAAGTAGAAATAACGTTGAAGTAGAAATAATGTTGAGGTAGAAATAATGTTGAAGTTGAAATAATGTTGAGGTAGAAATAATGTTGAATTAGAAATAATGTTGAAGTAGAAATAACGTTGAAATATAAATAACGTTGAAGTTGTAATAATGTTGAAGTAGAAATAATGTTGAGGTAGAAATAATGTAGAAGTAGAAATAATGTTGAAGTAGAAATAACGTTGAAGTAGAAATAATGTTGAGGTAGAAATAATTATATATATCCTGCGATGCTAGTGCAGTGCTCTGACCACTGAGCTACGGAAGCCGTTGCCGAGAGCCTAGTAACGAGTTCTGTAATATGGTGGTAATGCCGGGATAAGATTCTGGGTATATTATAGGTAATATTTGGCATTTCACTCGATCAAACTACCCAGAATCTTATCCCGGCATTACCACCATATTACAGAACTCGTGACTAGGCTCTCGGCAACGGCTTCCGTAGCTCAGTAGTCAGAGCACTGCACTAGCATCGCAGGGTCGCGGGTTCAATTCCAGCCGGAAGGCCTTGAAGTTGCATTTTTCGCAACTGGTCCCGGTTTGGTCTTAAAATGTATGTATTCCAACACTCGAAATTTTCCTTCACCATAAATCCTTTATATATATATATATATATATATATATATATATATATATATATATATATATATATATATATATATATATTTAAAAAGAGATTGTGTTGACACTGACTAGTAAAAACGTAAAACAACGTTTTATTAAAACTGTAAAAGACGTTTCGATCGAAAAACTTCGATCTTCGTTGGTTAAAAAGGTTTTAGCCAAACGGCTAGATATATATAGGTTCAAAATATGTAAATCGTATAGACTAAGGAAGTGATTTGTAAATCT